>CM030362.1:22804841-23302341 GCA_017893485.1 Hemerocallis citrina | reverse complement strand
ATCCAAAAATTGGGTTTTTAAACCGAACGGATAATCAATACATAATCAATCGTCTTATCATTTAAATAAAAAATAAAAAAATTAAATAGAGGGACGAGAGATAATCTCAATTTTTGGGTAAATGGTCACCGACTCGAGCACAAATTTTCCCATATTTTGAAAATTTTGCAAAATGACCAACTATCTTAAGGCACTCTAGCAAACCAACTCCCAAATATGCTCACTCACTGATTTGACATTTTAAATAGAAAAAGAACTAACAATTTGCTGGAATCCATTCTGAGCTCGAGGCCTCTTTGTTTGGCTGGTTTTTTATTGTTGAAAAAGCAATCTATGGAAGAAGCACTGTTTATAAATTTGATTAGTTTTTTAAAATATTTTTTTACTTAAATTTGAATTTGTACTGTAGCACTATAGTAGTTACCGTAGTGCTGCTTTAACGCCAAATGAATCAGGAAAAAAAAAAAAACTTTGAACTCAGCGGAAAACTACTGTAGCATTTTTAAAAAAAAATGTATCTCTCTTTCCTCTCTTTTTAAACTATACAATAAAATACTTCCACATAATACTCTACATTAAACTTCTTCCTCTCTTATTTATATTCTATGCTACAATAAAACTATATATAAACAAATTATTTTTTTTCAGAACTCATTTTTTAATATTTTTTTACCTTGACAGTAATCCTTATAGTTTGAAAATATTTTATAACTAATCAAGCACTTTTTTTTTCTTCTAGCAGTTGGTAGTAAAGGGCAAGTTGCAAGAAAAGCTGCCCTAATCCATCTTTCTAAATTAGACCTAAAACTTAAAACCTTCTATATGAAATCTGCAACATGATCCATACTCTAAAGATGTTTTGAATTACTCTAAATAAAGATGTTTTGAATTAAAGATGCTCGACTGATCATCCTGTTTCATTAATATACACTTAAAAAAAATAAAATATGACAAAACATAGAAAAATGATAAAAAGAAGGAAAAACCACAAAAACAAGATTTGCATTCTGGAATTTTGGGAGGAAAGCTCCTTGCATCCAAGGCCGACCAGAGGTAGAGGCCGGAGAGGCAGTTGTCTCTGGCCCCCGATTTTTTAATGCATTTTTAGGGGACCCCCAAAATTTTTTTTTCTTCCTTGTAGCTATATATACATATTTTGCGCTTCAAGTTTAAATCACAATTTGTACAATTTTTTTAGGGCCCCCCAAATTTATTTATTATTATTATTATTATTATTATTATTATTATTATTATGGAGTTCGCCTTAGGCCCCCTAAAGCTTAGGACCTGCCCTGCCCGCATCTTTCAACTAGGGCTGTAAATCGGACTGGACGGGATCGGACAACTATATATTCAAGCTCGGACCGAAATTCTACCCGGACGGGCATATGTCCGGCTTGGTCTAGGTCTGACAAAATTTGCATAGTCCGGACTCGGTTCGATAAAGCATCAGACCGCAATAATACTCGGACGGACTTATGTCCGGCTCAAACTCGGTAAAGAATCGGACCTAATAATTTATTCGAGTGCGGTTCGTATAACAGTTCGGACGGTCCACGGTCGGACCATTTCTCGAACCGGACTCGGATGAACGACGGACCGTCCTGTTCATTTTACACCCCTACTCTCAACCTGAAAAGAAGATTTGCATCTCAAAGCACCCCTACAAGATCTCCTCGAACCAAACATAATAAGAGGGTAGGGCAATGTAAACCCAGATTTCAAATTTCTTTTTTTCTCTAGTTGTATTGCAATGTAATGAACTTAGGTTTACATGGACCACATCGAGTATCTTTTCAGTAAATTTGTGCCCCAACCTGGTACTACTAACTACGAAATGGAGTATATAATTTGAGCGAATTTCATGTTGAGATTTGCTTTTTCTTAATGTATTTCACCTTCACATAATATGACATTCCTTCATCCATAACAATACAAAGCGACAGCATTTGGAAACTACAAAAATAAACAGGGAAGCAATTCATCAAATACCCTAATGCGCTTCCCACCAAAACGCGATTTTTCTAAACCAAATACACAACAAGATAACATTATAACCCATGTTGTAAACACCTGAGAATCGCTACAATAGTAACTCTTTTGTATTAGAAGGAATATGAAAATAATAAACCCCTGTTCCCACTTTCCCACAGCAGGAAGCAAAGAGCGGTTGAAGCAGAATCTCAACAAGTTTTCGATCACCTGAAGCAATTGTGATCAACAATCTCAAAGCACCAGCCCGCCATCTCATCATAATACAACCTTCATCCCTTCACATCGAAGATGAGAACCATCCAAAACAGAGGAAGCCAATTACACACACACACGAAAAGACTGTCAGTTTTGAACTATATGTATACTCCGATAACCATTCTGAAACCATAAGCGATTCTCAATATAAAGCAAAATCTGGTCAATTTCTCCACTTCTTGGCTAAGAGTTTTAGGACCAATACGAGAAAAAGTCTACTATAAAAAAAACTAGTCTACTATCTTCTCGGCATTTGGGTTCCGAAACTAGATGAGGCCGGGAAGCTGGATAGGCTCTCTTCTCCATCAAGAATGACTCCACTCTCTGCTGAAAAATTATTCACGGGAACTGGTTTTTTCTGACTCCATGGATGGTAGAGGAGTTCAGCCTGGGGAAAAGAAGAAGTGTTGCAGGGAAGATCAACAAGTAAGTCTTGGTCAGAGTTGTCGGTGAATTGAAGAGAGCAAAACATGGAGCTACGTTCAGGAGCAGTCGCAAAGATGGTTCTTGGACTAAAGCAAGAACCATCAGCGTCGAGAAATTCCTCTGTATCATACATTAATTTTGAGCTGGTGTTTGAAGAGTTGGGATGGAGTAAGATTTTTGAAGGAGGATTTGTACAAGCGCCACCTAATTTGGCCACTCTTTTTGGGCTTCTCATGGTGCCCTTTAGCTCTGAAAAATGAAGAGAACATTGTGAATCAGCTATAGAGGAAAGTAGTGCTATTTGCAAGTGTGCATAAATTTTTTTCCCTTGGAGGAATTAAAGGAACGAGTTTTGAAAGACATATTCGTGTTGATATCCAAAAATCAATTGTCCGAGAATATATGACATTCACGTAGATACATATCTAATCTAATACCGACACTTCATGGACAATCTGTAGCAATCCTAATATGTGTCTTTAAGATAATAAATATCTTCTATTTGGACACTAACCTACAATATTTCTCAAATACTCGGTGAACATATATTTGCCAATTTCTAAGCACTTGTACACATTTTTTATACTAGTAAACTCTTTCTATGAATTTTATAATGACCAGGTTCTATTATTGCTTTCATATGGACTATAAATCTCATATTTTACATATATAACCCAAAATTACACAGGATGGCACTTTACAAATAGTAGTGATATTATAGTAATCAGATATACTATAGTTGTGCCCATGTATTGTAGATTTTACAAATTTGTCTCTTACCCAAACCTGTAACCACATCCGTGCTTCCTAGATGACAACGAATTTGGAAATTCCATAGATGTTAAATAATCTCTATGCCATTTTGGACCTTTCTTCTGAAAATCTATATTATGAATGCAGTACTGCAAGAAAAATACTAATCTAATTACACATGTGACTGATGCCTGTAGCTGACCAATGGGAATTGCCTTCAGCACGGGATATCAGTAGTTGGGTTTACTTTGTAGTTTACCATTACTGTTGCAAGAAATACACAAAACACGTCCAAAATAAGAGTAGACGTTTCTGTGCTTTATATATTTGGAAGCATGGGAGGGAATGATGTGTTTGTGTTCAGGTGGGGGTAAGTGAGGCAATGGACAGGAGCCTCACTCAGAGTACCTTTCAAGAGATTTAATGCACATGGACCACGGAATTTCACACTATGGCAAAAGCAATCTTGTACTTCTACGGTCAATTGACATGTCTGATGTCGCACAATAACAGCAAAGGAACTAATTAAAGTTTCACTTCATCTACGAGCTATATAAAACTAATTATTTGATGTCTTCCATTAACCCCATCAAAAGAGATGTAGTCGTCTTTCCTCCCTATCGACACTATAAAATTATGAATAAAGTAATTATAAGTTTATTAGTTATTACATATAATAAGAGATGAATGCACAAATTTAACATGCTAATGCCATGATTAAGAGTGAGCAACAAAGATTTAATATATTAAAAAAAATCACGTAACTGCTATTATACAGATAAAATGTAATCTCTTCGTGTGCATAAAAAGTTCAAGTGGTCTTAAGAAAACTCGGATTTAGGCAATTGAACAAAATCTGAAGAGATCTATAAGAACATAAACATGCTATTCATTAGTCTCAAGAGTCACAAGATGACCGAATCTGTGGCATCTTAGTTAAGTAGTAGAGCAAGCTACTAATCCTCAATATCTATTCATTAGAATGTTCAAGGAGACTAACCAGGAACATGCAGATTTTGGACGTCCCTGGACCTTTTGAGGGATGACAAATTAGAATCTCCATGAAATTTTGGCTCAATTGCTACTTCCTTTCCTCCAGTATTTTGTTTATTTTTTACATCCTATATCAAATCAACATAATATCAACAAAATGACTTGCTGTGTCCATCTATGTACACATTACATGAATGAGTTTGTACCTTTAGCTTTTTGTAGTATTCCACCCATGTAGATCTCTTCGAAGTATGTAACAAAAGCCTCTTCAAAGTCATATGTTCTTCAAAACTCTCTCCAGAAATTGATGGCTTGAAAACTCCCTCTCGAAGTAGTTGCTGGAAAAATGACATGGTCTCCACGAATTGAGGACTTGTAAACATGGTTCTGAGACTGAAAAAATTAGCAATGAGATATTACAGTACATAAAGTACAACATTCACTTATAGTGCCAAGCTATTATATACAAGTGTACCTTTCAGGAAATTTAGCCTTATCTATAGATGGCAGATACTTCATTAGTTGCTGTTGTTCCTCATTCGTCATGTGCCTCATGAACACCTCAAAGTTAACAACATCCTGCTCCAAAATTCAACCAGGTAAGTTCAATTGAAATTTTATATTAAGAAAACATAAATCTAGAACGAAAAGGTTTAACAAATAACTGAAAGAGGCACAAAAGAACTCTACTCTTACTTTTAAATCAGTGAGTCCAAGGGGCGAATCTCTGTCTTGCAAAACATGTAATTTGTCAGCTGAAGATTTCTCCCTGACAATATAGATACAGGACATTAGTCAAAATGAAGCATGTATAGAGAATGGGGAATGGGTACGACACAGTAGGGGTGTTAACGACATATAATACGCAGAAATATAGGATATGGATACACTGAATTTATATATTTACATGCAGAATGTTTTCATATTTACAAATATGATAGTTTTGGGGTATATACTTGTTTTGTGATCTAGCAAAATGTAAAGAGGAAGATATGTAATTAAGCTAGGGACCCGAGCATACTCATAGGAAACTAAGTGTATGCAAACCCTTTCAAAAGTATATAAAACAATATGGGTACTCTCTTAGGTGTGCCCCCTATAGTACCAAAAGAGTACCTGCACATGATAGGTGCACAACATGGGGGTGCTCTGACCTCTGGAAAGTACTCATGCTTCCTAGCATATAATATATCAAAGAATACTAACAAGTTCATATTGCAAAGATTAATCTCTAGAATCAAGTAAGTTCAAAGACAAGTAAGCACCTTTTTGCATGCTCTCGTGCCACTTGTTCTGAAGATTTCTTGAGTCCTTTATTTTCACTATTTACAAAGGAAGCTGAACCTGAATAAGCTTCATTGACCACATATGACTTACTATCTATCGGAAGCGAGCTAGCTTCCGATTCCTCCTCTACGAGTTTTGGATATCTAAGGAGAACACTTCCATTACCAATCTCAAAAGAACCCATAGGAGTTTCACTTTCATAAAGAAGATCTTCTTCAGTTGAGGAAAAGTAAGATGACTGCTGTTCCTGCATTATGGTATATAAGTCTTTCGTGAGCTTCTCTACATGGGAAGACCTTGTGCGGATAAAACTAGTCCTTTTCTTGGATGGCACCTGTGACTCCCAAATATTGGATTGAGCTGAACCTGTAAGTAAGAGAGACGGTAGATGAATACAAGAAACAATGATTATGAAATTATTATAGCATATTAGTCTGCTTATTTTGTTTGTTCATTTGGGAAAGAAATTAAAGGTTTTCTAACTCCTTCTTTGATACCAAGAGGCAGCAAAGAAAACAAGAGCTGAGAATGAATTATTCTTTCATCAGAAGAGCAAAAAAAGAATAATTACAATATATAGTAGAGGCCACCTAATTTATGCAATATGTGACTGAATAAATGCTATCGATTATTTTTATGTAAAGACTTTAAAATGAAGGACGATGGAAGTGTACATCATAAAGGATGAATATGACTTCATGGCGAACATATTTTAAAAAAATGTACACTGATAAATATGAGATGGTATGCATGATCATATGCTTGGAAATTGTATTCTCCAATTCATATACTTCAACAGATCCTTGAGTTTTTCTTGCTTCCAGAAAGACAAGACCAACAATCTTTTCTCACATGCTAACTCATTTGCAAAGAACTATTATTAAATGCCCTAATAAAAGGTAAGAGCTTTAATTGGAAATATGAAAGCTGACAGCTAAAAAGAAAGTGTTTACCATCAAAACAAAAACAAGAATAGATTTGATAGTAACCAGAAAGAAATGAAAGAAAACAATATGTAGCCTACCCAAGTCCCACCATAAAATGATAATCACAAGCACACAAGATTCTGAGCAACAGAAGCAAAGAATGATAGGTTTTTAAAGCAATAAAAGCAATACACGGAAGAAAAAAAAGGTTAAGTGCATGGTAACTATATCTGCACTAATATCCAAAGGAAAGGAAGTCATCCCAAAGCTGGGACCTTAGCTAGCGCACAATTCCATTTTCTCGTTTGCTGGAGATTGATCGAATTCAATTGACTTCTATCGAAATTGTTGCAACATCCGCTGTTTTCCTTTGACTATAGAAAAATATGCAAAGTAGACCAAGAATTAATCAAACTGAAAGAATTATGATTTAAGTTTGTAATGGTGAATTCATGTGACAAATTTCTTCAAGTGCATATTAAAAGATAATTCTAGCATGTGAAAGTAGCATCATAATTGGAATATTTCAAGGAAGGAACCATTGAGAAGGAAAAACATTCTTTTGAACGATTATCAATGTTCATCTTCACAACTATATACATTTCAAGCTTGATCTCACAGAACAATAATGAGTGAGGCTTCAGATTGACCTTCTCTTGGTGATGACACCTTTATACATGAATATCATCACCATTACATAGTAAATGATGTGAAACGTGAGATAAAATGCATTAGGAGCTCTCACTAACTGTATGTTTCCTTCTATATAAAGCCTAAAACATGTAACAATTTCAAAGAAAACAAATTTCTTCAAGTGCAGCTTAAAAGATTACTCTAGGATGTGCCTAATTAAGATTTTATATTTGTTCAAAGAGTGAAATGTACTGTACCAGTCAAATCACTAGCTTCAGTTGGTCCAAAATGAGCACAACTCTCCGTATAAGATGTTGCTGATCCAGAGCTTGACCGAATGCTTGTATCCCCCTCAAGAATCTTCCGGAAGTTCTGATCAGAATATCGTATTTCACGTTCATTTTCCACATGAGCAACAGGAACCGGTTTTATCTTTAGAAGCTTCTTCTCTTTAGGCTTGAAGGATATACTCTTAACTTTAGGTGCATTAATTTCTTCTGAATCAATCAGTTCTCGAGCATGGAGCGGAGTGTAATTAACCAGAGAACCCTTTGTTCTCCACCTCGAACCACATGCATTGCATAAAACTGGCTTGTCCGGGGGGCCATTCCTCCAAAGAGGGGTAGCTGATGAAAAGTTTAGCTTTAGTAACTAAGAGGGGTATCACTACAATCGTAGTATTAAGAAAAATGAATGTCGAAGGACAGAATACAAAGACATTTTTCTAATGCAATGTTTTATCTTCAAAAATAAAAGTAGCAAATATGAGGTTGTTCATGCCAAACCAACCGTCTCACAGTCTGAAATTATAGAAGATGTAGCTACACATCACAAGAATCACAATTTTAAAACAAAGTTTGGAAGTCTTAAATCTGAAGAACAGAAGATGAAACCAAAATGGCATATGTGTGCATCACTACGAAACTTCGAGCACAACGAGGAAAGCTATTGACTGACGTCCAGTTGATCGAACTAATTCAGGGTTTACAAGATTCCTAATCTCCTAAATGCACCCTAAATTGAGACTATTCCGATCTGCCTTACGAGGAGAGAAAGATGGACAAGTAATCAATAATAGCGTATTCAAGCTCGAGTGATGTGCTATTCCTTGTTGAACTCATGCATCTCAAAATGTAGGTAGTGAAAACATTCAAGCTTGAGTGATTCTAAACAAAATGCATTCTCCAATTGTAGTGCTAGTAAATATCCTAATTAAGCAGGCAATGCAATAGAGCCTACTTGTCACCGTGGAACATTTCTCCCCATACTATTTGCGATACGATACATTATCAGAGAACCAAGTAGAAAGCGTCAAATTCACCATGAATCAATTTAGATATAGACCATTGCGTAGGTAGGCTCCTAGAGTAAACACTATCAACAACTGAGCCTCTAAACACATAGCACGCCGAAGAAAATGAAGGAACGAATTACGGCAATTTGCAGAAATCGCTATATTAACAGTTTGGCTTAACAAAGCTATAACATGAGCATTGGTTACATGATACATTTGTTCATCATTCGGCACAGAACTGCAAATAATCTTTGCAGGATACGGATTGACATAGACCACAATAGGGGTTTTCAAGTAAACAGATTTGCAGTCGAAGAAGCAACATAAGCCATACTTTGCTCAAGGAGTTAGTCTATTAGACATCATTAAGAGACCAAAGGGACTCAAAACAACATTCATACCAAGCAACAAACTTCTACTAATTAAAACAACAACCCATCATACTAAGGAGAAAATTTAAAGTCCCTCTTTATTCATACTGGGTTTTTGTTTCTTTATTAAATTATCAGAACACAGAAACAAATATATGAATGGAACATGGAAGCAGACAAAAGGAATGAAGGATAGACACCAAACTAAGAAGATAGTAGTCTTCTTCTAAAGCAACTTAATTAATTCCAATAACAAATCCCCCAAAAAAATCAACCAAAAAAAAAATAAATCCCACAAAAAAAAGAAGCAAAGATCCACAAATTGATAGCAAATTTAACACAGATAGCATCCCACAAAAATAAAGAGGAAACATGAACAGGAGCTCACTTGTGACACCACAATGACGGCAAGGTCCATGCTTTCCCATGCCTCTCAACCTCCCTATCCTTTCCTCTTAAACCCAAATCAAAATTAGCTCAAAATAAACTCGATATAAAATAAAATAAAAACAAAAATATTCTTTGTAAATTTTTTTTAATATGCAAATTTAAGTGGGTTTTGAGAGGCTTCTCCTTTGAAACTAAGAGATGAGTTTCCAGGAAGAATAGCACATAGACCCAGAGTTGTGCATTTTGTTCTATCTTTTTAAGTCATAGGAACAAAGGAAAGAGATGGGCAAAAAATATATTAAAAGAAAAAGATATGGGTTGAGGAATTAATGGAAGATATGAACAGAAAAATTTACAAGCTGGGTATTTAGGTAGGAATCTGTACAATCCAATGGAAGGAGAAGACCATTGGGGGAATCAAAATTAATGGTGTGAGAAAAGGAGAGGAGGTGAATAGGTGAGAAGGAGCCTTCTCTCTTTTTTTAACTTTTTTTTAAAAATTATAATTTCTTCTATGATGACCACTGTGGTTATGGTGGTTTATATATTGAGTAAAATTTGGACTCAAATGGGTAAGTTCTTATTTACTCTTTTTTAAAAATTAATTTTGTAGTTAATTATTTTGCTACTTTTAAAAAAATAATCTTTATATATATATTTTTGGGGGTTGGGTGTATCAACTATCAACCTTTCCCTTTGGTTTATTAGTGGAAGAAAGGAGAGAATATTACATGTTTATCCTTTTTTCTTTTCTTTTTTTTTAAGAAAACTAGTGTTACCGTATGCAAATTGCACATACTAAAATAATTTTAATGGACTCATAAAATTATATAGAACTTTGAAAAAGTGTGAGAGAATTAAGAGAAATTAACTCTTTAGTGTATACTTTAGTAAACTTACTCTAAAAAATACGCTCACAGTTCGACTTTTGTATACATCCTGACCGGCAACACACAGGTCTTGACCCACCTCATCTCAACCTTCTCCTCCCTCCCCTCCCCCTCCCAAATTCACACTCTATCAGATGACTTCTCCCTCATCTCCCGCATCTCCGCTGTCTTCGACTACAGCGACGTTCCCTTCTCCAACATCCTCCTCCACCTCTTCGTTCGCCTCACCCTACTCTCCGTCACCTACCTCCTTACCAAATCTCCTTCTTGGACCTGATGCCACAGTCCTCCCCATCTTCAACCCGTACTCTTTCCCAGATTCAAATATCAGGATTTCAAAAACACAAATTAGAAATTGAAAATAAAATGAGGTAGTAAATTAGGGTTTCAAAACTTAATACATACATTATACATAGATACAGTGGATTTAGTTAAGCAAAAATTTTCAAAACAAATTTTCCATAAACACATTGTGTGCTACATAGGCATTTCTTCAACACTTAATAAGCAAAGCACAGTTCTAGTAATTAAGTTCCGGATTTATAGGTTTGGGGCTTTTGTATTGTATTTTTTTAATAAAAATGTACGTACTACATGTGTTAATAAATGTGAATTCCTCATTTTGCTCCATTTCTTTATTTCAAAATAGAGAAAGATGGGATATTGACACTCTCTCTCCTATTAGTATAACTAGTAATATACACGTGCGATGCACGTATTAATTTTTTCAAAAAAAAAAAAGTAAAAACTCTGATTTACACATGCAATGCATGTCTTAATAAATATGATTAAATATTTTTTAAAGTAAATGTAATAAAGACTATAATGGGAGAGTTGAGGTAGATTTACAACTCCAACTCTTCCATTAAAACAGTAGAGATTATATATTATATTATAGATAGATAGATAGATAGTAATTTACATGCGTGATGCATATTTAATATATTAAAAAAAGTCAAGTAAAAAATCTGACGTAGTGAAGAATCGAACCTGAGACCTCCTTCATATTAGTTATGTACGTGCAATGCACGCGTTGGTAGATTTACAAATTTACAAATGATACTAAGGCCTTCTCCCATTATAATATTAGAGATTAGAGATTAGAGATAGACAAATAGATAGATAGATAGTAATTTACATGTGTGATGCAAATTTAATATATTAAAAAAATTCAAGTAAAAAATCTGACGTAGTGAGGAATCAAACCTGAGACCTCCTTCATATTAGTTATGTATGTGCAATGCACGCACTGGTAGATTTACAAATTTACAAATGACACTAAGGCCTTCTCCCATTATAATATTATTAGAGATATATAGATAAATGTGAATTTATCTATATATTATAGGTTTTGGGCTTTTGTATTGTTCTTTTTAATGAAAATATGCACGTGTTAATAAATGTGAATTCCTCGTTTTGCTCTTCTTTCTTTATTTCAAAATAGAGAAAGAAAAGAGGTTGACACTCTCTCTCCTATTAGCATAATATATAAATATAAATATAATGTGCAGTGTAGCCATGATAATTTATTAATAAGATAATAACGAAATAAACTCAGAAAACTAAACAACTATACTAGAAAGAAGAAAAAGATACAGACATAAAGTAAAACATAGAAACTCCAGTATCCTTGGGAGGGTGGGGCAAGTTCAACTGAAAAACAACATTTAGAGTACCGCAAGAATAAGGAGATCCCTCCAACAACATCTCTAGAGGGTGGGAATCAGAGTCAAAGTGGGCATATTCAGCCAAGTGCGGGGCCAATCTCTATCTCCTCGTCGTCATACTTGTCAACCTTAAAGGCTTTGACAATTCTCTCTCTCATTCCCGTCGTCGCAACTGTGACCCAAAAATAAACAAGATGCATAATATGAGTTAAATTATCAATTAAATTTGAAAAAAAAAAAACTTGAACTATGGCCTTTATGCAGAAAACCCCCTGACATTTTTCGGGGGGGGGGGGGGTTCTAAAACTCTAGTATCCTTGGGAGGGTAGGGCAAGTTCAACTGAAAAACAACATTTAGGTACCGTTCTTTTTTTTTCCTCTTATAAGAGGTTACCTCTTATAAGAGATTTATAGTAAGAGCCTCTTGTAAGAGCCTCTTTTTGAGGTGTTCTTTTTACATAAAAATAACCTCTTATAAGAGATTTATGTTCTTTTTTCACCTCTTACAAGAGCCTATATTACCCCAAAGTCTATATTACCCCCAAAGTATAAAAATAGTGAGATGAAGGACAAGAAAAGATAAGTTCAAATTACTAATATATAAACTAGTTTAATGGCAAGTTAAATTCACAAATGAGTGTAAATCATCAATTATAATTCTGGGCTACTATAGACTTTTAATTAGTATGAAAATTAGTATGTATAAATATAAATAATAATAATTTGTTTCAAAGAAGTTGGATTAAAAAAATTTAAGGTCAATGGGCTAATATAAATTCTCCCTTAGCTGTAAATAAATAAAAAATAAATAAAATTACAGTCAACTAATTGTTTCGACAGCATCCCTAATATAATTGTTCGAGATTGTGAAGAATGAATTCCCACACTTATTCTAGGATAGCATATTACAGTCAACTACGTATATGATTACACTTTTTTTAGGATAGCATATTCCGGGCTACGATAGATTAATATATAAACTAGTTTAATTAGTAACAATTATAATATAGACTTTGGGGTAATATAGACTTTTTAAGTGATAGAAGTCTTATAAGAATTTGAAAGAGGCTATTAGAAGTCATTTAGGCTTATAAGATATTTTGAGAAAAATGTCTTATAAGAGGTAAAAAAAAGAACACTAAAAAAAACTCTTATAAGAGGGGGACCACCTCTTACAAGAGGTAAATCTCTTATAAGAGGAGAAAAAGAACACTACCTTAGAGTACCGCAAGAATAAGGAGATCCCTCCAACAACATCTCCAGAGGGTGGGAATCAGAGTCAAAGTGGGCATATTCAGCCAAGTGCGGGGCCAATCTCTATCTCCTCGTCGTCATACTTGTCAACCTTAAAGGCTTTGACAATCCTCTCTCTCATTCCTGTCGTCGCAACTGTGACCCAAAAATAAATAAGATGCATAATATGAGTTAAATTATCAATTAAATTTGAAAAAAAAAAACTTGAACTATGGCCTTTATGCAGAAAACCCCCTGACATTTTTCAGGGGGGAGGGTTCTAGAAGTCCAGTATCCTTGGGAGGGTGCGGCAAGTTAAACTGAAAAACAACATTTAGAGTACCGCAAGAATAAGGAGATCCCTCCAACAACATCTCTAGAGGGTGGGAATCAGAGTCAAAGTGGGCATATTCAGCCAAGTGCGGGAACAATCTCTATCTCCTCGTCGTCATACTTGTCAACCTTAAAGGCTTTGACAATCCTCTCTCTCATTCCCGTCGTCGCAATTGTGACCCAAAAATAAACAAGATGCATAATATGAGTTAAATTATCAATTAAATTTGAAGAAAAAAAAAACTTGAACTATGGCCTTTATGCAGAAAATCCCTTAACATTTTTTTATATTCAGAACCCTCCCCCCTGAAAAATGTCAGGGGGTTTTCTGCATAAGGACCATAGTTTAAGTTTGTTTTTTTTTCTTTCAAATTTAGCCTAAAAATTATTTATATCAAGGCATAAAACTCGGGCCGTTGAGGTGATGACTATATATCAAGCTTCTTTCAACTCTTGCCTGACCCTAGCAAACTTATGGTCTATCCACAAATTCTCATAGGTCAGTGGGTAGCCATTCGTTCCTAGTGCCCTTAGAACCTCAATCCACATTGTTTTACTCCTATGACACTCAATGAATAGATAGACTATATAATCAATGGACGTTTTGTAGAACCCGCAGTTGATCGCAATGTTATGATGTCTTTTAACCAGGCTCTTCCTATTGAGGATCGCGTTGTTGAGTACTAAGCACAGAAAACCCCTACTTTACGATGGATGAGCTCTGGCATTCCAAATCATTGACTACCAATTCGGTCTACAATAGTTGAAGTGGATATACTTATAAAGTTAGCGTATCGTAAATGTGTTATTCTTCTCTAACCCCGGATCCACCCCCCCCCCCCCCCCCCCCCCCCCCCCCCCCCCGTGGCACAATCAGGTTGAAGTTCTCCATCGTTTCTAAATCAAAGGTTGCATCAAAATAGGCTCTATACCACCTCTTTATAGGAGGACTCTACCTTCTAATCTCCTGCAGTAGGATCTCATACCATAGCGACCTTAGTTCTAAATTCAATAGTGAGCTCTCAAGCTTTCTCAGTTAAATCGATAACATGGTCTTTTTCTTGCTCAAATACACATTCATTTCTCATTTTCCATAGAAGCCAACCCGTATATACACATAAATCTGTAACAAATATACGAAGTCAACTTGAGATTGATATATTACCTTACCTTGCACCAAAGCGAAAATGAGCCAAGAGAGTCCACTTTATAATTGCTTACACAGTTACACATTATTAAACTTAGGACCGTGGATTCCATGTAAATACTATAACATTAATTATTTGTGAGTACCATTTTCTTGAAACTTACAGTATGAATATAATAAGATTAGCATTACTCATTGTAATATTGAAGAGAGGTGGGTTACTGGTGATAATTGCCAATTTTGAGTATTGTTAGAGCATCCACAATGGCGTTTCTTATTTTTTGGCAAAATGGCAAGTATAGAAATAGAATAGATCGAAAGGTCTGCAGTCGTTGTTTTCGATATTTTGCTAAAATTTGAGTAGGACGAGACAAGTTGTCTCGTCCGTTAATTGTTCCTTTTTGAAGATTTAATTAATTACCAATTAAGTATTAAAATATGTTAATTAAATAAATTAAATATTAAAATATTAACCTAAACCTATTTAATAATCTACTAAACCTACTTAAACAACCTAATCCTACTTAAACAAATCCCCCCAAACCTGGACGGGACATCATGTCCCGTCCGTTTGGTTTTTGCTTTTTTTTTTTTTTTTCTCATAAGATCTCATCCGTTGGATTAGTTGAAAAAAAAGGAAAAAAAAAATTAAAAAAAACAAAACCAAAAGGAACGGGACATGACATCATGTCCCGTCCGATTCTATTTTCTTTATAAAAAAAAAAATTTAATACGGAACGAGACAACTTGTCTCGTCCGATTATATTAAAAAAAAATAAAAATATTGAGACGATACATGATGTCTCGTCTTCTATAATTTGAGATTCGCAACTTCGTTTCTCATATTTGAGAAGCCACTGTAGTTCGTTTGCTATTTTATAAGAAAATAGCAAACGACTGCAGCGCTTCTTTCTTATAAAATTCTCATAAAATGAGAATATGGGAAATATAGCAAACGACTGTGGATGCTCTTATCAATGTGAGTCACATTAATTGAACCGCATAATTTTATTGCCTTCTTCTCTTCTTAATTTATTTATTATGATGTTTTTTTCTAGGGTAAAAAGGATATGAGCAACTTGCTCATTTAGTAAATGAGCAAGTGATGAGGTGGCATACATGTGATACATTGAGTATCTAACCACTTTTAGGATTTCCCAATCACATGGATGCCACCTCATCACTTGCTCATTTACTAAATGAGCAAGTTGCTCATATCCCTTTTACCCTTTTTTCTATTGAACGATACTAATTATAAGAACTAGTAAGTTACACGTACGATGCACGTCTTAGTAAATATATATTTTTGGAAGTAAAAATTCAGACATAATTTGAGTTTGAATCTAAGACCTCATTTATAATAGTTATGCACATGTATTGCACGCGTTGGTAGATTTTCAAATTTACAAATGACACTAAGGACTTCTCCCATTATAATATTATAATATTAGAGATAATTAGGATAATTAGTATACCTTGTGCAAGATTGCACAAACTTATATAATATAATATAATATGTAATATAACATGTGCAATACTACACATATTTTTTAAAAAATAAGAAAATAACGAAACTTTTAAAAAAAATATTCATCTAATAACATCTATATAATAATGAAGATTACAATTCTAATTTGGATGAAGCATAATATATTGTATAGATTTCAAAATTTTAATTATTTCCCAGAATATCTAATTAAATTTCCATATTTAATAATAATTTTGGAATTTTAATTTAATTTCCTAATTTTAAATCATTTTCGGCGATTTTTTATTGATTTATCGAGTTGGCACGACTTTTGGAGCGATATGGATCCCTATTGAGCATGTGCTCGCCCGCTGAGTGGAATAAAGTGTCAGGATGATGTGGTAACGTGGCATGACCTGGGATGTTGATCACGTGATGAGCTCGCCCACTGAGTGAATTGGACATGCGTGATTGGGTGGTGATGTGCACGACCGAGAGCCTCGATTACGCACGTCTTCGCACATCTGGACGATCGGACTGTCAAAAATTTAGCGGAGGTGGTGGTTAGGTGTGTGGACGTGTTAAAGTACGTGTTAATCATACTTTTTCTCTCATTTCTTTATTTCAAAATGGAGAAAGGAGAGAGGGGGTACATTCTCTGATTTTTTTTATATGTAAGACACTTTTCGAAACTATTTACAGAAAGATGACAGTTGCCAAGGTATTTTCGCTCATGAACTTAACAACTAAATTCGTCGTTCCCAACGGCGAGTTTAGTTGTTTCATACTCGCCGTTCGGGCACCACGAGTTTAATGCTATTTTTTTTTGAGAAACTCGACGTTTGCTACGGCGAGTTCAGTTCTATCTTTTCAACGAAGACTCGTTATTCTCAACGGCGAGGACATTTATACTAGACTCGCTATTGGGAACGGCGAAGATGTAGGAAATTTTTCAGAGAGTGAAACATTATGTTGGACTTAGTGGATTTTCGGAAAAAATTTCCATAGATATTTTTTTTTGAATTAAACTCATCATTCTCAAAAGCGAGTCTAGTGTAAATGTCTTCGCCGTTGGGAACAGCGAGTCTTCATTGAAAATTTCGAAATAAACTCGCTGTTCCCAATAGCGAGTCTAGTATAAATATCGTCGTTGTTGGGAACCGCAAGTCTTTTTTGAAAATTTTGAACTAAAATTTAGCACTAAACACGCTGTGTCCCAACGGCGATGATGGAACAACTAAACTCACCGTTGAGAATGGCGAGTTGAGTTGTTGAGTCCATGAGCACAAATACTTTAGCAACTGTCCTATAAGTGCAAATAGTTTTGAAAATTTGCATATTTAAAAAAAAATCTACATTCTTTCTCATATTAACATAATATATAGATAGATATCTCTAACGCTCAAGTGAGAAGGCTCTTCTAGCATTTCTCAATCAAATGTATTATGTACATTGTAAGGTATGTGAACAAAGCATCTATCTATAAGGAGAAACATACAATACATTCTAGAAGATGTTAGAGTATCCACTATCGTTTTCTAAATACTCAAAATTTAGTAATCGAAGTAGAAAAGTCGCTCACAGTCGTTTGCTAAAAACCCAAATAATAGAATAGGAGTGAACAGTGCATCGCTAAACTTAGGAGTCGCTTTAGAAGCCTGCTAAATATGGAAAACGGATGAAGATGATCCGTTTGAGGGAAAAAAAGGGACGGACGGTACATGAAGCTCCGTCCCTCGTTTATTTTGGGGGGGGGGGGGAAATGTAGTTAAATAAGCTTAATTGAGAGACGGATGAAGATCATCCGTCCCTCAATTTTTAATTATTAAATTATTTTTTAATTACTGATTAACCCTCTCACCAAATTAAGTAGGCTTAGGATCTAAGGGCAAAATTGTAATTTCAAAATTTCATAATTAAAAAAATAGGAAAAAAGGCTCAGACGGATGAACTTCATCCGTCTGTCCCCCCCCCCCCCTTTTAAGGCTCAATTTGGGAGAAGAAAAAATTTAAAAAATAATAATCCGACGTTTCAGAAAAAATTAATAAAAATATAGCATCAAACAGAGGATCATCATCTGTCCTATAAAAAAAAACTTACGCTTTTAGCAATAACAATAGTAACAACAATAGCGGAGGCCACGTATAGTTTCTAAATCCTAATTGCTAAGTAGACAATTTAGATCTTAGAGACTACACTACAAGAAAATAGTTTTACACCGGCGTTTCTACTCCGGCGTTTTGGTAGAAACGCTGCTGTAGAAACCAGTTAATGTAAAGGAACAAAAAAATCCAACTCTACACCGGCGTATGTAGGTATACACCGGCGTTTTTGCTTTGAAACGCCGGTTTAGGTGGCGGATAAGTGAAAAAACCAGTCTCGCTCTCTCTTTCTCATTTTAGGTTTAATTACCCCAATTTTTCACACACACACTCTCTCTCTCCATCTCCCTCCTCCCAAATCGACCCCCATCCCTTTCCCCGCCCCCTCCCCCAACGTCGCCACTCCCCCCATCGTCGTCTCCTCTCCCGCCGTCGGCCCTTCACCCATTGCCGCTCCCCTCCTCCGGCATCGCCCCTTTCCCCATCGTTGTCCCATCGCCGCCCACCCTACCCCGCCGTTGGCCCTTCCCCCATCGCCGCCGCCTCCCCAGCCGTCGCCCCTTCCCCCCATCGCCGCCCCCTCCCCCGCCGTCGCCCCTTCCTCTACACAAACCCTTGGACTTATATACACTTTAATCGATGTCGACGACGAAGGCACGTCATCCTACGAGATTTTGCCTCTCCTCGCCGCTGATGTCACCAACCACCCTAACCCTAACCCTAACCCTAACCCTAAATTGTCCATCTTCTCCGTCTCTTACCCTAGAAAGAAGCCCCTAAAGGTAGCCACTTTTTCTCACACTTCTCTCATCGTGTTTGACCAATTGCTCTAAAGAACTGTTTTTGTTGTTGTTGTTTTTGATGTTTTTGAAATTTTTTAGGAACTGGCATTGGAGGATGAAGGAGATGGGTTGAATCAGGTGGTTTCTTGGGTTTAGGGCGGATCGAGGTATTCGGGGTTGTTGTGTGCGGCTTGCTCCTGTACAATCTACTATGTCATGGAGTTCTTGATGTTCTTTTTTGCAGGTTTGGAAACCAGAATCTTGCGTGTGTTTTTTTTTGGCTGAGTATTGGGAAACTACAATGTTTGTGATGTGTGAAATGGGCATGATTTGGCTAGATAACATGCGAGATAATTGGTTTGGGGCTTGGTATAGATTGAAAAGATTAGGAGGGATCACATTTGTGCTCTTTTAGAGGATATAGAGTCGTAAACATGTTGGTGGGTGTGCATGATCGTGCACTTCAATGTTGGTGTAGAAATGAACTAGAAGTGCACCTAGATACACACTTTAAAGCGTAATTTAGTATCTTATATACCTGTTAATGCACTAGCCATATGTATGTCAGTTTAGTATCTTATATACACTTTAAATTTGACTTGAATTTGTTGAAGATATAATGTGTTTGTAGTGCTTAGATCCATTTGTTTGGAATCTTGTCGTATTTAAAGCCATTTGTTTGGATATAATGGATGCTAACAATGAGTAGTTTTTTGAAATGCACTTCACATAGTGAGTTATATGGAAATAGCAATGTAGGAATGGTTTGTTTGGTGGACAGAGTTTCGTAAAATGTTGGAATGGTTTGTTTATTAGCCTTAGTTAGCAATGCATAGTGCTGTTTATTAACCATGAAGGCATAATGCTGTTATTTGCAAGAGTATATCATTAATGTGAAATTGGCACAATCCACACGCTGGGTGGATCCTAATACATGTTTTTTGGAGATTTTTATGTGAAAGAAGACTTTGGCAAATGCTCTCCAAGACCAAGATAATTCTAAGCAACAGATTTAATGTGGCTAAAGTATGTGTCTTTATTATTCAGTTTTGAGGATCCAGGCCAACATGGAACTGGTAGGTATTCCGAGCTTATGTTGCCTGAGATTGAAAGGAAAGATTGGCGAAAAGGTGCACAGGTAAGCGAGAGACTCTTTAATTTTTGTTCAAAGGTTTATAAACCCGAAAAGAAGTTTCGGATAATAAATGAAAAGTTATAAGTAGGTCATATAAGAGAGAAATCTGTTGGTTCTGGAAATTCTCACCCAATGTTCAGTATTGTCCTGCTATATTGTGAAGTGTTTTTTCTTCTAGATTTAACATTGTCTTTGTTTATATTTTTGAAAAGAAAAGGAGAAGTAAATCACTCTTTTTAACTTACATAAGAGAATTCTAAGCAACAGATTGATACTCATATCAACTAAGAGGACTTTTGACTTGTACGAATGCTGAGGTACTCGATCCATTTAATCATTTTCATATTATTTCCTGAATCAACTAATTCTTACTTAACAAGTGGAAGCCTTTGCAGGAACTTAGCATATTCTTATGTAGCATACTGCATATTATTTACCTTTTTTTCAAAGACACTATAGAACTATGAATTCTTTTATTGTGCCTTCCTTAGGAATTTTGCTGTATGATATGCCACATTCATTTGTCTTCTAAGCCGGTAAAATTATCTAGCATATTAATTATTTTCCTTTCATTTATATTGTAGTGGTTTTCAGTCAAAAGGCAACATGCATTGCTAACTATGGCTGATAGCTTATATTACTCAAAATTCAAGGACTATTGCAAGGTATATTTATGCTTATACTAATTCCACTTCAGACTTGCTTGGTGGACAGAGTTTGATCTTACTATACTTGTCAGAAAATGTAGGAATGGTTTGTTTATTATCATGGGAAAAACTTGCAAATGAGCAATGTTTATTATCAATGGTTTGTCTAGAACTGAGCAATGGTTTGTCTAGAAGTGCAGCTTCACGAGTTGCTTTTTTGTCTGAATTTGGAGATGAGATGGATAATGTATCTGAAGTTGCACACTATGATTTTTTTAGGAGTGACTAGTGATGGAAATTTTTTAATCTAAACTTTATATATAATTATATGATGATGTCTAGATGAGTATCAGTTTCTAAGATAATGTTCATGCTTGTTGCTTGGGTTCGAAAATGAGATTGTTCTTTCTCATTGGTTTTAAGTGATGATGAGTTGGATTATGTAACTGAAGTTGCATACTATGATTTACAGAGGAGTGACTAGTGATGAAATAATCCTGTTTGAACTTGTGTTGTGGTTTCAATTGACAGTTATCTCATGAGTATTATAAAAGTATAAGTTTCATCTCAGTTAGTATCTTGTTTGCCTGAATTTGACAGTGAAAATAATATTTTTTCACTCTTTATAACTCAATATTTTGAACTCCATATTTTGGTTATGAATGTGATGAGATCACATTATTATGTTTATGAGATTACAATTTGATGATATTATACTATAATGCTTCATTCATATTTTAATGTGTCTCTTTTAGTTTTGCAATTGGTTTTGATTGTAAGAGTGCTTAAGGTTTTTTTTTTAATAATTATAATTTTAATTTAAAAAAAATTTATAAAAAATATATCTACCCCGGCGTTTTTTACAAGCGCCGGGGTAGCTTTCAGCAAAACTGGCAACCTATACTGGCGTTTTAAAAATGCCGATGTAGGTGATGGCCGAAAACTGAAGTTCCAAACGAAACCACCCTTTCGGTGGCGTTTTTCAACCGCCGGTGTAGTTTTAACCTATACCGGCGTTCGAAAAAAACACCGGGGAATGTCCCCAGCTACAGCGACACACGATTCAGCGACACTTGCACCGGTAAAACGCCGGTGGTATCTACGGCAGTGTTTAAAAATGTCGGTGAATGTGAAAAAAAAACGTCGGTAAAGACTATTAGTCTTGTAGTGCTATATTCATGCTTGTTACTAAAATGAGATATGTTGGAGGTAAAATTCAAACAGTAAAATTTTCTGTAGCTGAAAGTTTTAAATATAAGAAATTCATTCTCAATTTTATTTTTGTTTCATGTTAGGTAGCACCAATTTTTGTTTAAACAGATCAGATTTTGGAAATTTATTGCACCATGTGGAAGAACTAGATTTGCTCCTAGGCACGTGCCTACGACACGTCTTCGGAACGATACAAAACACGAAAAGCTCTGTAAACAATAAAACAACAATTATGTAGCTCAAGTTTGAATAGTATGACAGTAATTAGTTGTAAATAAAAGTCCATGTTTCCATTAGTATATGTTGAAAAATAATTATAAATGAGGGTATAAAATCCAACTTCTTAGATTTTGGTGGGTGTAAAATGATGAAATTCAACTATTAAAGATATATTTATTATTTTCAATGTAACATGAACAATAAAAAAAACATTACAAATCTGAAAATTTACAAACCTGAAATTTGAAAATCTAAATTTCTGAGTAAATAGAGAGAGATAATTAATTAAATAAATAGAGAGAGATAATCTAAATTTGTGAGGTTAGATCTGAGCCTTTAATTTTGGGAGGATTGAAGGAGAGCCACTTGATAGCTTTTTTGTATTTTATTATCTCTACTATTTTAATGGGAGAGTTGGACATTGTAACAAACAACCCCTAACTTTGTAACTATATAAACACATATAATACACTGCTAAACTATATCCAATAAATATAAATGTGCACCGCACGTGTACCCCAAATCAAAACATTCAAATATAAACGATTTTTTTTCTCATTCAATATATATTCATTTAATTTGATGACTTTACCTTTTTAGGCGTGGATTGCACGTACATTATACCAGTATAGATAATTTTGTAAAAAAGAGAAGAAAAAAAAAAACTAAGAAAATACCACTTTGGAAAGAGAAACGCATTAAAGCATCCACAGTCGTTTGCTTATTTGCCATTTTTTCCAATTTTTTTTTACTGTTGCTCACACAGTCGTTCGCTATTTTGCCATTTTTTGGCAAAATCGCTACAGTAGAAAGGGGCGAATAGCTTTCGATATAGCAAAATGCATATTATAGCAGACGAAACATCAGGATTATTTAATTATTATTTTAATTGATCGGACGAAACATGATGTTTCGTCCGAAGTAAAAAAAAAAAAACCAAATAAAATAACCTTTAAACGTGGGAATGAACATGATGTTTCGTCCCAATTTGAGACGAAACATCATGCTTCGTCCCAATCCAATTTTTAAAAAAAATTGTAAATTTTAAATTTTTTTTGCAATTATCTAAATTGATTTTGCAAATTTTTAAATTGTTTTTGCAAAAAAAATTTTACAATCTGTTTAAAAAATTCTTTTTGCAATTTTTTTTACAAAAAAAACCTCCGGAATTTCCGGACGAAGCACCATGCTTCGTCCAGCTACAGTGAATTTTTTGGAAATTTTTGTAATTGTTTTTGCAAATTTTAAAATTTATTTTGCAAATTTTAAAATTGTTTTTGCAAATATTATTTACAAACTATTTTTAAAATTTGTTTTTGCAAAATTTTTTTGCAAAAAAAAACTTCCTTTTTCCCCCTTTTTGTTTCGTCCCGTAATTTTTTTTAGTTACAGACGAAACATCATGTTTCGTCTGTTTCTTTTTTAACGAACTTATGCATTTTTTTGCCTTTCGACGACTGCAGCGTTTCGTCGAATTGGATGGGCAAAAAATGCATTTTGCCATTTTTCACATTCAACGACTGTGGATGCTCTTACCTACCATTCTACTTTCTACCAATAATCCCTAAATATGTCAGCATTTAAATCAAATATCTAACTTGAATTCAATTGTACAACTGCATGAATTTGTATATATATAACTTTTTCTTTCTCATGAGTATATATAAAGTTTGTCAATGTTAACAAATATGTATGAACTGAATTTAAACTCATCTCCGAACACATAGATCCAATGCTTTTTAATGTTCTCTTCCAAAAATCCAACTGAGTTTCTACGTTTTTTGCATCGCACTTTACCTAACTTCACCTTTGACAACTAAATTTACTGGTGTTATTTATATATATTTTAAGCAAATAAATCTACTCCATCTCTCTTTTCTCTATTTTGAAATAGAGAAAGGAGAGCAAAAATAGCAATTGACATGTGCAGCCCATATCAATTGCAAAATTAAAAAACATTAAAAAAAAAACATTTCTTCTGCCATATCTCCCCAAACTCAATAACCATAACCCTCCCTACACCAAAACCTAGCCAAATCTCCTCCGCCGGCCGTCAATCTCCTCGCCAGCGCCGGCCATCTCCACCCGACACTTGCCGCTACCCATCGCCCATCGCTACCCGGCGAAGGCGGAGCAGGGACTCGATGGCAGGGCAGGAGTGGATACTGGCGACATCAAACTTGGGGGACTCAGAGGAGGGGACGGAGGCGATGTTTTCGGCATTGGGAGGGAGGAAGGAAAGGGGTAGAGGGGGGTTTGTATGGGAAAGGAGGAGGAGGAGGAAATGTGTGTGATGGTGGGCTGGATGAGGGCAGCATTGGGCGGGGTGGTGAGGACAGTGGAGGAGATGTTACGGGAAGCAAACAGGATGGCGATGTCGGTCAAGGGGATGAGGTGGCTGGTAGCAAACCACTAGATGATGATTACTTCAAATGGGTTTGAATTGTTGGAGACTTCATCGATAACAACTGAAAAGGCCATGGTAAGAAGATGATCAATGTTTATGTTTGGTTATATATTCTCCAAGTTTGGGCATTTATAATGTTCTTCAAATTATAGAACAGTGAAAACTAAAAAAAGAAAAGAAGGGAGGAACACAATTTTTGATTTTTAATTATGTTTTTTTAATGCCACCAACTCTGGGCTATAGCACACATTCACTATAATTAAGCATTTTCCCATCACCCACCCACAGACCCACCTATTATTTACTTATTTATTATACTATATCTTAAGCTGTAACGCCCCTGCCCCTAGCTCAGATAATTTATGCAATTTTATAAGACAAATTAGATACTGTGTAGTACAACTGCCCACCACAGGCTGTCCACTCTTCTAATAGCCACGTCAAGGCCTCTATACTAACATCAACTCTTTACTGTTAATACCCAAATCATGTGCCCCCCTCCTGCATATCCCATTTTTATTACATTAACCATTACCTTATTCACATATACCATGCACAATTCATTCATTTAATTAACAAAGTATACAACCAACCATACTACCTTTTTTTTTCTATATATATATTTATATATTATTTATACTATTTTGAAAATTACAGGGGTGTTACACACACCCTCCCTTCATAAATCAGCGTCCTCGCTGATGAGCACAGGGCATGCACAATCTAGTGCAGTATCTCCTTTCTAGCCGATGTGGAGCATCTGCTCTTCTATCCACCCTCTCTGGACAGCCACAGTCCGATGACTGGGTATATATCGTCTCGCCAGACTAATTATAACAAGCAACCACAGTCCGCCGACTGGGTCTATAGTCCTGGTAAATCGCTACCGACGCAGTCAACCCACCGGTGAATCGCTGCCGACGCAGTCAATCCACCGCCCAACTATAAGACATGCTCCACACTCGGTGTCGAAAGTCGGCTCTGATACCATTTGTAATTCTCCTGCCCCTAGCTCAGACAATTTATACAATTTTATAAGACAAATTAGTACTATGTAGTACAACTGCCCACCACAGGCTGTCTTTCAAAAGTTGGTTAACCGATTAGGTGACTCTTGATCCTTGGCAGTGTTATTTATATTATTTTATTCCTATTTAATTTACCGATATGGGATTATATTTATTCACTTACCTCTTCAGTTCCGTGCCCGTGTGTACACAGCAACACAATGAACCGGGTGGGGCCACTCTTCTAATAGCCACGTCAGGGATGTTAATACCCAAATCATGTGCCCCCTCCCCCTGCATATCCCATTTTTATTACATTAACCATTACCTTATTCACATGTACCATGCACAATTCATTCATTTAATTACCAAAGTATACAGCCAACCATACTACCTTTTTTTCTATATATATATTTATATATTATTTATACTATTTTGAAAATTACCGGGGTGTTACATAAGCTAATAGGCATATCCCCTCTCTCCTTTCTCTATTTTGAAATAGAGAGCAAAATAGAAAAAGGAGAGCAAAAGTAGGCTCTAACACATGCTCAGCGCGTATAGAAAAATTAGAGTAAACAAAGAAGAAGGAGAAAAAAAAAACTTCATCTTCTCATACATCCACTTTCAAAAACTGATCATCTTCTTATTCTTCTAATTCCACGTTCATAAAAAACCTTCGATTTCACATCGGATTTCTTCGTCCAATTCACACAACTATGCCGAGGTAACAATCTAAAGATTCCACCTTTCTTTTTATAATCAAATCAAAAATTAAAATTTTTATTAGAAAGATTCGATTTTTTTCAATTTTGTTTTCTGTTTAAAATTGTTGTGTTTGTAATTTTTGGAGGTACTATTGCGACTACTGAGATACTTACTTGGCGCACGATTCGGTGAGTTTTTTTATTTATCTTCAAATTTTGAAGTATTTTTTGTTAATTATTTTGGATTTGATTTTTAGGGTTTAGGGTTTAAAATTTAGGGTGATTGAAGCACGTGATTGTTATAGAATTGGGGGGAAATTAAGTCTTTGAAAACTTTATGCAATATGATTCGAAAATGGTTTCTCTTTTCATGTGTATTTGTGTAATTCTTTTTTGATTTTATGTTAGTTACATTTTGTGGAGTTTTTTACTCTATGTAAGTATAAATTTCACGAATTGTGGCTCTACATGGTAAATGAGATTTGTTTTATCTTTTGTAGGAAATGAAAGTGATGGTTTTAGTTCGAATGGTAAAGGGTCAATATCATATTTTCTAAATTTTTTATTTTGTTTAAAATATTTTAGTGAATTGTAGTATTGTATGTGTGTTTAATGATTTGATCATTTTGTATATACACAAAAAAGGAGTAATATAGAACAATTTGAGGTAAATATTAAGGAACTTTGTAGACAATATGAGTCTTTGCAAGCAAACTTTAGAATGGAGGAAGTTGACAAGATTGCAAGTGATTTTTGAAAATACCTATTTTTTGGTATCTCTAAATTTAGGGACCCAGTGTTTACCTATGTTTGGTACTGGAATTGCTGAAAATTTACATACATCAAAAATTTTGGAGTTTCCTTTCAACTGAATAGAAAATATAGAATGATGTTGGTTTGGAAACGTGAATTGGTAATGTATACTTTTGTCATCTTTTGATATAGCTAATTATTAATTATTATTCCCTCCATGTGTGTCTGATGTTGATTTTATATAATTTATGAGGGAATGCTTGAATTGAAATGGAAGGCAGTTAAGAAGTGCACGGTCAAGAAGTAGATATCGGAGTACATCAAGGAGTCTGAGAAGAGCCACATCCCAACTCCGGTAATTATTCGGTTTTTTTTTTTTGGTTTCCTTTAATTTGAATAGAAATATAGAATTATGTTGGTTGGTTTGGAAGTGCGAATCGGCTAATTTATAGATTTGTCATCTTTTAACTATATTATGATCGAAATAGTTAATGACATCTCTAAATTTTTTAGTTCTATATAATTTTTTGACTCTCAAAATTATTTTAGTCTGTGCAATTCGTACTGGGTAAGACAAGTATTTCATTAAGCGTTCCATCCGACTCTGTCAGTTCACATGTTACATGATCTGATTAAAACTTTTTTCTGGACTAATCAACCCTTGTTGTAATTAATTTTTGATCGTTTTAACTTATGAGTTAAATGATAAATTAACCTAATCAATTTTAAATTCAATGTTTCACCATTTTGACATAAGTGTTTTTTGTGAGACTTTTCCCCAGAAAGAGGTTAGATGTATAATATGAATTAGTTCACCTTATTTTAAAACTTCATATTCATATGTATCATATGCAAATAAATATAGTCTTTTAGAGCATCCACGGTCGTCAATGTGTAAAATATGCATATATGCATAAATGCATATTGCATTTGGCCATTGTGCTGCAGTCGTAGATTGCTATTTTTTATCTATTTAATATAAAATAATAAAAATCTCG
The DNA here is from genome assembly GCA_017893485.1 of Hemerocallis citrina. Lineage (NCBI taxonomy): Eukaryota > Viridiplantae > Streptophyta > Magnoliopsida > Asparagales > Asphodelaceae > Hemerocallis > Hemerocallis citrina. The sequence goes on along the minus strand of CM030362.1, from coordinate 23,274,310 downwards.
CATTAGACGAAATTCGAAGTTGCGTCGGAGGGAAAAATATAATTTTTAAATGACGGACGGAAGATTGCATTGCGCCGGAGGAGAAAAAAATAAAAAAAAACAAAAAAATTTGCCATACGCAACATCAAGTTGCGTCCGGCTTTTCCAGAGGTCTAGGACGCAACATGAAGTTGCGTTCAACCAGGGGGCTTTTTTGTTTTGGATTTATTTGATTTTCCATTAATTAAGGCTTTATTATTTCTTCACATGACCAAAATACCCCCTCCTTGGATTTAGGTTGAAAAATAAAAAATAGCCGTTGATAAATAAAGAGGGACAATAAGTTCCGTCCTTTATAATATGTATAATTCTCATATTCTCTCTCATATTAGCAATCTCCAGTAGCAGAATATGCATGTTATACATATTTAGTAGACGACTGCAACGAATTTTTTTTATCAAAATATGCATAATATGCATATATAGTATACGACTGCATATGCTCTTACAAATGATCCAACTTAAGGCCCAGTATCTTTAACCATTCAAATAATGAAATGGAGATATTAAAATATTTTGTTAGATATTTTTAACCTCAAGAAAAATTTGGTCATAATGTGGCTAGTTTATATGCCGTACATGGAAAATTATTGTGTTTGGTATAAATTGTGATAACCTTTTAAAATCTTTTTTACTTAACCTGGTGTGACTCAGTGGCCTGGGCCCCACCAAATTAATAACTTGCAATCTCTTTAAATCTTAATATCTAAATTATTAATTAATTAAAGTAGCCGTCCACACCGTGGGCACAAAAACCTTGTCCGATGTAACCAATAACCATTTCTTTGGAATTTTCCAGAAAAGTCCCTAACTTTTATCATATTTTTTAGCATCACCTTGGCCCGGTATGAAACAAATCAAGCCCGCGGCCCAAGAAAATAAGGTATTATACTCCTTTTTTTTTGATAATTCGGACAGAGTCTTTCGACTCCAGCCATACCAAAAGATATATTAATCAAAACGTTAATTACAGACACATTTTACAAGCTGTAAAACAACCAAAATAACCGAACGAAAGAATTAGAACACGCTAAGAGCCAGCCAAACAAAAATAAACAACCACAGCAATAAGAGAAAACCACAGCTCAAAGTGTCCGGTGACAGGAGCGCGATCAAGAGAGCAACTGAACGCGGAGCTTCATCACCAGTCTCGCGTCTAAGCGCGGGGAACCGGCCACCAAGATGCATCAGAACAATATATAACACTTGGGAATTGATCATCATGCATAAGGAGAAGCAATCGAGTCACTGTGGCGTCTCCCGTACATGAACAGGCAACAGGGAACAGCCAGATAAAAAGGCACCGGAGCCAACGCACCCAGCGCTGGGGAAGTTAGCTCGGGCTAGTAATCTCAGGAATCCCGACTGGCAAACAAAACCACCAAGGAAAGGAATCCCCTCATAGGGCTAATAATACCAAACAAACGTAACACCATGGACACATACAGCCATAGAAGCAACAGGAAAGAAAGCCAGCAAGGAAAACTAAAGAGATAAAGCTAATAAGAACATGAAGCAAAGAAAGAAAAGGTATTGCTTAACAACATTACATAAAGATAACCACAAATAGAACAACCCAAGATCCAGGTCAAACCAAAAACACTACCCTCCTTCAATGCAGGAACCCTTGGGCATAGAGAGATAGCGAGGGCCCAAAAACAACTCCCATAACATCCATCTCAGAAAACAGCATAGGTAGAGAAGATAACAAAAGGAAACCCTAACAACAGATAAACAGTTAAGAAATAATCACAGAAAACATAGCTTCTAGCGAAAGGGCAGAAGAAGCCCGATCAAAAAACTCCCGGCGAACGGCGGGCAAAATGATGCAATCTACAGAGCAGTCATACCTGAGAAAGAAAATCAGCATAATCCCAGAATCAAACAGAAATCAAAGAATCATAATGCATTAAGGTTGCTAAGGCAACACAGTGCTTCGTCTAAACGACGACAGCAAGAGCTGGCCAAGGCCTCAGATTTAAACGACGAAGACCAAAGTCTAAACAGAAACATGAATTCCTCAATACACTTATGAGAAGACGAACCACAGTTCTTGAAAATCCTGTGATTCCTTTCCTTCCATGATATCCAAATGATAATAAGAACCGAGAGGGACCAAGCACAAGAATATCTAGATAAAGATGGGATTGACCAACACGAGATTAGATTGGGAGGAATCGAAGGAAATTCCCATGCAAGGGAGCAAAGCTTCCAAAGTGGAAGGATGAAAGGGCAGCTCATAAAAAGATGCTTAACATCCTCGTGAGCAACCAAACAAAGAGGGCACAGTTGCCCCCATGCTAGATTCCTCTTATTAAGAATGTCGACCATGAGTAATTTGTTGTTAAAGGCTAACCAGGAAGTAATTTTATCCTTAAGGGGCGCGCAAGATCCCCAAACGAAACTCGCGAAAGGCAGACGGATACCTCGAAAATTGAGGAAATAATAAAAAGATTTAACCGAGAATATCCCGGACGTATTCCACCTCCAAACAATGTCCTCCTTGGGGAACCAACTAAAGTTATGAAGGGAAGACATAAGAGCGTTGTAATCAGATACAAGAGACTGAGGAAGCTCTACAGTAAGAGGGATAACCCAAAGTCTCTGAGAATTGACCATGGTGAAAGAATCGGCTACAGTAGCGTCAAGATGGGCCGCTAGCCGGAATAGGGACGGATAAGCGGAGGCCAGTTTGATGGTACCGATCCAAAGATTAGACCAGAATTTGGTCTTGGAACCGTCGTAACATTGGTGAGCTATACCACACTGTAACGCAGTGGCCGCTTTCCAAACCCATTTCCAGAAAGGGGAAGCGGAACGATAAACATTGGATGACAAACCCCACCAATTGGACTGCAAGTGGCTGTGGCTTTGGATACATTGGACCCAAGGTAAATGCTCGAGTTTATGAAATCTCCAGAGCCATTTACCCAGCAAAGCGATGTTATGGTTCCTGAGGTTCAACACCCCCAGGCCCCCATCGGCTTTGGCTACACAAACCGCACTCCAATTACAAAGATGGGATCCCGGTTTATACGAAGATGACCCAGACTAGAAGAAGTTACTTCTGATCTGATCAATCCTCTTGATCACCCAAAAGGGAACATAGAAGAAGGACATCATGAAAAGGGGGATAGATGAGAGGATGGAGTTCATGAGAATCAGTCTGCCTCCCCTGGAGAGCAATTTTTCTGACCAGACATTGAGTCTAGCTTCAATTTTGTCAATAAGAAGGAGCCAGTCTGCTTTATGGAGCTTACCCCATCTCAGAGGAATACCTAAATACGTGATGGAGAAAGAAGCAACCAGGCAATTGAAAAAAGTGGCAACCTCATGCTGACGATTGGGGGACCCACCCAACCACAGAACCGAAGATTTGTGAAAATTGATCGGGAGACCCGAAGCTAATTCAAAACAATAAAGCAGAAGTTTAAGGTTACGAAGAGAATGATGATTTGGCTTGGTGAAGATAATAGTATCATCAGCGTATTGTAGATTCAATACACCGTCAAAAAGGGGGGATTCACCTAGGCCGTCAATGACCTGAGCCTGGCGGGTGTTACGCAGTAACCTACTAAAAACATCCGCCACTAGGGCGAATAAAAGAGATGAAAGGGGATCACCCTGTCGGAGGCCACATTTAATTTTGAACTTGTGGCCTTCCGACCCATTAATGAAAATGGAAGAGGTACCCGAGAACAGACTGGATTTGATCCAAGCAATCCATTTAGGGCCAAAGTCACGAAATAGCAGGATGTCTAGCAAGAATTCCCAATTGACGTTGTCATAGGCTTTTTGGAAATCAAGTTTGAGTAGGATACATTCGGAGTGAGATCTGTGGCAATGGGAAATGATCTCCTGTGCCGAGGCAACACTATCAAGGATAAAACGATCCTTGATGAAACCCGATTGAGCCGGGTCAATCAGAGGAGAGATAATAGTGCTAAGCCTAGCAGAAAGAACTTTCATGATGATTTTGAAAGAGGTGTTGATCAAGCTGATAGGTCTAAAATTAGCCAACACGTGGGAACCCTCCGTTTTAGGGATGTGCACAATGTGCGCGTAGTTAATACGGTCGAAAGAGAAGGATCCCTGATGCAACTCTTTAAACATGTTGAGAAGATCCTCTTTCAACCAAGGCCAGAATTTTTGGAAAAAGAAAGCTGGGAAACCATCCGGTCCCGGTGCCGAATCGCTTTTTAATGCGAAAACAACAGACTTAATCTCCTCTAAGGAGAAAGGTGCTTCAAGCCCTGATAAGTCATGCGATTGACTACCGTAAAGGTGTGTCCAATCAAGGGTAATGGAGCGCTCCTTATGCGATCCAATCAGGTTTTTATAGAATGATAGAAAGGCTCGGTGGATCTCATGGTCAGAGTTAAGCTCTCTCCCATTGTCGGAGATCGTAGAGATACGATTACTACGCTGCCTGAAGGAAGCAAAATTATGAAAGAAAGCAGTATTGGCGTCTCCTTCTTTTAACCAGTTAATCCTGGCTCTTTGAGCCCATTTAATATGCTCAAGGTGAAGAATGTCAGCATAATCGTTCTTGCACGATCGCCTTTCGGATTATACTCCTTTTTAAAAAAAACTTATTTGAGAAAAGAAAATTTCATCAAATTAAACATAGATTCTTTTAAAATAATAGAAACAATAAACAAAGAAAATAGAGATGAGAAGAAAGAAGATTATTCTCATTCATAGATTTTTCCTCTATATACAAATGATTCACCCAATGGCCTATTTATAGGCTTACAAGGAATACAAAGAGACAATTACATAATTATTACATATGAATAAATATGAATGAATGTAGTGGTGGTGGTGGAGAATGTGGAATGAGTGGGGAGTTCAATAGACAATTCACACTTAATAATTTATTTATAACACTCCCCCTTGGATGTCTATTGAATGTAAATAAGAATATGCCTCGTTAAAACTTACTAGATAAAACCCAAATGGGAAAAACCCTAGTGAAGGAAAAAGAGTACATAGTCTTTAACAATGATATGCAATGAAGATGCTACCTCGTTAAAAACCTTACCAAGAAAACCTAGTGGGACAAAACTTGGTGAAGGGAAAAAGAGTGCAGCACATATCATCTCTCCCCCTGACGAGATCATCCGATTAGGACTTTCAAAAGTTGTATCTCGAATCTTGATCAATTCTACCATCCTTTCCAAAAGTTGGGGTGATAGGGTCATAGCGAGCAATCTTCTGGATTGTCGCTTGATTCAATGATTTCACCCTTTTAATTGAAACATGAGTGAAGAAGAATTTCTGGTGAAATATGTTTCGGCTGATCGCCTTTGAAGAAACCCTCCTTTTATTGAGCTTTAAAGTTGTATTATCTTCAAATAACGTTGTGAGTACTTCTTGATCGATTGAGGATGACACGTTCTCCAAATATATAAAGAAGTTAACCGATCAAACAAACGCATCTATGCCTCGCATGGAGCCAATATCTCTTGATTGATATCTGGCTTTATAATGATATGATAAATACTCTGCATTTGCATAACTAATCAAAACTGATATGGACAGATTAGAATAATATAATCCCATATCCATGGTCCCTCGAAGTTATCTTTCATACCAGTCCAATGACTTCGAGTTGGCGAGGAACTTCATCTTACTAGTAAACCAACCACATAAGGTATATCATAATATTTATTATTGATAAGATATATTAGTGCTTCAAAACTGATATTGCACTAAAAAATGGTACTCCAGGACCAAACAATTCCAATGCCTTTCAAATGTTTAATTTGAAAAACCTGAAAACAAAAATGATGACAAAACAAGAAATTTGCTTATCCAAGGTCTTTTCGTCTTAAGATATTTTTTTAAACATTGCACGGAAAATGATGACAAAACAAGAAATTTACTTATCCAAGGTCTTTTCGTCTTAAGATATTTCTTTAAACATTGCACGTCTTGTACAACTCTTCAGGAGTTCCAACAGACTTTGACCTTGAATATTTAATAAATATATGTGAGCTTATATGACCATTATTATGGTCCCCTGATATGGCTAAAATTGGGGTTAAATCGGAACCGTCAAGATTGGGCACGAATCTTGAAGCTCGGGGGTAAAACGGTAATTTCACATACAAGCGGATCCAAAGCGGGCACTGGATCTCCTTTTCACAGATCCAATAACCCACGAATGGTCCGCTCCAATTGGGTACGGGTCTCGACCCGAAGCAAGCCCAGACCAACAAGAGACAAATCAGGGCCACTGATTTGACCAAGTCAACGGGCCTGATTTGCTCTCACCGGGAATCAAGGGGTTAGTTTCCTAAACAGACTGTGAGGATTTTTCTCCTAGCAGTTACACAGGGAACCAGGCCTCTAATCACTCCCCTGGCGACTATAAATACCTCCCCTCTACCACTGTGACCAGGTTAATCACTTTTTCACCACTTTAAGCTCTTTCCTTAATCACCACTGATTACTGACAAGAGCATCGGAGGGTGCGTCGTCGGAATCAACCCCGGTGTTTCGCACTTCCTTGCAGGTTGCGGCAGGAGCAAGAAGGCTTGGGTCAAATGTTCAGGTTTTTCTCGAGCTCACAAATTCTATTTGTTTACCCCCACACCGAAATCAGCGGTAACAGATTGGCACCGCCTGTGGGAAGAACCACACGAACAGCCTCAGCCTCTTCCTTGTCGTTCTCTCCAACCATGCCTCCAAAGAAGGTCAGATCTAGAGGGTCCAATCGCGGGACCAACCTCGCCAACCCTACAGAGGAAGCCCCTGTCAATCCTATTCCACAGCCCGATCTTCCTCCGCCGGCCCAACAGGGCCAACCTCCTCTTCCCAGGCAGCAACCCAACAATGGCCCTTCCGGCCATAACGGTCGGAAGCAGAAGCAGCCCCTCAATCCGGACCATGTTTCGGTTCGTAATAAATCCTCGGATTCAATGGCTTCTCATCATCCCGACCTCCGCAACACAATGCTGAACCGCCAGAAAGATGAGGACCTCCGCACCCACCTTGACGAGAGGCGGGCCCGAGAGGGAGCATCCCGCCAGCGTCAGGGCGAGCGGTCCCCTCACCGCCGAGACGGTCGGAGGTCTCCGGACCACAGGGGCCGAGCGGTATCACCCGAGCGCCGAAGAAGGAGACCGCACTCCCCCGCGGATCGGCATCATCGGAGGAACAATGACGCACCGATCACTCGTGCCGAGTTCCTACAATTCCAAGACACCGTACTGCAGGCTCTCAACCTTCGGCAGAATACCCAGAATGCCCAGAGGGCTACAACACCCCCGAGGGATCCCAGTCCTCGTCGCCGAACCCGAAGTCCTTCCCCGGCTCCCAGCCGCCAGCAGCAGCGCTACAGTCCTCGCCGATCCCAGGATTACCGACGTCGCAGTCCCCTCTCCCCTTCCTATGAAGAAGAGTCCGGGGGATCGTACGATTACCAGCAGAGGGACGATGCCCTCAACCGCCGTCTCCATGCGGTGGAGAGGCGCATTGGTCGCATGGACAAAGAGGAGGAGTCCCGAGCAGGAACTGTCCGCCCCAGCAGACCCCCTTTCTCTCGGTCGATCATGGAGGCCCACATACCGAGGGGTTTCAAACCTCCGCAGTTTGAAACGTACTCGGGGGAATCCGACCCGGTTGATCACGTCGAAAGCTTCAAGACCCTGATGCTGATCTATCAAGCTTCCGACGCCGTGCTCTGCAGGACCTTCCCCGCCACCCTCAGGGGGTCGGCTCGGGAATGGTATTCCAGACTCGCTCCCTCCTCCATCTTCTCGTTCGAGCAGTTTGAAACACTGTTTATAACTCACTTCGTGAGTAGTAGGCGAGCTGAGAAGACAAGCCTCTCCCTACTGAACCTGCGGCAGGAAAGGGAAGAGAAGCTGCGGGACTATGTGAAGAGATTCACCGCAGAGGTCAGGTCTATCGCCTCCTTAGACCAGTCAGTGGCGACCGTGGCGTTCCAGTCGAACGTCCTCAACGCCAACCTCCGATCGTCCCTAGCCAAGAAGCCCCCGCATAACTTCGCCGACCTCCTCCTGAGGTGCGAGAAGTATATCCGGGCAGAGGAGGCTGAAGCTCTCCCGAGCTTCGGAGGGTCCTCCTCCGGGTCGAAGAGGAAGGCGGCGGGGGAAGAGGGGTCCAAGAAAGCACAGAAGGACAAAGACGGTCAGCGCCGTCCTCCCCCCAGGTTCGAGAAGTTCACTCCCCTTACCACTAACGTCTCCAACATCCTGATGGAAGTGGAGAAGGAGGGAGTCATCCCTCCAGCTCCGAGGATGCACACCCCGGCAAAGAGGAGGAACAAAGATAAATGGTGTCGTTACCATCGGGACCACGGCCACGACACGAACGACTGCCGGGCATTGAGAGATGAGATAGAAGCCCTCATCCAGAGGGGGCAGTTGTCCAAATTCGTAAAGGCTAACGATCAGGCGGATCGCAACACTCCTCCGCCTCGGGGGGCTAACAAGCGCTCCGAGCGACGCGAGGAGACACCCGAGTTCGAGGAAGAACGGGTCCTGCACCTGATCCACGGAGGCCCCATGGGAGGCTCCTCTAATTCCTCTCGAAAGGCCTTCGTCCGAGAGGTCAACTCGGTCCACAGCGCCCCTCCTCCTAAAGGTCTCGGCGTCCCTGTGTCTTTCTCCGATGAAGACCTCGAAGGGGTCCGAACCCCCCACCGTGACGCCCTCGTCATCGACCTCCGCATGGCCAACTTCAAGGTGCAGAGGGTCTTAGTAGACAATGGGAGTTCGGTCAATATCCTCTTCCTCTCGGCCTTCCGAGGCCTGCAGCTGTCCCGGGACCGTCTCAAACCGGCCGGTTACACACTCCACGGGTTCACGGGGGTCCCAGTAACTGTCGAGGGGGTGATAACCCTAGACGTGACTACTGGAAGCACCCCTACTACCCAGACCGAGCCGATGGACTTCATGGTCGTCGACATCCCGGCAGCGTATAATGTCATTCTGGGCCGACCCGGTCTAGCCGCCCTGGAAACTGTCCCCTCGGCGTACCATCTTAAAATGAAGTTCCCCACTCGGTCAGGAGTAGGGGAAGTCAGGGGAAGCCAAGAAACAGCCCGGAAGTGCTACATGACTTCCACTGGGGGACCGGTGCTCTCGCTCGAGACACTAGAAATCCCCGAGTCGAAAGTTCGGCCAATGTCCGAGCCGGCGGACGAGTCAGAAGAAGTGCTCTTCTCAGACGAGGACCCGAGCCGAAAATTCCTCATCAGCAAGTCATTACCGACCGCGCTGTGCTCCGACCTGATTAAATGCATCCGGGATAACCGTGACCTGTTTGCATGGTCGGCCGCGGACATGCCCGACATTTCTGAGGAGTTGCTCGTCCACCGCCTAAGTGTCGAACCGGGGTGCAAACCGATTCAGCAGAAGAGGCGAAAGTTCGCTCCCGAGCGACAGCAGGCCATCAAGGAGGAGGTGGATAAGCTTTTGAAGGCTAAGTTCATACAGGAGGTAAACTACCCCGAGTGGCTCTCCAATGTTGTAATGGTCAAGAAGTCCAACGGCTCTTGGAGAATATGCATCGACTTCACCGACCTCAATAAAGCGTGTCCGAAGGACCCATTCCCTCTTCCGAACATCGACACCCTCATTGATGCCACCTCGAGCCATGAGCTCCTCAGCTTCATGGACGCCTTCTCCGGCTATAATCAAATTCGAATGTTTCCTCCGGACATTCCGAAGACCTCCTTCATCACCGACCAGGGCCTCTACTGCTATCGGGTCATGCCGTTCGGGTTGAAGAACGCGGGCGCCACCTATCAGCGCCTCGTCAACAAGGTCTTCCAGATCCAGATAGGTCGGAATATGGAGGTGTACGTTGACGACATGCTCGTCAAAAGCGTCCGAGGCACTGATCACGTAGCCGACCTTCAGGAGGCCTTCGGCGTGTTGAGAAGGTACAGCATGTGGCTGAACCCGAACAAGTGCGCGTTCGGGGTCTCCTCGGGAAAATTCCTCGGCTTCATGGTAAGCCAACGAGGAATCGAGGCTAATCTCGAGAAGATTAAGGCCATATTAGATGTGGCCCCGCCTCGGAACATCAAGGAGGTGCAGAAGCTTACTGGACGGCTCGCCGCTATCGGTCGGTTCCTCTCCAAGTCGGGGGAAAAGTGCCTCCTCTTCTTCAAAGCACTCAGGGAGGCTAAGGGTTTTGAATGGGGCCAACCACAACAGGAATCGTTCGACCAACTGAAGGCCTACTTGGTGAACCCCCCTTTGCTCAGCAAACCGGTCCCGGGCGAGACTCTCTTCGTCTATTTGGCTGCTTCCGAGTAGACCCTAAGTGCTATCTTGGTGAGGGAGGAGGACCGGGCCCAAAGGCCTATCTACTACGTGAGCAAGGTGCTTCGGGACGCCGAGCTCCGATACCCGAGGATAGAAAAGATGGCCTACGCCCTAGTCATGGCAGCGAGGAAGCTTCGGCCGTACTTTCAATCCCACTCGATCGTTGTCCTCACCGACCAACCCCTAAAGCAGATCCTCCACAAGCCTGAGACCTCGGGCCGGCTGATGAAGTGGTCCATAGAGCTGAGTCAGCATGACATCTCTTACCAGCCTCGGATGGCAATTAAGGCACAGGCCCTCGCCGACTTCATCGTAGAGTCCACGATCCCTGAGGTCGGCCACGTCCCGAGTGGACCTCCCATTTGGACAGTCTTCGTGGACGGATCCTCCTGTAACGAAGGAAGCGGCGCCGACATCATCCTGAACGGCCCTGACGACTTCGTCCTCCAATACGCGATCCATATGAACTTCAAGGCCTCGAACAATGAGGCGGAGTACGAGGCACTCATTGCTGGCCTCGGACTTGCACGAAGTGCTGGGACGCAGCGCCTCCGAATCCACAGCGATTCCCAGCTCGTCGTGAACCAAGTCTTGGGCGAGTACGAGGCCCGAGACGAGCAGATGGCAAAGTACCTCGCTAAGGTTCGGTCCCTCATGAGCCGATTCGAGGAGGCGCTCATCCAGCGAGTCCCTCGTGAAGAGAACTCACAGGCCGATGCCCTCTCCAAATTGGCCTCGTCCTCCCTGCAAGGTCTCGAACAGACCGTACTGATCGAAGTCCTCTCTAAGCCGAGCATCGAAGACGAGACACCTGGCTCGGCGGAATCGTTGCCGGTAATGTTACAAGATAATTGGATGAATCCTTTAGTGGAGTTCTTAAGGGACGGGCTCCTACCCGAAGACCCCAAAGAAGCGCGCCGAGTCCGAACCCGGGCCGAGCGGTATGTCTTGATCGAGGGCATCTTATACAAACGCTCTTTCTCTCAAATAGACGGCCGACCATACCTAAGGTGCCTCTCTCCGGAGCAGGCCGAATATGCCCTATAAGAGCTCCACGAAGGCATCGGCGGGGCACATTCAGGGTCCAGGTCCTTGGCCCGAAAAGCTTTGAATTATGAATACTTCTGGCCGACCCTCCTTCAAGACGCCGAGCGACACGTTCGGCAATGCAGCCCTTGTCAGAGACACTCCAGCATCCTTCGCCTCCCTCAGGCCAACCTCGCCTCCCTATCAAGTCCTATCCCCTTCGCAATGTGGGGGATGGATTTACTAGGGCCTTTTCCTCCGGCTCCGGGTCAGTTCAAGTTCTTGGTCGTAGCCATCGACTACTTCTCGAAGTGGGTCGAGGCCGAGCCCCTCGCCACTATAACCGAGAACAAGGTGGTACAGTTCTTCTGGAAGAGCATCATCTGCAGGTTCTGGTTTGTTTACTCAATAAAGCAATATTTCATTACATCCAATGCATAGGTTTGTCCTATTTTATCAAATCAAATTCTATATTACTCATTCATGCACATTCAAAAAAATTAGAAAGTAGGAGACACCCACCTTTTGTGAAGCTTGAAAAGAAAAGAGAACACCACTTCTAGCTCCAAAGATTCCTAGCTCCTAGTAAGGCTTCTCCTCCTAGCAATTTCTCCTTTCCAAGCAAGAGATCCTCCAAGCACAATAACTTTCTTACTTTCTTTCTTTTTCTTCCTTTCTTTCTTTTTCTTACACTTATTTTGATATTGATTTTGGTGCAAGAGAAATGTAGGAAATGGGACTCTATTTATAGGATTTTGGAAGAGTCTAAAGTGCAAAAATCTCACCCTAATAACTCTTCAAATTTATTTTACAACTCTCCACTTTCCTAACTCCTAAAACCTCCATCTCTTCATCTCCCCACTCTCCACTAACTCAACCTACCAACTCTTCTCCTCCCCTTGCCCAAAAAATGGTCCAAATACATTTGTGTATGCATGCACACATGCATAAACAAATATGAACACATTTCTATAACTCTAAATGTGTACTAATATGTGTAACTTGTCAAGTATTAGTACATGTTTAACTAAAAATGTGATTTTAATAGTGGGCTTGCTACATGGGCTTATTACTAATTAATTTATTTAATTATCTAGTGGGCTCCTCTCCTAATGGGCTACATTTTAGTTTATAGAAAGGCTAAATAAAACCAATGCATGCCAAAAATAGTAAAATGAGAGTAGCAAAATGAGAATAAAAATTTGCACGTGCACCATACGTGCAGAAAATTGAAAAATGCATTTTAAATAAAATAGGGGAAAAATAAATTTCAGTTTTATAAAATAGATTTAAATACATAAAAATAAATAATTTAAACCTATAGAAAACATTGTACGTAGTGGTGGAAACACGTGCATCAAAACACGTAAAAAGCACGTAAATTCCAGAGATTGAAATATTATATTTTAGTTGACTGAAATCAATACGAAAAATGTATAAATAGTACGAATCCAAAATGTATAGTGAAACACATTACAAAATATACGTGCGTAACACCCAGGGGCAAAATTGTCATTTCCAATTTTGCGGGGTGTTACACTCTCCCTCCCTTAGAGTAGTTCCGTCCCCGGAAGTCGCTAGGGTAAAGATTGTATTTTGTACATGTCACAGAAAATATTTGTATTTAGAAAACTACAACTTTAAGAAAAATAAATATAGTATACGCAACAAGGAAAAACAAAACAAACTCTTTATAAGAAAACTATGAATATTAAGATGTTACAAGACGGAACAAGAAAATTAGGAAAATGGCATAAGAACTGAAATGTGACAAGAGATAGAATAGTTTGAGAGAAATTTTCGTATACAAATAATTTTAGGTAAGCTATTGGATAAAAGAGAAAAGTTGATTAAGTTGTTAATTTCGAAGTAGTTCGGAAAACAATGTGGCGAAGAAAACATAGTCAATAGATAATTCGGAAAAATTTATCAATGTAATAAACGGTAGAAAATTCGCAAACTGTATAACGAAATCGAACAAGACCATTGAATAAGAGTTTGGAAAAATAAATGGGAATGAGATATGGTTGAAAACATAAAATGACATTGTATACCAATTAATAAAATAGTAAGGTAATTATAATAATTATACACACAATTCGAAAAAATAGAAAGCATACGTTGATATACTTTGTGAATAAACAAGATTTTGTAGTGATGAAATTAATTTATAACATTAAGACAAAATAGTGTAAAGCACAAACATGAGATGAAAACACAATTGAAAACAATAATTATGTAGTATAGCAATTTAGGACAAAAGTCATAAACAAAAGTATTAATGTAATTAGATGAGGGTAAAATGATATGTATACTATTAAAATATATGGCATATATAGAAATCATTGGAAAAATATAGGTAATTACTAAGAGTGTAAAGACAGTTAAAAATATGAGAAAAGATAATGTATAAATAGTGAGTATATGCATAATAAAAAAAAACGTAAAACTATGAGTAGTGATCATTAGTAAAAAATTAATATATCAAAACAAATATGCAATAGTACCAAATGTAGACAATAAAACAAATAGTAGGTCATATTTACATAGGTAGAAAATTTCAATCTTGTTAAGAACATGTAGGATAAGATAATATAGTATCACAGAAATCAAATCAACTAAAATGAGTGCACAAAAGAAAATTTCATAAGAAAAATCCAGAATAATAAATGAAGAAAATAATTGTTGAAACATTAATTTAATAAATGGCAATTTAAAACTTGACAAAATACGTAAAGTAATAGTAGACATAGACGGGTAAACATGAAGTGACATAAATACATGAAAGATAAAATTTTAAGTTTGAAAAACAAGTTTAAAATATCAAGACTAAGGAAGATAGATAAATAATAAATCATAAAAAAATATTTATTTGAAAAATATTGACTACGGAGAAAGTACCATGATAAAAATCTTCAAAATAATTTGAGAGGGAAGTGTGTAAGGTATCACGAATGATGGTCCTAGCCAACCACGCTTCTACTGCGCCACTCTGATACCTAGGGGAAAATGTGCTCGCATACACTCTCATATCAATGTATACGAGAAAAACATCATGAATGAAAGTCAATAATTACTGCATTCACGACTCCAGCCATCCAAAAGAAAAAGAAAATATCAGTGCATAGAGCAACACAAATGTAAATCATTTACATTTAAATCTCTATCAGCTGAAACTCACACTCTAGTGTCTGCAAGGAATAATATTGTAACTACTCAATAAGGTGTCACGGGTTCTAGACTATAGTTAATGATCTTACTACTCTTCCTAAACAAATCTTTAGTCTATCAAGTTCTGATTTACTTGGGTTAGCTGTAGGAGTCGGTTCCCAGCTAGCGGTGGTCCGAAGACGCTTAAATACCGTGTCGCTTAGGGTTGTTTACACCCGGTTGACAAAAGGACTCCTTTAGCTTGTTCCCAAATTTATCGTCACTTTTTTTTTTCGTTCCTTATAAACTTGTACTACTTGTGAAGCATGCTCTGATACCATCTGTAACACCCCGAATTTCAAATAAGGATAAATTCGAGATTTCACAGGATCTTTACTTCACTTCGTACAATTTTACAAGGAATTTTAAAACTTTTCATTCACAATACATCAGAGTTCCTTTACACAGCGGAAGACTAAAAGATTACAACAATGAAATACAACTTGTATAACTTTAACATCATTTGCAACATCTTTAACTTCTAAACAGCAACAACATATCCACTTTATAACTCCATGAATGGTCCTTTACCTGCATGTCAATCTGTGGGCTCGTCAGTTACTTACAACTGACGAAATGTTATACACGGCTATCCTCTCTATGCCGGGAATAGTATAACGATCTCATACTTTAACAAATCACAAAAAGATTGAATGAACATATAAAGTGTCAAAAGTGATTATTCTAAACATAAGTGTATGTTATGCCTTAATGCCTAATGCACACATTTCTAAACTAGGATGACACTAATGCACACTTGTTCGGATTCTATGCATCCCATACTACATAGGTCCGAGGGCAAGCGCCTACGTTCTTCACAATACAGGGCTCGATCCTTTGCCATGAAAACTACCCGGTAGCAAAACAAAGTTCAGACTATTCCACGAATGTGAATCCCAGCCTTGGAGTCCACCGCCAGCTGTTATAACAGATTCCACATCGTACGAACCGTCCCGTATGTGACCCTCTAGCCCAGTATATATATATACATTGGAAACGGCAAACACAAAAATTCATCCGTCCGATTACTCAAGATCCCGGAGTCCACCGCTGACCCGTCCTCATAGTCCCGGACTAAAATATAATAATCCGTCTCCCACAGGGTAACCTCAGTCCACCAACTGGGTCTATGGTCTTGGAGTCCACCACCGACTATATAGAGCACCCCACTTACGTTTTCCTAAGTTTACTACATCTTCACTTCTGTGCCTAAATTTTCTTAAGTTCAAGACATGAATAATTTCCATTCAAAGAATTAGTCTTACCTTCCACCGGACTTAATCAACAAATACGAGATAGCTCCACGGCCATATCTCCAAATCATTTCTCAAATCCTTTCTTTCAATAATGGCGGTACCGAGGTCGTACTAACTCTAAATCATAAACTTTCATGTACAAGAAACATGGGTATTCACACCCTTTCTTAATCATGTCTTAAACTTATATAATTTTCATCTTCTACTTATTCACAATGATTAATGTCTTGTATTAGCACTTATCCATAAAGCAATCATTTCTTAGTCTTTACACTATTCATAATCTAGTTATTCACTCATAGTCTTTATAAGCAAAAAGGATTCCCTTTTTTAGAACACAATTTCATCACATGAAATTTTATAACTAATTCAAACTATCACAATATCTCAATTCCCTTTAAAATATTTCTTAAACAAAATCAAAGTATAATTCTCTTAAAAAAATCACTTCACAAAAATAATACTTTGTTTTTGTTCACTACAAAGTTTCATACTCACAATTTCATCTCTCTTTATATCTCAAAATATACAAGAAAACAATCTTAATATTTCCCATTTCATTTTCCTCAAAATATGCGATAAAGTTATGATTAACTTTAATATTTATTACTTCATTTTATATGAAGAAAGTATGAGTTTTAATCAAAAGCCCACTTTTTAAAGTCTCATTTTTACTTTCTTAAAATAGACAATAAAATTTCTATAACAATCTCTAATAGCTTCCATTTTATCTTATAACCATAATAGGAATTTATTCATACTAAAAAAAACATCTTATTCTATTAAAACCAAATCAAAAAAATAAAAGATGACTATGGTCTTGGAGTCCACCACCGACTATATAGAGCACCCCACTTACGTTTTCCTAAGTTTACTACATCTTCACTTCTGTGCCTAAATTTTCTTAAGTTCAAGACATGAATAATTTCCATTCAAAGAATTAGTCTTACCTTCCACCGGACTTAATCAACAAATACGAGATAGCTACACGGCCATATCTCCAAATCATTTCTCAAATCCTTTCTTTCAATAATGGCGGTACCGAGGTCGTACTAACTCTAAATCATAAACTTTCATGTACAAGAAACATGGGTATTCACACCCTTTCTTAATCATGTCTTAAACTTATATAATTTTCATCTTCTACTTATTCACAATGATTAATGTCTTGTATTAGCACTTATCCATAAAGCAATCATTTCTTAGTCTTTACACTATTCATAATCTAGTTATTCACTCATAGTCTTTATAAGCAAAAAGGATTCCCTTTTTTAGAACACAATTTCATCACATGAAATTTTATAACCAATTCAAACTATCACAATATCTCAATTCCCTTTAAAATATTTCTTAAACAAAATCAAAGTATAATTCTCTTAAAAAAATCACTTCACAAAAATAATACTTTATTTTTGTTCACTACAAAGTTTCATACTCACAATTTCATCTCTCTTTATATCTCAAAATATACAAGAAAACAATCTTAATATTTCCCATTTCATTTTCCTCAAAATATGCGATAAAGTTATGATTAACTTTAATATTTATTACTTCATTTTATATGAAGAAAGTATGAGTTTTAATCAAAAGCCCACTTTTTAAAGTCTCATTTTTACTTTCTTAAAATAGACAATAAAATTTCCATAACAATCTCTAATAGCTTCCATTTTATCTTATAACCATAATAGGAATTTATTCATACTAAAAAAAACATCTTATTCTATTAAAACCAAATCAAAAAAATAAAAGATGGCTATCAAGATTTGAACCCAAGATCTCTTATAAGAGGTGCTCATTGACTAACCAGTAAGTCCTAGTGTGCTTTTTGTTTAGAAATTGTATTCATATACTTTTGTTCACAATTTTCTGAAATTGTTTCTTTTTAATAAAACTTGTTTACCCAATAATCCAATCCTTTAGGATATTGGAATAAACTTCTCTTTGGACTAAAAGGAAATCTTAAATAGTAATCAACAAGTCCAAACTTATTTTTAGCATATATCTCATTTAAAAAAAAAAAGATTTTCCTTTCTTTACAAAATTTACATTTCTTTTCAAACTCGAAAATTAAAATCATGATTTTCTAAAAAACTAGTTTATGCCCAACATCTTACAAATAAAAATTTGTGTTAAGAATCAAACATATTTTTTAATCGATTATGGGTGTCTCAAAGAAATTCCTTTCATACAAAAATTGTATTTTTGACATATATCAACATACTTCATAAAAAAAGAATTTATTTCCTTCTCTTTTCTTTTTCATCATATCTCTAATCATATGTCGAAATATAGCATTCTTTAACAATTCTCCTACATATCACACATTTGACAAATCACAAATTTGCAAACACTCTAATATGGTTCATAGAATTAATCCTTTAGTTGCACTCTTCTTTTCAACTAGCATGGCAACAATCAAAACAAGTTTATGGTATTCAATTAACTTTACAAAAAATATTTTTGCAAAAGAATGTATTCCCAACATTTTTCATACAATCAATTATATCTTCATTCATGCATACTAATTCATGACAAAACAAATCAACATTTCTTTCTCATTACTAATTAACATAAGTTGGGTTTGTTTACTCAATAAAGCAATATTTCATTACATCCAATGCATAGGTTTGTCCTATTTTATCAAATCAAATTCTATATTACTCATTCATGCACATTCAAAAAAATTAGAAAGTAGGAGACACCCACCTTTTGTGAAGCTTGAAAAGAAAAGAGAACACCACTTCTAGCTCCAAAGATTCCTAGCTCCTAGTAAGGCTTCTCCTCCTAGCAATTTCTCCTTTCCAAGCAAGAGATCCTCCAAGCACAATAACTTTCTTACTTTCTTTCTTTTTCTTCCTTTCTTTCTTTTTCTTACACTTATTTTGATATTGATTTTGGTGCAAGAGAAATGTAGGAAATGAGACTCTATTTATAGGATTTTGGAAGGGTCTAAAGTGCAAAAATCTCACCCTAATAACTCTTCAAATTTATTTTACAACTCTCCACTTTCCTAACTCCTAAAACCTCCATCTCTTCATCTCCCCACTCTCCACTAACTCAACCTACCAACTCTTCTCCTCCCCTTGCCCAAAAAATGGTCCAAATACATTTGTGTATGCATGCACACATGCATAAACAAATATGAACACATTTCTATAACTCTAAATGTGTACTAATATGTGTAACTTGTCAAGTATTAGTACATGTTTAACTAAAAATGTGATTTTAATAGTGGGCTTGCTACATGGGCTTATTACTAATTAATTTATTTAATTATCTAGTGGGCTCCTCTCCTAATGGGCTACATTTTAGTTTATAGAAAGGCTAAATAAAACCAATGCATGCCAAAAATAGTAAAATGAGAGTAGCAAAATGAGAATAAAAATTTGCACGTGCACCATACGTGCAGAAAATTGAAAAATGCATTTTAAATAAAACAGGGGGAAAATAAATTTCAGTTTTATAAAATAGATTTAAATACATAAAAATAAATAATTTAAACCTATAGAAAACATTGTACGTAGTGGTGGAAACACGTGCATCAAAACACGTAAAAAGCACGTAAATTCCAGAGATTGAAATATTATATTTTAGTTGACTGAAATCAATACGGAAAATGTATAAATAGTACGAATCCAAAATGTGTAGTGAAACACATTACAAAATATACATGCGTAACACCCAGGGGCAAAATTGTCATTTCCAATTTTGCGGGGTGTTACACGGAGTCCAACACTCGGCTCGACTTTCCCTCCTCGGCTCGCCTCCGGACGAGCCAGAGGTAGATCGCCGTTCGGAATTGCGCCCACAACCGTTGAACTACACCGATGGTTCGGAGTCCAACACTCGGCTCGACTTTACCTCCTCGGCTCGCCTCTGGACGAGCCAGGGGTAGATCGCCGTTCGGAATTGCTCCCACAACCGTTGAACTACACCGATGGTTCGGAGTCCAACACTCGGCTCGACTTTACCTCCTCGGCTCGCCCCTGGACGAGCCAGGGGTAGATCGCCGTTCGGAATTGCTCCCACAACCGTCGAACTACAACGATGGTCCCGGAGTCCAACACTTGGCTCCCAGTCCCCCCAAGCTTGCTTCGCGGCAGACTAGGAGTGATCCACCCCTCAGCCTCGCCAGTGGAGGGATGCCGAAGCTACGTTCGGCAACATAATCCGAGCAATCTTGCCTAGCAGCCGAAGCCCGAAGCCCTACGCCTTCGGTCGGCTACCGAGCAAGTGCCTTCCCGAGCTCACAAATGGAGAAAACACACTTTCTCCTCAACTTTCGCGCATGATCTCGATCAGACGGTCCAGATCTTGCCACCGATGCTAAACGACAAGATAGCATTTTCTTGGGAACTGAGCCGCCTCGAGATTCGTGCCTACGTTCAACGGCTCAGATCTTGCCACCTACGCTAAACGACAAGATAGCATTTTCTTGGGGACTGATCCGCCTAGGGATTCGTGCCGTACCTTGTCAGAGTCGCTAAACGACGAAGTACTGTACTCATAGGAACCCGTTCGGTTCAACACTCTCACCGACGGAACTAACACGCTCGGTTCGAGGATCTCAGCGCGACCAACACAGTTATAAGCAAGATAAATATGCAGAGCAACGAAAAATATTTTATTAAACAACCAGGCCATAATACAAAGCACATCTTTTCCATGGTTACAAAGTGTTGGCAAACAAAATACACGCCGCCGACCCACTGCACTTGGCCCTCATATGGAAATATCTTCACTAGACTGTTCGGTCGCCTGTCCGCCCTCCTCAGCTGATAGCTCCCCTGCATCCTTCCGGAGCTTCGCTACCACAGTCTGCAAGTGTCGAATCTCCGAGAGCAAATCGTCCCGCTCGGCTATAATCTTCGACTGGTTGTGCCGAATACACTTGACCCGAAGAGCGTTGCTGAAAGCAGTTTGCGAATCTTCGTCCCCTTCTCCAGGGCTCAACTCGGCGATCCTATTCTCCAGGCGTTGGATCTCGGCTTACCGTAGGTCGAGGACGGACAAAAGGTGGGCCTGCTCACTCTCAGCTCGGCGTAACTCCAGCTCGACGCTCCTAGGACTCAGAGCCGCCGTCCCAGAAGTGGCCTCGGATTCAGAGTCATCATCCGAACCGTGGAGATCAGCATATGGGTCGGCCGCCTCGAGCTGAAAAAAGGGAAAAACGAATAGCAAGACTTCAAAACATCGCCGAGGCCCAACACTTAAAATTTTCCAAATCACAAATCCGGATTCATATTCAGACATATCAATTCTACATACAACGAGACAGATCCAACAACAGAATTTCACAGCAACAAGGAAAACATGAAACGACGTGATTAGGGCCTCTTCGGAAGGGGAATGCTTCGTTTCAGGGAAATGCGAGGACGGCGAGGCCTGCTGTAACACCTCGAATTTTTAAAATATCGAAAATGTCTGTTTTTATATATTTTGAGTGGTGAAAATTATTTTGATGTATTTTATTTAAATATTGATATCGGTATGGATAATTGTGGTGGATTGGCGTTATTGATATATTGGGGGTTATGAATTGAGTTTTGTGTGAAAGGATATTGTTTACCTTATTTTCAATTGTTGGAGGATTATTATGAGACGATTTTATATATTTTATATTGTTAGTATTTTGAAGAAAAGAGTTGGGGTTTACTTGAAATATTTTGGAGGTTTAGGGGTCTATTTGTAAATATCCATTTATAAAAAATATTATTATTATTATGATTTTATCTCTACTACTATAATGGGAGAACACCTTAGTGTAATTTGTCCTCAACTCAAATATTTTCGAAAGTGGACCAGTTATGGACTAGCTTTAGTAAATATTTTCGAAAGTGGACCAGTTTGGTAAATATTTTTCACAAGTGGATCAGTTCGGAAATTATTTTCGAACACTACTTTTTCTTCTTCTTCTTTTCTTCTTTTTTTCCGAGCGCTGCTTTCCCCAGCCGAACCCATGCGGCGATTCTTTCCCCCTCCCAAATCCGACCCATTTCTCTATTATTTTCAAATTAAATTGAGGGGATCATTAATTGGAAGGTTCTCTAGCTCGTGGTGGAGTCCGTTTTTCGAATGGATTCCGAAAAGGTAAACCCTATAATTTATTTTTGTATAAAATTTAGTGTGGTTAATTTATTTTGAGTAGACTAGTTAGGGTAGAGAGATTTAGAGATGTTGGAAGTGGTAGATGGGAAAAATTAGCAAGTTATTAGAGGGATTGCAAGTTGCTAATAAATTAGGGTATTGGATTTGCAAAAGATCATTATATATCTAAGAATTATCTCTTGTATGATAGTAGAAATTCTTGTTAGGTTATTAGATGGGGAGTGATTTTAGTAATTGTTGGGGGATAAACATCCCGTAGGAATTTGAATATTACGTGCAATGCACGTGTGCATCCCAGACGTTCGATAAAACGCCTGAGTGATATTAGAAATATTATTATTATTTTCTGTGATTGATTTGAATGATTTGAGCATTAATTGTGTTGAAATCTGATAATAGGATATGTTAGCAAATTTGGATGTGGAACGGCATGCTGGCGCATCGGATCTTCACGGGATGCTATGTGAGTATGATCTTTTATTTTATATGCATAATGTGCTATGATTGATTTTAAAACATGGTTTGGTGTGGGATGTGTGAAGTGTATTGAGTATGGAAAAGTTTATAAGTAGAATACGGAGTAAATTATGAGATGTAAGAAATAAGTATATATATATGTATGGGAGTGTGTTGTTGCTTGTAGATAAATATTTATATGCTTCGGGTTGTAATGAGTAGATTTATGTATGTGAATGTATGGGGATGTGTGATGTGTGATTTCATGATTGATGTGATGAGGTGGAACGCATGGCGTATATGATATGAGTCATATGGTGTATGTGTGATATGCGGGTGATAAATTGGGAATTCTATGTGATATTGTGATGTGAAATGAATGTGGTGTGTGTGATGGGTGAGTGGGAAATGAACAGTTTATATGATAGCAGCGAGATTAATGGCTTGTGCATGTTTATGAATTCTATGGAATCTATATGCTTTCATGTTATGTTATAACGGTGAAATTAGATTATAAAGGGAGTTATATTGTAAATGAGTTATTTGATAAAGGAGCTATACTGTAAAGGAGATATACCGTGATATGTTATAAAGGAGAGATATATGTACGGAGAAATATTATAAAGGAGAATTATTATAAATGAATATATGGAGATATTTTATTAAAGGAGTTATTCTATTAAAGGAGTTATATTAAATGAGTTATTATGTTATAAAGGAGTTATTATAAAGGAGTTTTATAAAGGAGTTATATTAAAGGAGTTATTGTATTAAAGGAGTTATTTTATAAAGGAGTTATATTTATTGCCCCAAATTATATTTGGGGAACAGGAGTTATATATGTATTAATATTGCCCCAAATTTTATATTTGGGGAACAGGAGTTATATTGTGAAGGAGTGTATAATAAAGGAGATATGTATGTGTATATAAAGGAGAGTTAAATATTGCAGTGCCGCACAATCTCCCAGGGGTTTGGGCTAGACCCCACATGCCCGGGATACACCCGGGAACAGGAGTTATATTTATTGCCCCAAATTATATTTGGGGAACAGGAGTTATATATGTATTAATATTGCCCCAAATTTTATATTTGGGGATCAGGAGTTATATATTGCCCCAAACTATGTTTGGGGATCAGGAGTTCCCTCGCTGGTATAGGGCCAGGAGGAAGACGTAGTCTCGGACGTGTAAGACTCTGTGTGAGCATCGATCTGCGTGTTATATTTTACTTTTGACTAGCCTTTTGGCTTTAGTCTTGGTTGGACAAGCGCGCAACTGTACTTTCAATCCAGCCCACAAATGGTAGATACTTAGGACACCTGGATCTGGGTGATGTGGTGGGTTCGCGGGATTGAAATGTACGGGATGGGAGGCACAGAGATCCCTGTGTTGTACGAGGAGGTCAGTTGTGTGGGCACTGAAAAGGAGGAAATATAAAGGTGTATATGTGTATTGAAAGAATGTATGTATATATAAAGATGTTGATGATATGATATATTACGGAGATTATTTATATTATGGGAGATGTGAATATACTACAGGAGATATATATGTATTTAGTGGCATATGGCTTGAGATGTGATGTGATATTACCCAGACTATGTGTTTGGGGTGCGGTGAGTATTACCCAAGCTATCAGCTTTGGGGTGTGATAGGTGATTGCCCAAACTACGTTTGGGATATGGAGTATATTGTGATAAGAATGAAAGTGAAGTTAATGGCAATTTGTGATATAAGCGATATGATAATGTTGTGATGAAATGTAAGCAAATTGTTATGTGCACGGAGGCGTATTGTTTTGTGTTGTACGACATGAATTAATATGATATTAGGAGAAGAGATGCATATGTTTATGAGGTGATACGTGATATAATACCATAAGATAAATAGCTGTATTATGAGTTTGGTTATGAAATGGTTATTATAGAAAGTTTGCTGTGTTATAAGATTGTGTGCCCTGGGAATTGTGACTAGGAACTACCCGCCTGCTATTTCGGGGGAAATAGTGGGAACTACCTGCCTAGGCATAATTTTCAGGATGAATAGGTGAGTTGTTGATATGCTGGTTGTATTGTGAGTTGGAAATAAAAGTAAAGAGATGGTGAAAACAAGCGATATGATGAGATTGGAATGAAAAGAAAGTAAATGGTGAATTATAATGTGATGGTACGTGGGGTGAGATATAATATGAGAATGAAAAGCGATAGTAAGCGGTATCATGAGTTGTGAATGGAGATTTAAGTAAAATACAGTATGGTATGAGTTGTACCTTGGAATTGTGTCAGGGAACTACCTGCCCGCTATTTCTGTGGAAATGGTGGGAACTACCTGCCTTGGCATAATTCGCAGGGTGAGCTGGTATGATAGTGGTAATGACTAATGGAAATGAAGAATTAAGTAAAGTGAAGATGAAAGTAAGTTAGTCATAAATTAACCTGAATAATAGCTAAACGATATAACGAGATGAGAATGAGTTATAAAACATATTTTGATGGGATAAGAATGAGTATTTAATAAGTGATATGTGTATGATGTGATGAAATGTGAGTGAATTGCAATTGGTAACGAAGTGTTATATTTTGACATAAGAAAGGAATTAATGTGGATATATGCTTACGTGATAATATGGGTTATAAGAAATAAATGAACGCGGTGTTATGAAATATGAAATTGAGAAAGAAAGGGGTTTATGAATGAAAATGAGTATTTGAGAATATGGGTTGTGAGTTCGTAGGTGTAAATGAATGAAAAATGAAGTGCGTAGTAATAAAAGTATGAAGAAAAGAGTTAGGGATTTATGGGAGTATTTATGGAAATAAAGAAACGATGAGGTAGTAGGAATTATGAAGTGATAAGTATTTGTGTAGGGGATTCCAATTTAAAATGAATGAATTGAATGGAAATTCGTATTGTGCGAATATAAAGTAAGGATAGATATGAGGTTGATGTGAAATATATAGTGGAATGTGTGAGTATGGGTAATTTTATGATTTGATACAGATTCGAAGAATAATTGGATATAAAGCCGTATTTATGATGTTTTAAAGTTATGAGGTTCAAGATGTACCCTCTTACTCGATGTTTGTATGTTTAAAATTATTTTCGTTATACATTTTAATTTATTTGTTAGATTTTTAAAATTATACTCACACTAGAAATGGCTAACCCCTTAATGTTTGGGGGGTTAGGGAGTCCTTAGACTACCCTAGACCCCCCACTGTTGCAGGATCTCATCAGTGCAGAGGTGAGGCATGGAAGTTAGTTAAATAGTTCTTTTATATTTATTTTAAAGTTTATGTATAAATTCAGTTATGTAAATAGTAAATTTTGTGGTTTAAATTGTATTATGATTGTATAAGCCTGTATATGACGGTGATGAGTACAGTGTGAGGTGGTGTGGTGTGCTGGTGACCCGTACCCAACTCGTCGTGGAGTACTAGGCTCTGTGGTAAGTTTTACAATGATTTTTATAAGATTTTACCTCGTTTTTCAAAGAAATTCATAGTTTTTATTTGATATTTGATAATTCGTTATGAGTTTGGCCCCCAGAGCATTATATATTATTGCCTGTATGTTTCTGCTCATTTTGGCCTGGGGAGCCCGTAAATTTATTGTATATTTTGTGAGCTACGGAATTTTGAGCAGAATTCCGTAAGCTTTTTGTGTTTCGGGGCAAAATTTACAGGGGAGACTCTGTCAAAATTTTTCCTGAAATATAACTTTCTTAGTTTATGATTAAAGTGATATAGAAATTGATAGAATTGAATTTCGAGGTTTAGTTTTCAGAAGAAAAAAAATTTGGGGCGTTACAGTTTGGTATCAGAGCTTAGGTTAACTGGGATAGAGTTTGTGATGTTTTGTATCCTAGTGATCCTGTCATGTGAGTATGGGTTCATTCTTGCTAAGTTGTGGAGATGAAGTATTTTATGTTTTGTGGGTGTTTTGTTTAGTAACAGTTCTTTTGTTGAATGGAGTGAACCCTTTAGACTTTTGTCTGACTTTGTGTCATGATTATTTTTAACCCTAAATATATTATTCCTTTTTTTGAAAGCCCTATAAGAATTTGTGTTATTGGGATACATTGATTGATGTGGGTGTGAAGGGCTATTCCTTGGAAATTTTATATATGTTTTATAGATCGCGGGGTTGTGTAGTAATCGTTATTATTTGATATAAGGTAATGGGTGGGTTAGGAAGGCTTTATGCATAGTTGAGGTATGATGCATGAATGATTCGGGTGAGAAGGCCCGATGAGACTCAGTTTCTACTTGTATGAAATGTCTTAGACGATGTAAGTATGTCTGTTGGGTTTGGTGGTAAAACCCAAGGGGAAGATTAAGGAGGTGGTTGGTAACTTATTGATATATGAGAGGATGATTCTTTGAGATTGAGTATCAATTATCGAGAGTTTAGAAGGACTTTTAAGTGGCCTGGAACGAAGAAGGATGTCAGTTATTTGACAAGAATGGATAAGCCTCTTTTGAGGTGTGTAGTCGACAAGGGAGTTATGCAGATTAGCGACGATCAAGACATTAAGTTGCTTAGTTATTGAAAGTTAGTGGGGGAGAGTATCCGTAATTTTTTGAACAGTTGTTTTCTATCTCGGTAGCTCGAGGACGAGCTTCTTTTGAGGTGTGTAGAATGTAACACCTCGAATTTTTAAAATATCGAAAATGTCTGTTTTTATATATTTTGAGTGGTGAAAATTATTTTGATGTATTTTATTTAAATATTGATATCGGTATGGATAATTGTGGTGGATTGGCGTTATTGATATATTGGGGGTTATGAATTGAGTTTTGTGTGAAAGGATATTGTTTACCTTATTTTCAATTGTTGGAGGATTATTATGAGACGATTTTATATATTTTATATTGTTAGTATTTTGAAGAAAAGAGTTGGGGTTTACTTGAAATATTTTGGAGGTTTAGGGGTCTATTTGTAAATATCCATTTATAAAAAATATTATTATTATTATGATTTTATCTCTACTACTATAATGGGAGAACACCTTAGTGTAATTTGTCCTCAACTCAAATATTTTCGAAAGTGGACCAGTTATGGACTAGCTTTAGTAAATATTTTCGAAAGTGGACCAGTTTGGTAAATATTTTTCACAAGTGGATCAGTTCGGAAATTATTTTCGAACACTACTTTTTCTTCTTCTTCTTTTCTTCTTTTTTTCCGAGCGCTGCTTTCCCCAGCCGAACCCATGCGGCGATTCTTTCCCCCTCCCAAATCCGACCCATTTCTCTATTATTTTCAAATTAAATTGAGGGGATCATTAATTGGAAGGTTCTCTAGCTCGTGGTGGAGTCCGTTTTTCGAATGGATTCCGAAAAGGTAAACCCTATAATTTATTTTTGTATAAAATTTAGTGTGGTTAATTTATTTTGAGTAGACTAGTTAGGGTAGAGAGATTTAGAGATGTTGGAAGTGGTAGATGGGAAAAATTAGCAAGTTATTAGAGGGATTGCAAGTTGCTAATAAATTAGGGTATTGGATTTGCAAAAGATCATTATATATCTAAGAATTATCTCTTGTATGATAGTAGAAATTCTTGTTAGGTTATTAGAATTAATTGGGGAGTGATTTTAGTAATTGTTGGGGGATAAACATCCCGTAGGAATTTGAATATTACGTGCAATGCACGTGTGCATCCCAGACGTTCGATAAAACGCCTGAGTGATATTAGAAATATTATTATTATTTTCTGTGATTGATTTGAATGATTTGAGCATTAATTGTGTTGAAATCTGATAATGGGATATGTTAGCAAATTTGGATGTGGAACGGCATGCTGGCGCATCGGATCTTCACGGGATGCTATGTGAGTATGATCTTTTATTTTATATGCATAATGTGCTATGATTGATTTTAAAACATGGTTTGGTGTGGGATGTGTGAAGTGTATTGAGTATGGAAAAGTTTATAAGTAGAATACGGAGTAAATTATGAGATGTAAGAAATAAGTATATATATATGTATGGGAGTGTGTTGTTGCTTGTAGATAAATATTTATATGCTTCGGGTTGTAATGAGTAGATTTATGTATGTGAATGTATGGGGATGTGTGATGTGTGATTTCATGATTGATGTGATGAGGTGGAACGCATGGCGTATATGATATGAGTCATATGGTGTATGTGTGATATGCGGGTGATAAATTGGGAATTCTATGTGATATTGTGATGTGAAATGAATGTGGTGTGTGTGATGGGTGAGTGGGAAATGAACAGTTTATATGATAGCAGCGAGATTAATGGCTTGTGCATGTTTATGAATTCTATGGAATCTATATGCTTTCATGTTATGTTATAACGGTGAAATTAGATTATAAAGGGAGTTATATTGTAAATGAGTTATTTGATAAAGGAGCTATACTGTAAAGGAGATATACCGTGATATGTTATAAAGGAGAGATATATGTACGGAGAAATATTATAAAGGAGAATTATTATAAATGAATATATGGAGATATTTTATTAAAGGAGTTATTCTATTAAAGGAGTTATATTAAATGAGTTATTATGTTATAAAGGAGTTATTATAAAGGAGTTTTATAAAGGAGTTATATTAAAGGAGTTATTGTATTAAAGGAGTTATTTTATAAAGGAGTTATATTTATTGCCCCAAATTATATTTGGGGAACAGGAGTTATATATGTATTAATATTGCCCCAAATTTTATATTTGGGGAACAGGAGTTATATTGTGAAGGAGTGTATAATAAAGGAGATATGTATGTGTATATAAAGGAGAGTTAAATATTGCAGTGCCGCACAATCTCCCAGGGGTTTGGGCTAGACCCCACATGCCCGGGATACACCCGGGAACAGGAGTTATATTTATTGCCCCAAATTATATTTGGGGAACAGGAGTTATATATGTATTAATATTGCCCCAAATTTTATATTTGGGGATCAGGAGTTATATATTGCCCCAAACAATGTTTGGGGATCAGGAGTTCCCTCGCTGGTATAGGGCCAGGAGGAAGACGTAGTCTCGGACGTGTAAGACTCTGTGTGAGCATCGATCTGCGTGTTATATTTTACTTTTGACTAGCCTTTTGGCTTTAGTCTTGGTTGGACAAGCGCGCAACTGTACTTTCAATCCAGCCCACAAATGGTAGATACTTAGGACACCTGGATCTGGGTGATGTGGTGGGTTCGCGGGATTGAAATGTACGGGATGGGAGGCACAGAGATCCCTGTGTTGTACGAGGAGGTCAGTTGTGTGGGCACTGAAAAGGAGGAAATATAAAGGTGTATATGTGTATTGAAAGAATGTATGTATATATAAAGATGTTGATGATATGATATATTACGGAGATTATTTATATTATGGGAGA
This sequence comes from Hemerocallis citrina, assembly GCA_017893485.1. Taxonomy (NCBI): domain Eukaryota; kingdom Viridiplantae; phylum Streptophyta; class Magnoliopsida; order Asparagales; family Asphodelaceae; genus Hemerocallis; species Hemerocallis citrina. Next base: position 23,244,556 of record CM030362.1, on the reverse strand, counting down.
TGTGAATATACTACAGGAGATATATATGTATTTAGTGGCATATGGCTTGAGATGTGATGTGATATTACCCAGACTATGTGTTTGGGGTGCGGTGAGTATTACCCAAGCTATCAGCTTTGGGGTGTGATAGGTGATTGCCCAAACTACGTTTGGGATATGGAGTATATTGTGATAAGAATGAAAGTGAAGTTAATGGCAATTTGTGATATAAGCGATATGATAATGTTGTGATGAAATGTAAGCAAATTGTTATGTGCACGGAGGCGTATTGTTTTGTGTTGTACGACATGAATTAATATGATATTAGGAGAAGAGATGCATATGTTTATGAGGTGATACGTGATATAATACCATAAGATAAATAGCTGTATTATGAGTTTGGTTATGAAATGGTTATTATAGAAAGTTTGCTGTGTTATAAGATTGTGTGCCCTGGGAATTGTGACTAGGAACTACCCGCCTGCTATTTCGGGGGAAATAGTGGGAACTACCTGCCTAGGCATAATTTTCAGGATGAATAGGTGAGTTGTTGATATGCTGGTTGTATTGTGAGTTGGAAATAAAAGTAAAGAGATGGTGAAAACAAGCGATATGATGAGATTGGAATGAAAAGAAAGTAAATGGTGAATTATAATGTGATGGTACGTGGGGTGAGATATAATATGAGAATGAAAAGCGATAGTAAGCGGTATCATGAGTTGTGAATGGAGATTTAAGTAAAATACAGTATGGTATGAGTTGTACCTTGGAATTGTGTCAGGGAACTACCTGCCCGCTATTTCTGTGGAAATGGTGGGAACTACCTGCCTTGGCATAATTCGCAGGGTGAGCTGGTATGATAGTGGTAATGACTAATGGAAATGAAGAATTAAGTAAAGTGAAGATGAAAGTAAGTTAGTCATAAATTAACCTGAATAATAGCTAAACGATATAACGAGATGAGAATGAGTTATAAAACATATTTTGATGGGATAAGAATGAGTATTTAATAAGTGATATGTGTATGATGTGATGAAATGTGAGTGAATTGCAATTGGTAACGAAGTGTTATATTTTGACATAAGAAAGGAATTAATGTGGATATATGCTTACGTGATAATATGGGTTATAAGAAATAAATGAACGCGGTGTTATGAAATATGAAATTGAGAAAGAAAGGGGTTTATGAATGAAAATGAGTATTTGAGAATATGGGTTGTGAGTTCGTAGGTGTAAATGAATGAAAAATGAAGTGCGTAGTAATAAAAGTATGAAGAAAAGAGTTAGGGATTTATGGGAGTATTTATGGAAATAAAGAAACGATGAGGTAGTAGGAATTATGAAGTGATAAGTATTTGTGTAGGGGATTCCAATTTAAAATGAATGAATTGAATGGAAATTCGTATTGTGCGAATATAAAGTAAGGATAGATATGAGGTTGATGTGAAATATATAGTGGAATGTGTGAGTATGGGTAATTTTATGATTTGATACAGATTCGAAGAATAATTGGATATAAAGCCGTATTTATGATGTTTTAAAGTTATGAGGTTCAAGATGTACCCTCTTACTCGATGTTTGTATGTTTAAAATTATTTTCGTTATACATTTTAATTTATTTGTTAGATTTTTAAAATTATACTCACACTAGAAATGGCTAACCCCTTAATGTTTGGGGGGTTAGGGAGTCCTTAGACTACCCTAGATCCCCCACTGTTGCAGGATCTCATCAGTGCAGAGGTGAGGCATGGAAGTTAGTTAAATAGTTCTTTTATATTTATTTTAAAGTTTATGTATAAATTCAGTTATGTAAATAGTAAATTTTGTGGTTTAAATTGTATTATGATTGTATAAGCCTGTATATGACGGTGATGAGTACAGTGTGAGGTGGTGTGGTGTGCTGGTGACCCGTACCCAACTCGTCGTGGAGTACTAGGCTCTGTGGTAAGTTTTACAATGATTTTTATAAGATTTTACCTCGTTTTTCAAAGAAATTCATAGTTTTTATTTGATATTTGATAATTCGTTATGAGTTTGGCCCCCAGAGCATTATATATTATTGCCTGTATGTTTCTGCTCATTTTGGCCTGGGGAGCCCGTAAATTTATTGTATATTTTGTGAGCTACGGAATTTTGAGCAGAATTCCGTAAGCTTTTTGTGTTTCGGGGCAAAATTTACAGGGGAGACTCTGTCAAAATTTTTCCTGAAATATAACTTTCTTAGTTTATGATTAAAGTGATATAGAAATTGATAGAATTGAATTTCGAGGTTTAGTTTTCAGAAGAAAAAAAATTTGGGGCGTTACAGTTTGGTATCAGAGCTTAGGTTAACTGGGATAGAGTTTGTGATGTTTTGTATCCTAGTGATCCTGTCATGTGAGTATGGGTTCATTCTTGCTAAGTTGTGGAGATGAAGTATTTTATGTTTTGTGGGTGTTTTGTTTAGTAACAGTTCTTTTGTTGAATGGAGTGAACCCTTTAGACTTTTGTCTGACTTTGTGTCATGATTATTTTTAACCCTAAATATATTATTCCTTTTTTTGAAAGCCCTATAAGAATTTGTGTTATTGGGATACATTGATTGATGTGGGTGTGAAGGGCTATTCCTTGGAAATTTTATATATGTTTTATAGATCGCGGGGTTGTGTAGTAATCGTTATTATTTGATATAAGGTAATGGGTGGGTTAGGAAGGCTTTATGCATAGTTGAGGTATGATGCATGAATGATTCGGGTGAGAAGGCCCGATGAGACTCAGTTTCTACTTGTATGAAATGTCTTAGACGATGTAAGTATGTCTGTTGGGTTTGGTGGTAAAACCCAAGGGGAAGATTAAGGAGGTGGTTGGTAACTTATTGATATATGAGAGGATGATTCTTTGAGATTGAGTATCAATTATCGAGAGTTTAGAAGGACTTTTAAGTGGCCTGGAACGAAGAAGGATGTCAGTTATTTGACAAGAATGGATAAGCCTCTTTTGAGGTGTGTAGTCGACAAGGGAGTTATGCAGATTAGCGACGATCAAGACATTAAGTTGCTTAGTTATTGAAAGTTAGTGGGGGAGAGTATCCGTAATTTTTTGAACAGTTGTTTTCTATCTCGGTAGCTCGAGGACGAGCTTCTTTTGAGGTGTGTAGAATGTAACACCTCGAATTTTTAAAATATCGAAAATGTCTGTTTTTATATATTTTGAGTGGTGAAAATTATTTTGATGTATTTTATTTAAATATTGATATCGGTATGGATAATTGTGGTGGATTGGCGTTATTGATATATTGGGGGTTATGAATTGAGTTTTGTGTGAAAGGATATTGTTTACCTTATTTTCAATTGTTGGAGGATTATTATGAGACGATTTTATATATTTTATATTGTTAGTATTTTGGAGAAAAGAGTTGGGGTTTACTTGAAATATTTTGGAGGTTTAGGGGTCTATTTGTAAATATCCATTTATAAAAAATATTATTATTATTATGATTTTATCTCTACTACTATAATGGGAGAACACCTTAGTGTAATTTGTCCTCAACTCAAATATTTTCGAAAGTGGACCAGTTATGGACTAGCTTTAGTAAATATTTTCGAAAGTGGACCAGTTTGGTAAATATTTTTCACAAGTGGATCAGTTCGGAAATTATTTTCGAACACTACTTTTTCTTCTTCTTCTTTTCTTCTTTTTTTCCGAGCGCTGCTTTCCCCAGCCGAACCCATGCGGCGATTCTTTCCCCCTCCCAAATCCGACCCATTTCTCTATTATTTTCAAATTAAATTGAGGGGATCATTAATTGGAAGGTTCTCTAGCTCGTGGTGGAGTCCGTTTTTCGAATGGATTCCGAAAAGGTAAACCCTATAATTTATTTTTGTATAAAATTTAGTGTGGTTAATTTATTTTGAGTAGACTAGTTAGGGTAGAGAGATTTAGAGATGTTGGAAGTGGTAGATGGGAAAAATTAGCAAGTTATTAGAGGGATTGCAAGTTGCTAATAAATTAGGGTATTGGATTTGCAAAAGATCATTATATATCTAAGAATTATCTCTTGTATGATAGTAGAAATTCTTGTTAGGTTATTAGAATTAATTGGGGAGTGATTTTAGTAATTGTTGGGGGATAAACATCCCGTAGGAATTTGAATATTACGTGCAATGCACGTGTGCATCCCAGACGTTCGATAAAACGCCTGAGTGATATTAGAAATATTATTATTATTTTCTGTGATTGATTTGAATGATTTGAGCATTAATTGTGTTGAAATCTGATAATGGGATATGTTAGCAAATTTGGATGTGGAACGGCATGCTGGCGCATCGGATCTTCACGGGATGCTATGTGAGTATGATCTTTTATTTTATATGCATAATGTGCTATGATTGATTTTAAAACATGGTTTGGTGTGGGATGTGTGAAGTGTATTGAGTATGGAAAAGTTTATAAGTAGAATACGGAGTAAATTATGAGATGTAAGAAATAAGTATATATATATGTATGGGAGTGTGTTGTTGCTTGTAGATAAATATTTATATGCTTCGGGTTGTAATGAGTAGATTTATGTATGTGAATGTATGGGGATGTGTGATGTGTGATTTCATGATTGATGTGATGAGGTGGAACGCATGGCGTATATGATATGAGTCATATGGTGTATGTGTGATATGCGGGTGATAAATTGGGAATTCTATGTGATATTGTGATGTGAAATGAATGTGGTGTGTGTGATGGGTGAGTGGGAAATGAACAGTTTATATGATAGCAGCGAGATTAATGGCTTGTGCATGTTTATGAATTCTATGGAATCTATATGCTTTCATGTTATGTTATAACGGTGAAATTAGATTATAAAGGGAGTTATATTGTAAATGAGTTATTTGATAAAGGAGCTATACTGTAAAGGAGATATACCGTGATATGTTATAAAGGAGAGATATATGTACGGAGAAATATTATAAAGGAGAATTATTATAAATGAATATATGGAGATATTTTATTAAAGGAGTTATTCTATTAAAGGAGTTATATTAAATGAGTTATTATGTTATAAAGGAGTTATTATAAAGGAGTTTTATAAAGGAGTTATATTAAAGGAGTTATTGTATTAAAGGAGTTATTTTATAAAGGAGTTATATTTATTGCCCCAAATTATATTTGGGGAACAGGAGTTATATATGTATTAATATTGCCCCAAATTTTATATTTGGGGAACAGGAGTTATATTGTGAAGGAGTGTATAATAAAGGAGATATGTATGTGTATATAAAGGAGAGTTAAATATTGCAGTGCCGCACAATCTCCCAGGGGTTTGGGCTAGACCCCACATGCCCGGGATACACCCGGGAACAGGAGTTATATTTATTGCCCCAAATTATATTTGGGGAACAGGAGTTATATATGTATTAATATTGCCCCAAATTTTATATTTGGGGATCAGGAGTTATATATTGCCCCAAACAATGTTTGGGGATCAGGAGTTCCCTCGCTGGTATAGGGCCAGGAGGAAGACGTAGTCTCGGACGTGTAAGACTCTGTGTGAGCATCGATCTGCGTGTTATATTTTACTTTTGACTAGCCTTTTGGCTTTAGTCTTGGTTGGACAAGCGCGCAACTGTACTTTCAATCCAGCCCACAAATGGTAGATACTTAGGACACCTGGATCTGGGTGATGTGGTGGGTTCGCGGGATTGAAATGTACGGGATGGGAGGCACAGAGATCCCTGTGTTGTACGAGGAGGTCAGTTGTGTGGGCACTGAAAAGGAGGAAATATAAAGGTGTATATGTGTATTGAAAGAATGTATGTATATATAAAGATGTTGATGATATGATATATTACGGAGATTATTTATATTATGGGAGATGTGAATATACTACAGGAGATATATATGTATTTAGTGGCATATGGCTTGAGATGTGATGTGATATTACCCAGACTATGTGTTTGGGGTGCGGTGAGTATTACCCAAGCTATCAGCTTTGGGGTGTGATAGGTGATTGCCCAAACTACGTTTGGGATATGGAGTATATTGTGATAAGAATGAAAGTGAAGTTAATGGCAATTTGTGATATAAGCGATATGATAATGTTGTGATGAAATGTAAGCAAATTGTTATGTGCACGGAGGCGTATTGTTTTGTGTTGTACGACATGAATTAATATGATATTAGGAGAAGAGATGCATATGTTTATGAGGTGATACGTGATATAATACCATAAGATAAATAGCTGTATTATGAGTTTGGTTATGAAATGGTTATTATAGAAAGTTTGCTGTGTTATAAGATTGTGTGCCCTGGGAATTGTGACTAGGAACTACCCGCCTGCTATTTCGGGGGAAATAGTGGGAACTACCTGCCTAGGCATAATTTTCAGGATGAATAGGTGAGTTGTTGATATGCTGGTTGTATTGTGAGTTGGAAATAAAAGTAAAGAGATGGTGAAAACAAGCGATATGATGAGATTGGAATGAAAAGAAAGTAAATGGTGAATTATAATGTGATGGTACGTGGGGTGAGATATAATATGAGAATGAAAAGCGATAGTAAGCGGTATCATGAGTTGTGAATGGAGATTTAAGTAAAATACAGTATGGTATGAGTTGTACCTTGGAATTGTGTCAGGGAACTACCTGCCCGCTATTTCTGTGGAAATGGTGGGAACTACCTGCCTTGGCATAATTCGCAGGGTGAGCTGGTATGATAGTGGTAATGACTAATGGAAATGAAGAATTAAGTAAAGTGAAGATGAAAGTAAGTTAGTCATAAATTAACCTGAATAATAGCTAAACGATATAACGAGATGAGAATGAGTTATAAAACATATTTTGATGGGATAAGAATGAGTATTTAATAAGTGATATGTGTATGATGTGATGAAATGTGAGTGAATTGCAATTGGTAACGAAGTGTTATATTTTGACATAAGAAAGGAATTAATGTGGATATATGCTTACGTGATAATATGGGTTATAAGAAATAAATGAACGCGGTGTTATGAAATATGAAATTGAGAAAGAAAGGGGTTTATGAATGAAAATGAGTATTTGAGAATATGGGTTGTGAGTTCGTAGGTGTAAATGAATGAAAAATGAAGTGCGTAGTAATAAAAGTATGAAGAAAAGAGTTATGGATTTATGGGAGTATTTATGGAAATAAAGAAACGATGAGGTAGTAGGAATTATGAAGTGATAAGTATTTGTGTAGGGGATTCCAATTTAAAATGAATGAATTGAATGGAAATTCGTATTGTGCGAATATAAAGTAAGGATAGATATGAGGTTGATGTGAAATATATAGTGGAATGTGTGAGTATGGGTAATTTTATGATTTGATACAGATTCGAAGAATAATTGGATATAAAGCCGTATTTATGATGTTTTAAAGTTATGAGGTTCAAGATGTACCCTCTTACTCGATGTTTGTAAGTTTAAAATTATTTTCGTTATACATTTTAATTTATTTGTTAGATTTTTAAAATTATACTCACACTAGAAATGGCTAACCCCTTAATGTTTGGGGGGTTAGGGAGTCCTTAGACTACCCTAGATCCCCCACTGTTGCAGGATCTCATCAGTGCAGAGGTGAGGCATGGAAGTTAGTTAAATAGTTCTTTTATATTTATTTTAAAGTTTATGTATAAATTCAGTTATGTAAATAGTAAATTTTGTGGTTTAAATTGTATTATGATTGTATAAGCCTGTATATGACGGTGATGAGTACAGTGTGAGGTGGTGTGGTGTGCTGGTGACCCGTACCCAACTCGTCGTGGAGTACTAGGCTCTGTGGTAAGTTTTACAATGATTTTTATAAGATTTTACCTCGTTTTTCAAAGAAATTCATAGTTTTTATTTGATATTTGATAATTCGTTATGAGTTTGGCCCCCAGAGCATTATATATTATTGCCTGTATGTTTCTGCTCATTTTGGCCTGGGGAGCCCGTAAATTTATTGTATATTTTGTGAGCTACGGAATTTTGAGCAGAATTCCGTAAGCTTTTTGTGTTTCGGGGCAAAATTTACAGGGGAGACTCTGTCAAAATTTTTCCTGAAATATAACTTTCTTAGTTTATGATTAAAGTGATATAGAAATTGATAGAATTGAATTTCGAGGTTTAGTTTTCAGAAGAAAAAAAATTTGGGGCGTTACACCTGCCCTCCGAGCTCGATCCTAAACCAACGAAGCGCGACCCCCCTTCGCTGCTGGCTCTAACTGCGGCACCGACCGAGGCCCCGCTCGACGAGACGGCCGCACTACTCTGAGCGTCGGCTGGACTCCGCCTGGTCATAGGCGAGCGTGTCGCAAGTTCGTAAAACGTAATCCCTCTCTCGCTCTCTTCGCGGGTACATGATGTGCTCCGGACGTTGGCTCTCTCGGGCAGGGGCTTGAGCGACGCGACCTCCTCCTCCAGTTCGATGATTCTATCCCTCAAAGCAGCGTCCTTTGCCAACTTCTTCAGTCGAGGGACCCTCGACGAGCCCGAGGCGTTGGCACTATCGGTCGCAAGCCGTCGGTAATGGGTGACCTCGATCCCCCTATCTATGGTAATCCTCCTAAGCCTATCGACCTCAGCTAGCAGCTTCTTGCGCTCGGACGACACCTTCTCCAGCTCGGAAGCAAACTTCTCTTCTTCTGCCGAACGGCCTCGCCCCGCTACCTCCAAGTGTCGGATTTTGGCCGAGAGCTCTTCGTTCTTCCACTCGGCGACGGCGAGCTCCCCACCTAGTCGCTCGACCCCGCCCTCAAGAGCAGAGACCGGGGGTCGTTTCCGTAGCTGCGCCAACTCGCGACACTTTGCCCTGGCCAGCGCCTTTACCTCCCCCAGTTTCAGTTGCAAGTATAAGCGACTCTCGTGACTCCGTGACAGCTCTCTTTTTGTCTCGATCAGCTCCTTACGGAGGTACGAAACCTCCGTGATCGGACCGAACTTCACCTGAAAAGCGGAGATAAATCCGATGGGACAATACATGGAAACATCTACAACTAATCACATGCAAATCGAGGCTCAACACTTGGATAAACTTTGGCCAAACAAAATGTTTTCATTCAAAACCGAGGAGAAAGTTCTACAAAAGCGGTGGCCAGTCCGCAGTTAGGCTTACAAAAAGAAACAAAACAACAAAAGACTAAAAGAGACAACCGAGTCAGGGGTCGACCTTTTTGTCGCTCGGGTCCGTTGACCCTCCGGTCTTGCCCTCGCCGTCGCCCTCGCCCTCGCCCTCGCCTTCGCTCCCGCTCTCCTCCTCGGAGTCGTCCTCCTCCTCGCCCTCGGCCTCGGTCTCCCCTGGGCCTTCGACACCCTCCGTCTCCCCCTCAGGGTCGAGCAGCCCCTCGGGAACCTCCTCCTCCCCTTCCATGGGGTCGTAAAAACGGTAGGAGGACGTGTCGAAGCCCGGGTTCTTGACGGCTACGTGGAGCAAGGCTCGACCGTAGGCATCCTCCATGTTCTGGAGCATGTGCTGCGCTGCCTCCTCCTGCACGGCCTTCTTCACCTTCTTCACCTTCTTTTGGTGTTTGGCCATGATCCTCTCGGCCCTCTTCCGAGCCTTCTCCGCCTCCGACCGGGCATTGGCCAGCGCCTCCTTCAGCTCAGCAGCCTCCTTCTCCGAGGCCTCAAGTTTGGCCGCCGCGTCCTTCGACAGCTGGATGGCGTCGGCCAGCTGCTTCTCCAACCCCGCCACTTCAGCAGCCCTCTTCGCCGAGAGGAGCTGCTCGACATCAAGTAGCTGCGTGGCCTTGACACGCTCCGTCCTCTCCCGTTCATTCTCCTGCTCCTTACTCGCAAACTCCTCGAGCAGGAAATTGAAGTGGCAGAGGGTCTGAAAAAGAACAACACATTAAAACCCGAACCCAAGGACTTAGAAAAATTCTAAGAAAGAAATTTTGATGAGGGAAAGCTCGGCCTACTTACCGACATAGTATTCCGAGAAATCTGCATCACGGCGTCCCCTGCTAGCCCTGCCTTCAGGGTCGCTCGATCCTTTGGGGTCGGCAGGTGCCTCACCGCCTCCATGCAGATGTTGCCGTCGCCCAAGAAGCCGTCGACATTCATCACCTGCCAGTCAGGGACGAAGATCTGCTTATGACGCTCAGTCAAGATCTTCTCTACCTCGGCAATGAGGGACGGAACTTGGAGGCACAACACCTCCTTCACGCCGAACGCACCGCTCGACGAACCGGGAGCATCCCCCTTCGGGTCGGTGTCGGCGCACCCGAAGCAGGAGGGTCGAGGACCATAACTTCCCCCTGCTCGAGGACCATGACCTTCGGTTGGTCGGCAGGCTTCGCGACCGAAGGCTTCTTCGAGGCTCGGCCGTCCTGAGGCCCTGCCGAAGGCCTCTTCTTCTTCGCCTCCTGCTCCGACCTGCCCTTCGCCATCAGAGCCTTGTAGTCCAGCTTCATTGTCTCTGCACAAGCCGAGTGAAAAAACTTAGAAAAACTTTCATGAATTTTAAGCAAAGAGTATAAATACCAGAAGCATACTAGGGTCGATCGGACTGAGACCCCCTCGGAACAGATCCTCCTCGGTAATTTCTTTCCAGCTCAGCGCTGGCAGGGCGAGGAGCTTCTTCTGGACCTCCGTCTCCTCATCACTCAGAACCGTCTCCTTCTTGGTTCGCTTGGGCAGACCGTCCTTCGCCCAAACCGTTGGTATCACCCACGGCGAAGGAGCTCGGATGAGGAAGTACTTCTCCTTCCAATGTTTGATCGAGTCCGAATTCTCGATCAGCTTCACGCCCATCCGGGGCGAAAGATAGAACCTTTGTTCGTCTCGCCTTGGCTGACAAGGACGGTAGAGGCTCCGAAAGAGGAACATACTCGGCTTGGCACCAACCTCTTGACATCGGAGGACGAATGCCATGACGTGCCTCCATGTGTTCGGCATCAGCTGGGCGGGGCTCAAACCGTACCACGTCAAGACATCAACAACGAACCGGTGGAGGGGAAAACGGAGTCTGGCAATAAGGGAGTCGACCGGAAAGACGCACACGTCCGACGAGGACTTTGTATTGGCTCGGAAACCCTGCTCGGGGAGGAGCAGTCCGTAGTCGGCAGGGATCCGGAAGCCCTCTCGGATCAGGTGAAGGTCGGTCTCGGTAAGAGACGAGATGGTATGGTCCACCTCGGACAGCTCCCTCGGCTCATTCTCCTCCACCAACTTAGCCGTGCCTTGGGTCACCCTCTCCAAGGTATCCTCGGCGTAGTCCCGAACACCTCCCACGCTCGACAGAGCAATGGGCTGCCAACCGAACGCTCCCGCCGTCTTCGGCGTTTCCACGATCGTGATCACGGCTTTACCCTTCCGGGACGCCGCCGCAACCTCCTTAGGCAGCTCGGCCACCTCGCCCTCTCTATCCGGACGAACGACGTTCTGATCGCTCGGCTCCACCACTTCCTTCCCTTCGCCCCCTCGGCCTACTGCTTGCACCGAGGCGGGGGTCTCATCCGAGAGCGTAACCTTAACCATTTTTCTAAGAGAGAAGGAAAAGAGACTGACCTTGAAGTGATAGGTACGGTCAGAAAGTTCGCCGGAAACAAGAAACGCCTTACCGCGTCAGCTAGCACCACCACCAAGGAGCTAAAAATTTCGAAGGCGAAAAGTAAGAACTGAAGAGAGAGAGTAAAAGTAAAAAATGAGACTCGATCTGAGGGGGGGGTGAAGATTTATAGTAAAAGAGAACGTCCCTTGGACTTCCAAACGAAAAAGTGCGACTCTTGGGCCGCTCTCGAAACGTCGCGAAGGCCCAACACAACTACCTTCTTCGCCGAGACAACTAGCTCGGCATATCAGGACCAGGAGCCGAACCATGTGCCATCCGACCACGCCAGCAAAGAGACCGGTCGGCTACCGAGTAAGTACCAATCCGAGCTGGCAAACGGAGAAAACTCCCTTTCTCCTCAAGCTTCGCGTAAAATCTCAATCTGACGGACCAGACCTCACCGAGAACACTAGACGACAAGATAGTGTTTTCTCGAGAGATGTGCCCGTCTCGAGATGAACAACGCCATCCAACGGTACAAATTGCATCAAGTCGCTCGGATGGCCTACACTTCCTCCATACCCCACCTCTGTCTGAAGAAACCAGAAAAAATTTTAATTTAAAGTTTTAAGGCACCGCCTTCGGCGGGCCCCCCAGGCCCCATGTTTCGGTCGGTATTCCGCCAACCAACGGGGCCTGGCCAAAAACAGATCGGCACACTCCCCGTCTCTAACCCCTTCGAGCCGACAACCATCGGAAGCCGTCGGCCCGGAAGGAAGACAGAGATGGGAAGAGGCCCATCATTCCGAAGCTGCTGCAGTCCCTCGGTTCCGGACTAGGGTCATCACCTCTTCTACCATGATCTTCCCCGACCCTGACACCCACGTTAGAGCCCTCAGAATCGGGTGAAGATCTTGGTGGAAGAACGACCACCCGTCCTACCTAAGCAAAGTCGTCCCTCGGCTCCGGACTAGGGTCATCACCTCTTCTACCATGACCTTCCCCGATCCTGACACCCACGATGGGGCCCTCAGAATCGGGTGAAGATCATTGTGGAAGAACGACCACCCGTCCTACCGAGACAGGTCGTCCTTCGGCTCCGGACCGCCAGTCGTCCCGAAGCAAACCCTCCCCTGGGACCGGACTTGGGTCATCACTTCTCCTACCGTGACCCTCCGATTCTAACACCCACACCGAGGCCATCAGAATCGGGAGAAGATCACGGTAGGAGAACGACCGCCCGTCCAACCGAGGCTCGTCCCACAAATCCGGACTCCGGTCATCACCCCTTCTACCAGGATCACCCCCGATCTTGACACCCGAATCGGGCCGGTCAAAATCGGGTGATGATCATGGTGGAAGGGTGACCACCCGTCCTTCCGAACGAACTCACCCCTCGGATTAGTACATGGATCATCACCTCATCCACCATGATCTCCGCCGACCCTGACACCTACTGTGGAGCAACCAGAGTCGGCAGAAGATCTTGGTGGAAGAACGACCACCCGTTCTTCCGAAATGACTCGCCCCTCGGGTCCGGACTACGGTCGTCACCACTTCTGCCTAATTCTCTCCCGCTCCTGACGTCCCCATTCGAGCCGTGAGGAACGGGAGAAGAACCAGGCAACAGGGCGACCACCCGTCCTTCCGAAGTAACTCGCCCCTCGGGTCCGGACTACGGTCGTCACCACTACTGCCTTATCTTCTCCCGCTCTTGACATCCCCTTTCGAGCCGTGAGGAACGGGAGAAGAACAAGGCAATAGAGCGACCACCCGTCTTTCCGAAGTAACTCATCCCTCGGGCCCGGACTATGGTCGTCACCACTACTGCCTCGTTCCCCCCCGCTCCCGACATCCACTTTGGGGCCGTCTGGAACGGGAGAAGAAAAAGGCAAAAGCGCAACAACCCCTTCGGACCTCGAAAGATAAGTTACCCAAGGCCAATACCTCCGAGGCTTGAAACTCTACATTGTTGCGATTGAAATGACAAAGGGAGTGGAGTACTTATAAGCTCTCCTCCAAGATCAGGCCATTATGACCCTCGGAAGTTGAAACGCCACGCATTAATTGAAGAAATTATCCTTAATGACCTGGGGAAGGTGGAACGCCGCACAAACCCCGGGGCACCATTAATGCCCTTGGGAACAGGATCATCTCGAGACAGACTGCGCCACGTCGCTCAACTTGCCGAGACCCCCTGTCTTCGGTCGCTACCGAGCAAGTGCCTTTCCGAGCTCGCAAACGGAGAAAACTCACTTTCTCCTCAACTTTCGCGCATGATCTCGATCAGACGGCCCAGATCTCACCGAGGACACTAGGCGACAAGATAGTGTTTTCTTGAGAAATGCGCCCGTCTTGAGATGCGCGTCGTCATCCGACGGCTCAGATCGCGCCACGTCGCTCAACTTGCCGAGACCCCCTGTCTTCGGTCGGCTACCGAGCAAGTGCCTTTCCGAGCTCGCAAACGGAGAAAACTCACTTTCTCCTCAACTTTCGCGCATGATCTCGATCTGACGGCCCAGATCTCGCCAAGGACATTAGGCGACAAGATAGTGTTTTCTTGAGAAATGTGCCCGTCTTGAGATGCGCGGCGTCATCCGACGGCTCAGATCGTGCCACGTCGCTCAACTTGCCGAGACCTCCTGTCTTCGGTCGGCTACCGAGCAAGTGCCTTTCCGAGCTCGCAAACGGAGAAAACTCACTTTCTCCTCAACTTTCGCGCATGATCTCGATCAGACGGCCCAGATCTCGCCGAGGACACTAGGCGACAAGATAGTGTTTTCTTGAGAAATGTGCCCGTCTTGAGATGCGCGTCGTCATCCGACGGCTCAGATTGCGCCACGTCGCTCAACTTGCCGAGACCCCCTGTCTTCGATCGGCTACCGAGCAAGTGCCTTTCCGAGCTCGCAAACGGAGAAAACTCACTTTCTCCTCAAAAATCGCGCCAGATCTCGATCAGACGGCCCAGATCTCACCGAGGACACTAAGCGACAAGATAGTATTTTCTTGAGAAATGTGCCCGTCTTGAGATGCGCGTCGTCATCCGACGGCTCAGATTGCGCCACGTCGCTCAACTCGCCGAGACCCCCTGTCTTCGGTCGGCTACCGAGCAAGTGCCTTTCCGAGCTCGCAAACGGAGAAAAAAGCCACCGAGCTACCACAACCGCTGGATCTCTCAAAAATTCGCACCCGTCTACGATCAACGGCCCGGATCAAGCCACGTCATAAATCGGTATTTAAAATCATTTTTTATTTATTTAAACCGTTTTATTTATTTAAAAATTGCGAAAAAATTGCTAAAAATTCAGGAAAATTAACTAAAAATTCTGGAAAATAATTAAAAATTCGTGTGTATATTTTTGAGCCCCCGAACGAACAATTATTGCCTAGAAAGCACTGTTAAGGCCCCCGAACGATTAGTAAGCACATCGCAAAATTAAATAAATAATCCGAAAAAATAGATAAAAGCCGTCAAATACTCGATATGGCTAGGGAACAACACATGGAATCAAAAAATTACCTCACTACCCCCTTCGAGATTCAAAATCCTCCATTTAGACTCCGATACAACTCCACTAGCCACCAAAACAGTCAAACTACTCCTCAAAGGCTGATCACACTCAGTCTTTAGGAGTGGGGGGCTCGTGATATGGCTAAAATTGGGGTTAAATCAGAACCGTCAAGATTGGGCACGAATCTTGAAGCTCGGGGGTAAAACGGTAATTTCACATACAAGCGGATCCAAAGCGGGCACTGGATCTCTTTTTCACAGATCCAATAACCCATGAATGGATCCGCTCCAATTGGGTACGGGTCCCGACCCGAAGCAAGCCCAGACCAACAAGAGACAAATCAGGGCCACTGATTTGACCAAGTCGACGGGCCTGATTTGCTCTCACCGGGAATCAAGGGGTTAGTTTTCTAAACAGACTGTGAGGATTTTCTCCTAGCAGTTACACAGGGAACCAAGCCTCTAATCACTCCCCTGGCGACTATAAATACCTCCCCTCTACCACTGTGACCAGGTTAATCACTTTTTCACCACTTTAAGCTTTTTCCTTAATCACCACTGATTACTGACAAGAGCGTCGGAGGGTGCGTCGCCGGAATCAACCCCGGTGTTTCGTACTTCCTTACAGGTTGCGGCAGGAGCAAGAAGGCTTGGGTCAACTGTTCAGGTTTTTCTCGAGTTCACAAATTCTATTTGTTTACCCCCACACCAAAATCAGCGGTAACATCCCCTTTATCGAAAACTCACTAAGATGGTTATATCACACTTTGTTCCGATTTTTTTAATCCATACAAAGCTATGTTTCACTTTATTGATTAAACTTCCTAAGAATAGTTATTATGTGCTTCTGGCACTTTAAATCCTTCATGTAGTTTTCATATTTATGTCTTGGTAATACAAACCATACAGATAGTTTGTGGTCACATCTATGAGACACATTTTTAAATATTCATGTACTGCCAGACTTATTATATCCACCACAAGAGAATATTTCTCTTCATAATCAACACCAGGCATTTGGGTAACACCTTTTGCGACAAGCCGTGTTATATATATAGTAATATCATTTTATTCATTTGTTTTTCCCACAAAATACCCACTTTATAATCCACCAAAATTATTGTGTTTTGGTGTTTGGACTATATGCCCTCGTTTTGCAAATGAGTCTAATTTAAACTTGATTGCCTCTTTCCATTTTTGGCCAATTTTATTTTATTTCTACACTCTCCCATAGAGATAGTTTCACGATCTTCGTTTTATTCATAATATCGCGTGCTATATTTTATGCAAAACATTGCCAACAATTATTTTTACAATGGTTACATCTTCTTCCCGTAATGACATAGTTAATCGAGATTTCTTTATTCTTATTCATTTCAGGTACCTGATGATTCTCTTTATTATTAACTATATCAACGGTCTCTTCTGGAGAGATATCCTCGTTTCGACCATCATTTTTATTTGCTCCTTATTTTTTCGAGGATGTTTGTAATTTTCTATGGAACCAAGTGATCTACCACGCTTCAGGCGTGCCTTAGACTCACTAGTAATTATAAGTAATCCTTCAGGGATACCAGTTCTGATTGGAGCGTTATCAGTTGGAAATAAGATTTGGTCAGTAAATGTCTGGCAGTTAATTGACATTATCTTGCAACTGAATTATCCTTTGAAATTTTGGTTCAAACTAATTTACTCGATGATTAAAACTCTCAATGATAATTCTATTATATTTCATTTTCCAACTGTTTATTTCCTCCCCCTGATGTTGGAAATTTAAGTGACAATCTGCAAACCTTGCAGTAAATACATCTCTAGTCACTAGTTCCATAAACGTGATTATAAATGAAAATTCCCAACATATATTCTCATTCTTCTCTCAGATCCCCCCCTTTTTTATTTTATTTTATTATTTTTATTATTTTCTATTATTATTATGCGTTGTGGTGGATAAATTCATAAATGGGAAATATGTGGTTCCTGACCATAAACCAATTGTCGGGAAAATAATTATTATAATTGGTTGGCCGGATGCATGTAAGTTGTGATGAGTACAAAATGGCATGTCCCCAGGTCCAAACAGAGAGATTAGATTTCATAATCATAGCTCTCACAATTCAATTTATTCGTATTTGAAAAATCTTCTGGTTTTTCAATGGACTGCCACATGAATTCTCAATTATTTTCGCATCAGTAATGAATTGGGATGGTCTAACTGGTCATGCCAAACCTTAACCATCTTTGTAAACTTATGGTTTACAATATCAGTAAATTTCGGGTTTACTGTGATATGATTCAACCATTCTTATATATGTATAATACAATCCAGATCACAAAGTGGAGTAAACTTTGCAACACACACCTTTTGATTGTCATACTTAAGGTAACGCGTATACCTTGTTCATTCGTAGTCTTATATCTAAACAAATTTATCGGGACTTTAGTGGAAAATGGTGTATTTTGAATTCTGAATTTTGTGCCTTCAGGCATCATGGAATTAGCTCTTCAGGAGCTTATGAAATTTAACTCTTCAAGATTTCTAATTTCACACAACCATATAAATTTATATAATATTGGTATGTGCTTCATCATATCTCAAATGAGAGAATATGTATTATAGAGTGTGTGTGGTAATAATGTCTTCAAGATATTTGTCCCAACTTGAATCTTGAATTTATACATATAAAAAATAGAAAATAAACAAACTTGTAAAGCAATATATCAAGCATATATGATAATATTAAACTTAAATAAACAGAATATTATCATAACTCATAACAGACATGAAAAATAAAAACAAAACTTATAAATAAAGTAATTTGAAATGATAAATCATTTTGATCACTTCTGGTGATCATGATTTTTATCTTCAAGATAGTATATTTATCACTTCTGGTGATTATCACTTCCATCTTCAGAATGGGCAGAGAAATCTGCCACCTTTAAGTGTATCATATTATTGAGGTTATGACCATCAATTAATTCTTTCCTTTATCTTTAATGATTCTTGATATAGATCAACAAAATACATTACCGTACTACAGGTATGCGACCGATGGTCTTGCATCATACGCCAATGATGGATTGTTTATACATTTTATTTTATTTTCATTATCCAAGTCCACATCTATGGCCACGATGATGGGTACCCTCATGGCTAAAATTACTAGAACAATTATATAGCATCACATTCACTACGGAGAATGGAGCATGTCCAATATATAAGACGAAATCGTCATTTTTCCATACATTTATAGTTAGCCACAGTTATACATATTTAGATCTATAGGATCGTCATCAATTCATACTCATTGTATTGTTGTTATACAAACAATATTTTCTTCTTTTCGAGAGATCTTCGGGATTTTTAATTTTGATATATCAAATTCTCACATAATTCTTTTTGCTAGATGAGTACAATATTTTATTTAAATTTCAAGAGATCTTCAGGATCATTGATTTTGATACAATCATCTTTCACTCATTTGGGGAGATTGTGACAAAAAAAAATTATAGCTTTCATTATATCTTTCGTATGATCTCATTTCGATGATTCTTTGAATCCATCAATTGTCTCTTTGAGACTTTCGGTATTCAAATGAATTTCAACATCCAAAACTCATGACAAATAATTCTTGTCGGTTATTATCAAAAGCTTTGAAAAATAAGAATATAATGAAATTATATGCATAATTAGAAATAAAAAGACGAGATCAAAATATAACTTTTCTGATACACAAGATCCATAAAAAATGGCGAGTGTAGAGCATACTAAGTTATATTGATCTTAAGGAAATGATCAAAAGTAAAAAATAATAAGATGAACTCGAGATTAACATACTTACATATATAAGACCAAACATTTTTCTTTTTCTTCGGATGAACTTGAGACTCGAAAGGTAGAGACTCGTGATATATAAGACCAAACATTTTTCTTTTTCTTCAGATGAATTTGAGACTCGAAAGGTAGAGACTCGTGCTAATCATGTCTTATAAAATAATAGAAACAATAAACAAAGAAAATAGAGACGAGAAGAAAGAAGATTATTCTCATTCATAGGTTTTTCCTCTATATACAAATGATTCACCCAATGGCCTATTTATAAGCTTACAAGGAATACAAAGAGACAATTACATAATTATTACATATGAATAAATATGAATGAATGTAGTGGTGGTGGTGGAGAATGTGGAATGAGTGGGGAGAATTCAATAGACAATTCACACTTAATAATTTGTTTATAACAGAGATAAAATTATGGTGAATGGCTCAAAATTGCGTTGCACATAGTTTAGTACAATAATACAAGACTAAACCAGAATTGTTATTATAGACAGTTTGGTATTGTCAATCACTTCTCACTTCACTAGTTCTTCTCATATCTTCATAATTTTGTACAATTCTACTTGTTGAGCATTTGTCTATATATCTACTCTAGGACGTTATGAGGTAGAACTCCATACATTTGATTGCGCTTCTGTCATGAAAAAACATTAATATAAATTGATTAACATTTTATATTGAAAATGTTAAGTGTACTACTTTTTTTTTTTTAAAAATGTGGTACATCTTGCATATACTTAGACTCAAAAAGAAAAACCTTTTAAAACATAGAATAAAATAAAATAATCACGGTGATGTGCTTTTCTTGAGTTTAAAAAAAATAAAAATAAATAAAAGGTGACTCCGTTACCGCTTCATTAATGATCATTAACGAAACATAGAAGTACATATAGCTAAAGTAATCGACTACTACTATAAAGCATAGATAATCAAGTACACGAATCTAAACAACAACATCTAAGAAAGCGGATAAGATACATATACAAATACATCCACATTATCAGTCTAGCTATTGATCCGAACTCGTGGTGAATTACTCCTCCTCCATCCGTAGCCTCTTCTTTGACCCTTGCTGACTTGCCCAAGCATGGATCAAATAAAAAATCTTATGCATCATAACAGGGAATCTGTTATTAATATTACAAAAGCACATCTCATTACGGTCTAGCCATAAACTCTACACTGTAGTTGCGACGGTGATATTCCACGCTACCCTATTAATTGATTGAATTACCCTATCGCTCCATTCGCCCCAAATATCTTGTGGCTTAGTTGGGATGTCCACTAACCCGAATCCCAAACAGACGTCCTCTCAAGCAGTCTTCGCCCTAGTGCAATTGAATATAATGTGATTAGTGTCCTCTATTTCAGACCCGCACCTTGAACAAAGGACGTCTAGACACATGTTACGCTTATGAAGGTTTAATTTTGACAGAATAGCATCGTTAGCCACCAGCCAGAGGAAAGCTCTAACTTTATTTGGGACCTCGGTCTTCCAAATTATTTGCGCTTCTAAACATCTAATTCCTCCATCGTTAATAAGCTTGTATATTGAGGCAACTGAAAACATTTTATTCGGTTCTAGGTTCCATGATCTCTCGTCCTCCTCCCCCAGGGTATATCTTTCTTCCACCAAAATGAAAGACTTTAGATTCCGAACCACTTCTCCCTTCGCTTGCGTTGAACCGTTCCGAAATTGAAGCCTAATAGAATTATTGCGGCAGACATCAGCAACCAAGGCGTCCAAATTAACGACTTCATCGGCCACTTCAGGAAACAAAGATTGAAGAGTGTTATTCCCACACCATTTGTCATTCCAAAATCTGGTGTCTTTCCCGTTCTCAATAGTGCAAGTAGTATTAGCGTGAAATGATTCTCCTACTTTCGCAACATCCTTCCATAAATAAGATACCTTTCCATGCGCGCTTCTTCCTCCGTATCTAAATTTCTTTCTTCTACGATACATCTTGAGCGACTTGCACCACCAACAGTTACGTCTCTTCTCGTTTTCCACCACCACTTACTCAGAAGAGCTTTGTTCATATCTTTTAAGTCGATCACACCTAGACTCCCAAATTCCTTTGTCTTGCAGACTTTTCCCCATCTCTTAAGGTGGATTCCTTTATGCGGTTCGACCACCCCCTTCCATAGGAAGTTTCTTCTAAATTTGTCTATTTTGTTTACAACCCACTTCGGCAGCTCGTAAATGGACATGATGTAGGTCGGCAAACTGTTGAAGACTGAATTGATCAACGTAATTCTACCACCTAAAGACAAATACCTACTTTTACAACCCTCAATTCTCTTTTGCACTTTTTCAATGAGTGGCTCACAATCTTTCTTTTTTATGGACCCTGGTTTTATCGGCGTACCCAGATATTTTAACAGAAAATCCCCTATCACGCACCCAAAATGGCATCTAATGATTTCGATAGGAATTGATAATTGCTCGCCGAATGGAATGACACAACTCTTTTTGAGATTCACTTTCAGTCCTGACCAGATCTCGAAACATTTCAAAAGGGTGCTAATAGCCCTAATTTCGTCGTCGTTCACCGTCCCGAACATAACAGTATCATCTGCATACTGTAACATAGAGACAGACCCGGGAATCCCTTTGATGTCTAATCCGCGAATAATGTGCCCCTCCCTCCCTCTATTTGTCATTTCGGCCAACCCATCTCCAATGAGGGTAAAAATCAACGAAGACAATGGATCCCCTCGTCTAAGTTCCATACGGCATTTGATTTCCTTTTCATTTCTACCATTGAGCTGGATAAATGATTTACCTCCTCTAACGCACTTCCATATCCACGATCTCCATTTGACCCCAAATCCCTTGAGTTTGAGAACTTCATCAACTGCGTCTCACTCCACAGAGTCATAAGTTTTTTCGAAGTCTAGCTTTAGGATGAATCCGTATGCCTTTTCTTTAGCTCCTCTAAAGGTAATCTCATGTGCCAATGCAACATTATCCATTATGTCCTTGTCTTTGATAAACCTGCTCTGGGAGTCGTCCACTACATCGTTGAGTAAAAGAAAAAGGCAATTTCAAAATAAGTGCGTTAGAGGTATTTGGGGTCAAATGAACATAAGTGCTTTTCTTGAGTTTAGCAATATCTAAATAGTAAAAGAAAAACCCTTTAAAACATAAAATAAAATAAAAGCAGTATAGTTAACACTACTTTCTATTTTGGTCACAACCATTAGATCTATGGTGATGTGCTTAGATTGTATCGTGGGTACATAAAATAAAGGTCTATGGCTCCATTCCAAGAGAGCGGGCAAAAAAAGGAAAAATGAAAAAAAAAGAACAGAACATAACAATAAAAAATTGAACAGGGGAAAAACACTTTTTTACAAAAGAATAAAATAATATTTTTGGAAATATATCGAGAGAAAGGGGGAATTCTTAATCTTCTTTCGAAGAAAAGATTCTAGGGTTTTTTTCCCACATTACTCACCGGCAAATATTCTAACTTGGTTTGTTTTGGTAGAGAGAGAAACTAGATCTGAAAAAAGAACCCTAAAAAACCCTAGATCTAAACTCCTAGGGGCGGCGACGGCTAGCCACCTCCCCCCCCCCCCCCCCCCCCCCCCCCCCCCCCCCCGCGGCACCCCGTCGTCCCCCCTGACCATCCCTCCACCTCCGCTGCGACCCATCCTCCCTTCCTTCGCGGCGTTGAAGACGAAGTTCCTTCTCGTCGACGGAGCTCCATGGCGTCCCTCCCCCGACGAAGTCGCCGACGCCTGTTATCGCGAACGAAGTCCCCGACGCCACAGATCGCGGTTCTCATCCCTCCCCTGAAGAAGTCGCCAGACGTTCGCGCCTCAGATCGCCGACGCCTGTTGTCGCGAACGAAGTCGCTGACGCCCCGGATCGCTGTTCTTGTCTCCTCAAGTCGCGGAGCGACTATGTCATGCCAGAGCATCCTCCCGTGCCTGTTGTCGCAAATGCCATGGATCTGGGGATGGGGTCGTGATCGCCCTGGTCCTGGCCGATGGTGAGATGCGCCACCCCCCCTGCCTGCCTTACATCGCTCTTGACGACGACCCATATCTCTAGTGTGTGAGGTCGGTGGTTCGGTATGGGGCCCGTGGGGCCAGACCGGTGGTTGTTTGCTGTGGGAGGTGGGGATTGTGTAGCACGTCGTATTGCACGATTGTGGGGCTTAGGCCCGAAGATGGGGTCCCTCCATGATGTGCGCTCACTTGTTTGGGTGTCCAACGATGTCGCCGATGCAGTCTTCACAGCGCCTACTATCAGGCTATTGAGCTTCGTCCAACTTAGGCCACTGTCTCGTAATAGCGTCGCCTCTTCTCTCGTTGGGAGTAAGAGTCGAGATGAGTCTGTGTGGTGAGAAATCGTCTAAGAGAGCAAGAGCATGAGAGAGGTGAAGGTATCCTCTCTACGGCTCTCTCCTGGAGCGTGGTTTTTGGTGGGGTGAGCGAGATAGTTGTTTGGTGAGAAATCGCCTGAGAAAGCACAATCGTGAGAGAGATGAAGGTATCCTCTTAACGGCTGTCTCTTTGCTAGCGGCTGTGAGAGCTGTTGGCGCGTTTGTAGGATGAGTGGTGGAGATCATGGGGGTAACACCCCACATTTTTATTTTAAAAATGCATTTTTATTTTAAAAATATTGCACGTATGATGCACGTGCTAATTTATCCACCTTTTTTTTCCCTTACTCTTATTTATTAATTTTAAGCATGCATAGTCTCAATTAGTCTTCTTTGGATCCATGGACCTAAAAATTAAATCATAGCCCATTAGATTAATTAAAAGAAGAGCCCACTAGATTATTAAGTTAGTAAACTTAAAATAAAGGTCCATGGGACAAGCCCATTAATAAAATCCTAAATTAAGTTGAGCTTGGACTAATAAATGACAAGTTACAACTTTTAGCACACATTTAGAACTATAGAAAAATGTATTTATTTTGTATGTACATGTGTCCATTTGCACACATAGGAGTTGGCCGGTCATGCACTTGGGGAGGCCGGTTTTGGGCTAGAGGGGAGAGGAAAGGTTGGGAGTTGGGATTTTGAAGGGTTGGAAAGGTGGAAGGTTGGGAGTTTAGGAGTTAAGAAAATGAAGAGTTGAGTGGACAATTAAGAGAGAGTTATTAGGTGGAAATTTATGCAAATTAAACCCTCCCATTATCCTATAAATACACCCCCACTTTCCCTTCTCTTGTCACACCAAAGCTTAACAAAAATACGAGAATGAAAAAGAAAGAGAGTAGAGTGTTCTCATTTTTGGAGGAGTTCTTGCTTGGAAAGGTTCGTGCTAGGAGGAGAAGGTCTTGCTAGAGCTAGGAGTGGGTTCCATCTTTCTCATTCTCAAATCTTTCATTAGAGGTGGGTGGTTTCATACTTTCTAGTTGTAAAATATGCATGCTAAAAACTATAAATCAGTAGTATAAGTTAATGTTGAAGTGAAAAATATAGATAAAACTCATGCTAGTGTAATATGCTATGAATGAGGATAGTTTTGTTGTGATTGAGAAAAAAATACATACCATGCTAATTAAAAAGAAGAATTCTTTTATGCTATGGATCATGTTAGTATGTTTGCAAAATTTTTGTACATGTTGAGTATATGGAAAGTTGTTGAAGAATGTCTTATTCAAATCATGCCTTAGATTTATGATGACTAAGAAAGAAGAAAGAAAACAAAATGAATTTAGTTAGTACCACGTGATGTGTTGATATATGTATATTTTGACATGTTACAATTGAAAATATAAACTATTGCATGAAAGAATCTTTTGTGAAATTCTCATGATTAAATGACATGCTATTATTGTTATAAAATTGTAATTTGTATAAGTGAGAACACAAACTAGTTTTCATGAATGCTACTTTGTAAATTCAAGTTTTAAGAAAAACCCAAGTTTATGTGAAAAATGAGAAAAAGATTTGTTTAAAGAAGTGGCAGTAGGGTTTTAATGAATTTAAATTGTTGTTTACTATTTTAAAATTCATTCTCAGTCAAGAAAAATTTTATTTCAAATTCTTAGAAAAATTTGATCTTTGGATAAACAAGTTGCATGAAAAAAAACCACTTTCTGAATAGTTTAAACAAAAGTACATTAGTATAATTCCTAAACAGAAAATACACTTGGACTTATTGGTTAGTTAGTGCAACACAGAGCACTCTTTGTAAGAAATCTTGGGTTCGAAACTTGATAGTTACATTTATTTTTAATTCTTTTAAATTATTCCCGAAACTGAGATTCGGTATATGACCATTTCGGCATAAGAACTTGATGCTAGAGTCCAATGGACTTATTGGCTAGTGGGTATGGGTTTAGGTGTTTACTGTGTGTCACTGGGAGTCATCGGTTCAAAACCCAGAGCACCTTTTTTGATTTTTTTGTCTCTTTTCTTCATATATGGAAATTTTAGTATGGGAAATCTTTAGTTATAAACTTTAGTATTCATATAAAATGAAATAGAAAATATTAAGAGATAGTTTAAAGTTTTCTTGTATAAAAAGAAATGAAATTTTGTGAATAGAACTTTGTAGTGAAGAAAAACAAAGTATTATTTTATGAGGTGATTTTTTTTAAGAGATTACACTTTTATTTTGTTTAAAGAAATATTCTAAAGTGAAGTGAGACATTGTAATAGCTTGGATTTATTATGAAGTCTCATGTGATGAAATTGTGTTATCGAAAGTTTTTTTTTTATTTTTTTATTTTTTTATTTTTTATAAAGAATGTGAATGGATGAATAGATCATGAATAGTGACAAGACTAAAGAAAAGATTGCTTTGTGGATAAGAAATTGATCATTTGAAAATGAGTTGAAAATGAAAATATCTAGGTTTGAGACATGTCTATTGAAGGGTATGTGTACCTATGATTTCTTGTACATAAAAAAGTTGTGACTTAGAGTTAGTGAGACCTCGGGTACCGATACTATTGAAATTGAAAAGAGTTGAGTTATATTTTGAGATATGGTCATGTTGATTAAGTCAGATAGGAGGTAAAACTAATTCTAGACTTGAAAATTTATTTATGTCTTGAACTAAATAATTAGGCACATAAGCAAAGATGTAGTAAACATGGGCAAACGTAAGTGGGTTTCCTCTATATAGTCGGCAGTGGATCTCCGTGGCTATAGACCCAGTCGACGGACTGTGGTTACTCCGTGGGAGACAGACTTTTATTTTTTTAAATCCGGGACTTTGCATAGTCAGGCAGATAGTTGTCATATTCCAATGTATATACGTATACCGGGGCTAGAAGGGCACTTGCGGGATGATTCGCACGATGAGGGATCTGTTATAACAGTCGGCGGTGGACTTCGTGGCTGAGATCTATATTCGTGGAATGATCTAAACCTTGCTTTATTACTGGGTAGTTTCATGGCGAGGGATCGAACCCTTAAATGTGGAGTATGTAGGTGCTTGCTCTCGGACCAATGTAGTATGGGATGCATATAATTTGAACAAGTATGCATTAGTGTCATCCTAGTATAAATGTGTGCATTAGGCATTAAGACATGACATACACTTACATGTTTAGCATAGTCACGATTTAACACTTTATTGTTCATTCAAAATTTTGTGATTTGTTAAAGTAATGAGATTGTTATATGTACGGCATAGAGAGGATGACCGAGTATATTATTTTCGTCAGTTGTAAGTGACTGACGTGCACACAGCTTAATATGCAGGTAATGGACTTTTATGAAGAAGTAAAGATGTTATGATGCAGTTGATGACTTACAAGTTGTATTTAATTTCATTGTTGTAATTCTTTTATTCTTCCGCTATGTAACAACGTGTAATGAACTCTGATGTGGTTGAAAAGTTTTAACTTCCTTGTAAAATTGTACGAAGTGAAGTAAAGATCCTGTGAAATCTCGAATTCGGTCTTATTTGGAATTCGGGACGTTATAGTGGGAGGGTGCGGTTGCTGTGCATAGGTCGTGGTGTCATAAGTCGGCCTACGGGGATTGGGCCCAAAGATGGGGTCCCCCCAGCGAGGTGAAGGCAGAGATCCACAGGTGATAAAGTCATGTCAGACTAGTTTCAAGTGGGTGTGCATGTGCCGTGGAAGCAGTGTATAAAGCTAAACTGACATACATAAAATTTTGTTGGACCGAGCTTGTTTGTCGGCCCATCCTCCAGGGTTGTTGGAGGGATTTATTGTTTGTACGGGTCATGTTGCTTCATGTATGTTTTATTTCCTGTCTGTAGGTTGTAATCTGGCCCAGTTCTCTGGGTTTGTATCATTAATTTCTTATTAATGAAACATGGTGGCCATACTCCACCTTTTCCTTCAAATAATAATAATAATATTCTAATTCCATATATCTCAATCATAAATCACTATTGTTATATTACTACCTTAAATTGAACTAACTGTTGAGAAAAATATTAACTAGAATGGTATAGAAGTGAATAAGAAGCAAGGATAGGAAGTCCATTTTGAGAGAATAAAACCTCTCTACTTATTTTCTATCTTCAAAGAAAGTGGTTTAATGGATAAGTATTTTCATGATCTTGCAATGAGACGTTTTGGGTAATTACCTCCGAATTGTTGTTTGGTTTTGTTAGAAATTAACAATTAGGAATTAGGGTTAATATCTAGATCTAAGTTGCTTGAAATATTCACCCTAGATATCAAGATTGGAATACCTAGACTGCTATCACAAGCCAGTATTTATCTCTAAATACTGGTTTGGGTATCGGGTTATAAGCCCACAAACCCGCGTTCCAATATCCATTCGATTGTACGTTCAATACACATGTTACTCATATGCACATGCAATATTTATATAGAGAGAATATACCAATATATCCAACAGTTGTTTGAGATAGTAATATTGAAATATGAGTTTGTGAGTAAGATATATTGAATTAGAATATATGCTAGTGAATAACCCAAAACTATAATAGCAAAGATGTTAAAAAAATAAAAAATTAAACGGTTGTATTTTATGCAACTAACTAAACAACAATTTTAATTCCATATAACTCATTAAAAAAAATCACTTTTTCCATGTTACTAGCTCGATTCACTCCAAAATTGATCCGTCGGATTTTTATTTGCAACATCATAAAAATTGTAACATACTAAACTAATTTCAAGAAAATATATAAGTAGAATAACCTAAAACATAATCAGATTGCAAAGATAGAAAAATTGTTATGAGAGAACGAAATGTTTTTAGTTTGAATTTTTTCTCAAAAGCTGGTTCAGACTAGATGTTCATCATTGTTTAATTGAGATCCTGACAAGCCGCTTTCGTAGTTGGTTGGGGAATAAGTAAAATAAAAAGTAGTGATTTGGGAGTATGTTGTATGCAATTAGAAGATTTGTTAAGAGTTATGTGTAACAAAAACCAATGTTTGAAAAATGCGTTTGCCGGGAGTCGAACCCGGGTCTATTGCTTGGAAGGCAATTATCCTAACCGTTGGACTACAAACGCTCTCTTGCTGATTTTCAAATCAGGGCCTTATTTGACCAAATATTTATGACTTTTCTTGGTTTCGAGTTTTGAAACATTTAGTGACACTCTGGCTTCGTCTAAATTAACATCTAATCTACCCGTGGGTTTAATGAAAAGAAAACAAACTAATGTCTAACATGCAGCGAAGTCCGACTAAATTCACCTGGTCCAACTTGCAGCAAAGTCCGACTTTAGCTAAACTTGATAGAGTGTTGGTGTCTAACAATTGGGAGGATGTTTTCCCTCTAGAAAAAGTGAAATCAGCAGTTCGTTACACGTCAGATCATCTATCACTTATTATAGATGGAGGCCACACTAATAGGAAGAAGCATTTTCCCTTTAGATTTGAAAAATCTTGGACGACATCCGTAGAAACGCGTCAGATTATTCAGGAGTCATGGAGTCGCAATACTTCGCAAACATACGCGGTTGGAATCTGGGTGGAAAAGACAAGGCGACTAAGAAGAGAGTTAAAAGGATGTGCGAAAGAAAAATTTGGGAATCATACAGCAAGACAGGAGGCAATAGGCAACAGGATTGACGAATTGGAATCCATCCAAGAGGACAAAGATCTAATGGACTCTAAAAAGGAAGAGCTAGCAAATGGCAGACTTGAGATACAACATATTCTTTCAATAGAGGAAATGCATTGGAAGCAACACTCGAGAATACAATGGCTAAAGGAAGGGGACGCCAATAAAAAATTCTTTCACAAAGTGGCAAGCGAAAGGAGAAGACGAAACTGCATAACGGGGTTAGAGATTGATGAAATTTGGAATGAGAATGAAGACCTTATTAGAGATCACGTAGACAAGAAGTATCATGAGTTGTAAGGACGCAGTGATCGAGTTAGAAGTTCTCTATCGACGGATATGTGGAGTTCTTCAAGAATCGACGGGAGCGTGGGAATCGAAAGCAGTTTTTCAGAAGAGGAAGTAAGAGATGCAATTAGGAAGTTGGGCCAGGACAAGGCACCAGGACCGGACGGATTGCCGATATTTTTTTACAAAATCTACTGGCAGATCATCAAGGCGGACTTAATGAATATCTTCAAAGATTTCCATGCACAAACTACAAATCTTGACAGGCTAAATTACGCGTCAATTATCCTCATTACTAAGAAGCAAGAAGTTCGAACGGTGGAGGATTTCAGGCCGATTAGTCTGCGTAACGGATCTTTCAAAATAATTACGAAAGTCCTGGCACAAAGATTGGCACCAAATTTAGACGACGTGGTGGCTACGTCGCAGAGTGGTTTCATCCGCGGAAGAGACATTGCGGATAGCATTGCGAACGCTCATGAAATAGTATTCAGGGGAAACAAAGAAATGGCTGACGGATTTCTTCTAAAAATAGACTTCAAAAAGGCGTATGATTCGGTGAATTGGGAATGCATAGATGAAGCCCTTAAGCTCAAAGGATTTGGAGAAAAATGGAGATCGTGGATCCAGTGTTGCGTCCAAGGAGGAAAATCGTTCATCCAGTTTAACGGGTGGCAGAGTAAGGAAATAAGATGTAAAAGAGGGCTAAGGCAAGGAGACTCGATATCATCACTGTTATTCGCCATCATTGCCGATGGACTGGCTGAAATGATGAAACGAGCATAAGAAAGCAATGTCATCAAGGGCATTCGGATCAAAGGAATAGATCAACCGATGACCATTCTTCAATACGCGGACGATACCCTATTATTTGGGAAAGCAAATGTCCAAGAAATCGTAGCAATTAAAGCGGCCCTCGTTTGCTTCTAAAGTTGGTCGGGATTGCAAGTAAACCTTAGAAAGAGTTGCGTCACTCCGATTAGCGAATACTTATCAATGCCAACAACCAGTATTTCGGCAATCTTAGGTTGCGAGACGATAGAGTTTCCGATCAAATATCTAGGTATACCAATCAGACCAGGGATGATGATTAGAGAAGACTGGTCTCCCCTTATAGACAGGATTGCTAAGAAATTGGCAGGGTGGAAGAGCAAATACCTCTCCTTAGGAGGCATGATTACCTTGCTCAACTCGGTTATTAGCGCAATTCCTCTAACCTCATGTCGGTCTATGAGCTACCCAAGTGGGTTATAAACAAGATAAATAAGATGAGAAGGCGTTTCTTATGGAAATGTACAACTGAGGGAAACAGAGGGTTTCATCTCGTTAAATGGGGAAGAGTCTGTATGAAAAGATAATTCGGCGGGTTAGGAATCATCAATATGCACGAAATGAATTGGGTGTTGCTCTGTAAATGGTGGTGGAAAATCTACTCACGAAGAAAAGGCTGGCGGAGCTACTCTTTTGACCTATTTCGTAAAAGAAAAAAAATTAAGATTCGGAGGGCGGAGCACATTTGGTAATGTATTCTTCCTTTGGAAGGGGGTCACGAAGCAGGGGGACATCTTCAATACCAATACTAGATGCAGGATTGGAAATGAGAAGAGTACTAGATTTTGGAAGGACAAATGGTGCGGGAACACAGCTCTAAAAAATCTATTCCCGAGGGCGGCTGACGCTGCCGTTAATCCAGACTCCCTAGTGACAGACGTCTGGAAATGTGGAAAATTGACGTTCACCGTTGACGGTAAGCTATCTCAGGAGAGTTTGAAGAGCTTAATAGGCTTATACAAACAGAAGGGGGCCAAATGAATAACGACCACGATGAACGCTGGTGGAACTTAGATCAGTCAGAGACCTTCTCAGTAGCATCAATGTACAGATGGCTAAATGATGGGGGTTTTAGATGCTTGGTTGAGAATGTCATTTGAAAAACACAAGCACCGTTGAAAGTTAGAGTCTTCTGTTGGTTAGTTCACAATGACGCCGTCTTATCCAAAGTTAATTTGAAGAAAAGAAACATGCAAATCGACATCAGGTGCACTTATTGTCTAGCAGCTGATGAGGACACTACACACATCTTGTTCACATGTCATAAGGCTGTGCTTACATGGAAAATTATTTGTAGAGGTTTTGGGTGTTCAAGGTACCCTAGGTCAACCGCAGACGTTTGGGGTCTGTGGAGGGAGAGTCTCATTAGGTGTGAAGACAAAAGAGCTTGGGATATAGCAGTTGCGGCAACCCTGTGGAGTCTATGGCTAGACCGAAACGATTTATGTTTTCGTACCATTCATTATAGATTTCAACTTCGACGCATAAAATCTTTCTTTTCATTCATGATTGGGCAGGGTATGTCAGCGCCAGGAAGAAGCTGAGGATGGACTCTGAGGAGTAGTCCACAAGAAGGGGGAGGGGAGCAGGCGTATCTCCAGCTTCTACAGGAGGCGCATTAGGCATTAGTTTAGTGCTTTTGTTGTATCGGTTTATTTGATGTTATGTGGTTGCTTCTATATGTTGTTATTTTGATGTATTTTGGAGATTGTGATTACGGCGCGTTACGCCGCGTAATAGACATGGTTTTTACTGCTTTGTTTCGTTAATTCAGTATTAATGAATCGATGACTGAGCCATCTTTCATCAAAATTAAAAAAAAAAAAAAAAAAAAAATAGACGGTTGTATTTTATGCAACTAACTAAACAACAATTTTAATTCCATATAACTCATTAAAACAAATCACATTTTCCATGTTACTTAGCCCGATTCACTCCAAAATTGATCCGTCGATTTTTTATTTGCAACATCATAAAAATTGTAACATACTAAACTAGTTTCAAGAAAATATATAAGTAGAATAACCTAAAACATAATCAGATTGCAAAGATAGAAAAATTATTATGAGAAATATTTTTAGTTTGAATTTTTTCTCAAAAGCTGGTTCAGAGTAGATGTTCATCATTGTTTAATTGAGATCCTGACAAGCCGCTTTCGTAGTTGGTTGAGGTAGTAAAATAAAATATAGTGATTTGAGAGTATGTTGTATGCAATTAGAAAATTTGTTTTGAGTTATATGAAAGAAAATCCAATTTATTTAAATTATAGTAGATTTTTTTAAAATGATTTGAGAGTATGTTGGAAGGCAATTATCCTAACCGTTGGACTACAAACGCCCTCATGCAGCTTTTCAAATCAAGGTCTTATTTGATCAAATATTTATGATTTTTCTTGGTATCAAGTAATTTTTTTGAAACATTTATTGACACTCTGGCTTCATCTAAATTAACATCTAATCTACCCGTGGGTTTAATGAAAAGAAAACAAACTAACGTCTAAATCCATTTTCAGCTATCCCGTCTAGGGCTGCAAATTGGACCGGACGGATCGGACAGCCATATGTTCAAGTTTGGACCGAAATTCTATTCGGATGGGTTTATGTCCAGCTCGGTCCAAATCGGACAAAACTTTTATGGTCTGGATTCCGTTCGATAAAGTATCAGACCGCAATAATGCTCGGACGGACCTATATCCGGCTCGAGCTCGGTAAAGTATCAGACCTAATAATTTGTTCAAGTTTGGTTCCTATAACAGTTCGGACGGTCTACGGTCGGACCATTTCTCGAGCCGGACCCGGACGGATGACGGACCGTCCTATTCATTTTACACCCCTAATCCCATCAGTAAATATGCACAATGTATGAAAACCAATATATATTATCAAAGTTTATCCCAAAAAAGAAAATGGTCAGTGCACAAAAATATATATTATCACAAAATATAAAATCTCCATACAATTATATATAACAAAACTATAAACACCTCACTTTATACATACATGGTACATAAATACCAATGGTTATGATAATTAAACAAAAAAACTAAGGCAAGATATATTATATATTGTACAGCATATATTTTATATATTCATGTCTTATATATTATTAGGTGAAAAAAACCTTATATGTAGATTGTAGAATACACCCTTGCATTTTAGTTTATTGCCTTCTACTTGGAATGGGCAGGTTCGGGAGTGTTCGATTCTGGTCCCAGTTCTGGTGGGTTTATTAAACATATGAAGCCCACCAAAAAAAGTTGGGACATGTTTTTTAAAATTCGAGTTCGGGTGAATTTTAAAGGAGTTTGTAATCCTTTGTTTACAAGTTGGGTTCGAGGTTCGGGTTAAACCCCACCGGATGAACAACCCTTCTCCTTTGTTCTTCTTAAAAAAATTCAAAGGAATGTAAGTCTAGGATCATATCATATTGTAGACAAATGTTGAAACAATAAAGAGCAAGGAAATTGTAGGATAATGGCTCGATTCTAGTTCAGAGTGTTTTGGAGTATCTGCAGCTAAAGAAAGTTACAGCATATCAGTCGACTGATAGAAGGATCAGGCGACTGTCCAGAGGGTTTTCGAAGGCTAAAGATACAAGCAGCAGCAGAGCAGCAGTCGACTGGCCAGTCGACTGTCCTGCACAAGACCAGTCGACTGGGTAGATGACCAGTCGACTGTCGACGGTATTTTGAACTGGATCAGGCCCAATTCGAAAAGGCCCAATAGTTTCCCTATAAATACACTTGTTAGGGTTTTGTAATCGGTGACGAAAATTAGAGATCCCTATTTCGGTTTTGCAGCCGTCATTATTTGTAAGGGTTTGTTTTCGCCCATTGGTGATAATTTGAAGAAGAAGAAACCCCAACCGCCCCGTGGATGTAGGCATGTATTTTGCCGAACCACATTAAATCTGTGCGTCCTTTTGTGTTGATTTGTTTTTGTGTTTTCTCGCTGGTTCTCTCTTTGTATTCCGCATTGATTCTTGTTGATTAGTTTGTATCGCGCACAACAAGTGGTATCAGAGCAGTTGGTTCGACCTAGAGGGAGATGGCGGGTGATGCAGATGCAACCAAGGAAGTTGTGGGATCAAGTTCATCAAGAACAACGATTCACAACGCAAAATTTGAAGTTGAAAAATTTGATGGGACAAACAATTTCGGGATGTGGCAATGTGAGGTTTTGGATGTTCTTGTTCAACAAGAACAAGATGTTGCTTTGGAAGTTGAAAAACCTAAGGATATGTCCGAAGCAGATTGGAAGAAGTTGAATCGAGTTGCGTGTGGGACTATTCGGCTCTTTATTGAGAAGGCTCAGAAGTACGATTTGATGAGGGATACCATTGCTGCGGTGTTGTGGAAGAAACTCGAAGACAAATACATGAGGAAAAGTTTGGAGAATCGGCTGTATTTGAAGAAGAGACTTTTTCGCTTCACCTATACGGAAGGTATGTCTATGAATGCTCATGTTGAATCATTTAATAAATTATTGGCTGATTTGTTAAATTTGGATGAGCAAATTAAGGATGAAGATAAAGCCCTAATTCTATTGAATTCATTACCTGAAAGTTATGATCATTTAGCAACTACTTTATTATATGGAAAAGATACTGTGAAATATGAAGATGTTGCAAATGCTTTGTTGAATAATGAAACTAGGAGAAGGGATAAGATGGTTGATAGAGAAACTTCTGAAGCGTTGATTGTAAGGGGCAGGACTGAGACTAGATCTGAGTCCAAATCTGGGAAGAAGGGAAACAAATCTCGTTCCAAATCGAGAGGAGTTTCGAAGGACAGGAAAATACCGGCCAAAGATGAATGTGCTTTCTGTCATGAAAGGGGGCATTGGAAAAAGGATTGTCCAAAGCTACGAAATAAGGGAAATTCGACTGCAAATGTGACTGTTGATAATTTAGAAAGTGGCGAGGATTTTTCTTTTGCACTTGCTTCTAGTCCCTCACTTTATCAAGAAGTATGGTTTCTTGATACAGCAGCCTCCTATCATATGTCTTGGAAAAAGGAGTGGTTTACTTCTTTGGAGTATATGGATGGTGGTGTAGTTTTGATGGGAAATGATGCACCTTGTAAGAAGGTAGGAATCGGGAAGATTGAATTGCTAATGCACGATGGTCTTATTAGGGAGCTTTCAGATGTATGGTATGTTCCAGATTTGAAAAAGAATCTGATTTCACTAGGTGCTTTGGAGGCCAGTGGATTGAAATTTGCTAGTGAAGGTGGTATTCTGAAGGTGACTAGCGGATCACTCGTGGTGATGAAAGGGCAAAGAAAGAGGAACTTGTTTTTCTTGCAGGGAAAAACATATTTGGGTCAGGCTGCCAGTGTAACTGAAAGGCCTAAACAGGTTGTTCCCGACTCTACTAGGTTGTGGCATATGCGACTCGGGCATGCAGGAGAAAAGGCCTTGCAGGGGCTTGTGAAGCAAGGGTTGCTTAAGGATGCTAAAGGGTGCAAGTTGGAATTTTGTGAACATTGTGTTTTGGGTAAGCAAACTAGGGTGAAATTTGGTACAGCTGTACATCAGACTAAGGGTATCCTCGATTATGTGCACACAGATGTTTGGGGCCCTACTCAGACACCTTCTATGAGTGGAAGACACTGGTTTGTTACTTTTGTGGATGATTACTCCAGACGAGTTTGGGTATATACCATGAAGCACAAAGATGAAGTTTTGACATTGTTCACAAGTTGGAAGAAGAAAGTTGAAAATCAGACTGGTAGGAAGATTAAGGTTCTTAGGTCAGATAATGGAGGGGAATACAAGAATGATCCGTTTCTGAAGTTGTGTGAAGATGAAGGGATCCAAAGGCACTTCACAGTTAGGAAGACTCCACAGCAAAATGGGGTTGCAGAAAGGATGAACAGAACCTTACTTGAGAAGGTGAGATGTATGTTAGCACAGTCTGGGTTGAAGAAGACATTTTGGGCAGAAGCTGTTATATATGCAAGCCACATCGTCAACCGTTTACCATCAGCAGCACTTGAAGGCAAAACGCCTATTGAGGTATGGAGTGGTAAACCTGCTTCTGATTATAGTTTTTTGCATATATTTGGTTGTCCTGCTTATTTTCATGTAACTGAAACTAAACTTGATGCAAGAGCCAAGAAGGCTATATTTGTTGGTTTTAGTATTGGTGTCAAAGGTTACAGGTTGTGGTGTCCAGAACAGAAGAAGTTAGTAATCAGCAGAGATGTGACTTTTGATGAGACCAGCATGATTAGCTCGGGACAGTCGACTGGTGGTATATGTCAGTCGACTGGTGAGCAGCAGAAGAGTGGGACAGTTCTTCAACAGGTGAGTAGAAGAAGTTCGGGACAGTCGACTGATGAACAGGAGCAGTCGACTGGTGGTCCAGAACAGCAGAATTGTGGGAGCTCGGGACAGTCGACTGGTGGCAATAACCAGTCGACTGGTAGGAGAGTTTTCCAACAGGTGGAGTTAGAAAAGTTGTCAGTTGAAAATCCTATTCCTGTCCAAGATGATGATGATGTGGTTGATACTGAGAATGATGAAGAAGTTCCTATTCAGCAGGAAGAATCAATTGCAGTAAGAAGGCAAAGAAGAGATATCAAACGACCGTCTCGTTTCACAGATACAGTTGCATTTGCTCTTCCCATTGTGGATGATGAAGTTCCCTCCAACTTCAAAGAAGCCACTAGAAGTTCAGAAAATGCAGATTGGAAAGTTGCTATGGATGAAGAGATGAACTCTCTTCATAAGAATAAGACTTGGGATCTAGTGCAACTACCAAAGGGGAAGAAAGCAATTGGTTGCAAGTGGGTGTATACGAAGAAAGAAGGTCCAGAAGGCAGTGTTCGGTTCAAGGCTAGACTAGTTGCAAAGGGGTATGCTCAACAGGAAGGTATTGACTATAATGAAGTGTTCTCTCCGGTTGTGAAGCATCCTTCTATTCGGATTTTGTTAGCTTTGGTAGCACAGTTTGATCTTGAATTGACACAGATGGATGTGAAGACTGCGTTCTTACATGGAGATCTAGATGAAGAAATTTATATGTCGCAGCCAGATGGGTTCAAAATTGCTGGGAAGGAAAATTGTGTTTGCAGGTTGAAGAAGTCTCTCTATGGGTTGAAGCAATCTCCAAGGCAGTGGTATTTGAGGTTTGATCAGTTTATGAAGGTGCAGAGATATTCCAGAAGTGAGTTTGATCATTGTGTTTACTTCAGGAAGTTGCAGGATGGCTCTTTCATATATCTGTTACTATATGTGGATGACATGTTGATTGCCTCTAAGAATGCTAAGGAGATTCAAAATTTGAAGAATCAGTTGAGTTCTGAATTCGAGATGAAGGATCTTGGTGAAGCCAAGAAGATACTTGGGATGGAGATAGCTAGAGACAGGGCAAAGGGCACAGTGAGTTTGACACAGAAGCAATATCTTTTGAAGGTGCTGAAACGGTTCGGTATAGATGAGAAGACTAAACCAGTAAGTACACCCTTAGCCAGTCATTTCAGAATTAGTGCTTCTCAGTCTCCAAGTTCAGATGAGGAGAGACAGTATATGGCAAATGTACCTTACACTAGTGTGGTTGGAAGCTTGATGTATGCCATGGTTTGTACTCGACCAGACATCTCTCAGGCGGTGAGTATGGTTAGTCGATATATGCATGATCCAGGCAAAGAGCATTGGCAAGCAGCTAAATGGATTTTGAGGTACATAAGTGGCACCACAGATGTGGGTTTGAAATTTGAAAGGGATGACAATATTAGCAGGTTATTAGTTGGATATGTTGATTCAGACTATGCAGGTGATCTAGATAAGAGGCGGTCTACTACAGGCTATTTGTTTACTATGGCTAGGGCACCTATAAGTTGGAGGTCAAATTTGCAGTCCACTGTAGCGTTGTCTACTACTGAGGCTGAATACATGGCGGTTGCTGAGGCCATGAAGGAAGCCATTTGGATACATGGACTTTTGAAGAGCTTGGGGATTCATCGGGAGAAGGTGGAGGTACACTGTGACAGTCAGAGTGCTATTCATTTAGCGAAGAACCAAGTTCATCATTCGAGGACCAAACATATTGATGTCCGTTATCATTTTGTGCGTGATTTGATAAAGGATGGAGATATTCATTTGGTGAAGATTGGAACAGCTGATAATCCTGCTGATATGTTAACCAAAGTTGTTGGAGCAGCCAAGTTCAAGCATTGCATGAACCTGGCTAATATTTTGCATGTTTGATGATTTGGAATGGGGGGTTGGAATAGTGCTTCGCTATTTGTTCGCCTAGTATGTGATATCATACTAAGGTGGAGTTTGGATTTGTTGTTACATTTGATGATGAGCATTTGGAGTATTTGTGGAGATTGCTTGGGCTACTTGGAAGATCTTGCCAAGGTGGAGATTGTTGGATACTTGGTGGAAGATCTCGCCAAGGTGGAGATTGTAGGATAATGGCTCGATTCTGGTTCAGAGTGTTTTGGAGTATCTGCAGCTAAAGAAAGTTACAGCATATCAGTCGACTGATAGAAGGATCAGGCGACTGTCCAGAGGGTTTTCGAAGCCTAAAGATACAAGCAGCAGCAGAGCAGCAGTCGACTGGCCAGTCGACTGTCCTGCACAAGACCAGTCGACTGGGTAGATGACCAGTCGACTGTCGACGGTATTTTGAACTGGATCAGCCCCAATTCGAAAAGGCCCAATAGTTTCCCTATAAATACACTTGTTAGGGTTTTGTAATCGGTGACGAAAATTAGAGATCCCTATTTCGGTTTTGCAGCCGTCATTATTTGTAAGGGTTTGTTTTCGCCCATTGGTGATAATTTGAAGAAGAAGAAACCCCAACCGCCCCGTGGATGTAGGCATGTATTTTGCCGAACCACATTAAATCTGTGCGTCCTTTTGTGTTGATTTGTTTTTGTGTTTTCTCGCTGGTTCTCTCTTTGTATTCCGCATTGATTCTTGTTGATTAGTTTGTATTGCGCACAACAGAAATTACATACAAGTGCCACTGTGGTCTAGTGGTAAGTCTTTTAGCTAATAAACAAACAATTGGGGGTTCATTCTCTGATTGCATCATCTTTTTATCATGTAATTACTGTAAGAATGTGTGCGAGTATGACTACTACTGCCTTGTTTAAATAAATAAAATAAATAAATAAAAAGCAAGGAAAAGGAAAAGAGAGAGAGATTTCTTTGTGTGGTGATATAGAGATGGATCCCACAGCTACCTTGAAGTCAGTCTTTGAAGTAGTAAAAGCTTGACCTTCGACCACATCACCAACCTTCTTAATTAAGGCATGGTTTTCTTCAAATTAAAATTAAAAAATTTATTGAACAAGATATGCATGGTTTTGTCTTTGTTGAATGAGTTACAATTTACTATTCTAATTAATTAGATCTCTATATATATAATTGGGCCATTGACCTCTTTTAGTTTGTTGAATGACTTTCATGTCGACAATATTTCAGGTTGATTATGTTTCTATTACAGAGTGTTTGGTTCATAACGATTGTAGCAAGTGAAATCATAGGATTTTTCTTTAAAACTTATTGATCCAGTTATTCAAAATACTGACTAAAATCAATTGATTATCCTTGACGCAGAATCAAACTTATTTAACCACTTATTTCTCTTTCTGTCGCTCATCTCAATGGAAGACTAAAATCTCAATTTGTATTTGCTTTTTAAAAGCAATAAACTTCCAATAGAGTTTTCCCATTGCCTTTTTTACTCACGAACAACAAGATTATGGTGGCCCAGTATCATCTATAGTGTGGAGGGAGAGTCATCTGAGACGTTCTTTGCATTGGCATGTTGTGGGAATATATCAACTTTTTCCTCACTTTAGACTTGTTAGAGTCAACCAAGATTTGGCAGTTGATGCTTCTGTCTTTGGCTTCTTTTACTCATCAACAGTGCAAGACTTTACGAACTAATCAGAGAAACAGTAGGTCTGGGTTATCCCTATTGCAATGTTTCTGATTTTTGTTTAGATAAAATTCGTGAGGCCAAAAACCTCCCGGGGTTTCATTAATAACCACAAGAACATAGACAAATAAACGAATTTGATACAATTTCATAAGCCTGACATCTCAAAACTACGACATAAAGATAAGGTGATTCTTTAATCATACACAAACAATTGCATACAAAAACTCGTATTGCAATGCTTCTGTTGCCCACTGCAGAAAATATTATGAAGAGCGCTACATTATTCTTAGGGAGCATTTGATAGGGTGAGATGCACCAAGTTATCCGTTCTCTTGTTGATTATTCTGTTTGGTTCATGGTCGACGGCATGATTCATTGTAATGAGACTCATTCCCCTCGTCTAGGAGATCTTTCCGTTATTATGATTTTGTGTGTAGATCCTAAAATCCCCGAGGAAAAATCAATTGCAAAAGGCTACAATACTACATCATGCTCATCGGATCCTCACAGTCAGTCATCACTGCCCCGACAGACAAGACACCCACCACCTTTGTTGCTAACACCGCCTGCCACTATCTCCATCCTCAACTTTCTACTACTATCACGATCCACTCCCGACGGTTCAAACTCCGGTCACTGCCACCACTGTTCACCAGATCCACTACTATGCGCAGCCCCCATTGCATCAGAAGCTTAATTTTAAAAGGTATCAGTCATGCAAATGCTACAGATACGGTATTGAATGATTTCTAAGAATGCAATTTGCTACACCATACACAATAACGAAGGATTCCCGAGAATTTTTGCATCCAATAAGACCCCATTGTGTAGTCCACTCCAAATGACAAACCATAGGAAACTCATAACTCAACAGTACTGTATATAATCTAGCCAATTTGAGTTATTGATTATAAATAACAAAAGTGAAGCATAATTCTGATTTATGAGTTCTCCTATCACGTTCATGTTGTTTGCGTGACCTGCCCACCTCAAAGCAATGAATGAGAGAGAGAGAATGTGTGTGTTTAAAACTGGCCACTCTTTCCTCTGCTTCTCACAGGACAACTGAATTATTAAAGCAGACTTTGATCCACATGTCTCCATCTTTGTGCATCCATCTACTATTCTCATTGTGCTCTCCAGTCATAGCTGCTTACGTCTTGCCATTGTTGCCCTGTTTCCATTAGGTAAAGATAAACTCTGCTTTTCAGTCCTAACTATATAATATAATATAGTAAATATAAAAAATGAAACACTTTGGTTTGGTGGAATATGATTTACAATATCTTCTGATTGTGTCATTAAATTTATGGTTAGGTTTGTTATAAACATGCCTCAAATATTTTTCTATGATTTATAATTTTTATTCTTCAATTATTTTTCTTTAGATTTATATCTTTATATATTTCAAATATTTGATATAATCTCTTGTAACTATCTTAAGATATTTATTAGGATTCCTAACTTCATACGCGAGACTATATTTGACTAAGTCAAAGACTACAAGCCCTAACACATATCTCAAGGTTACTACTTGATATGGGGTGGATAACGTGGCCTCATCCAGGCCATCAGATCCCCTCAAATCCCGATCCTCCATGATCATCAGGTCAAAGTAGGTCAAACGGGCTTCAGCCCATTCAGGCCCACAGGCAAACGGGTCCGACCCGGTCCGTTAGGGTCTCAGACCCGTTTGCCCCTGCCTATAAATACCAGACCCTTTTCTCACTTTCAAAGGTAATAAACTTTTTCCTACCTGAACCCTAGCTACTATTCTTTCTCAGTGATTGACTAGATTGTCGGCGGGCCTGTCGCTGGGACTTCTCCTGGCGTTTATAGGCAGTGTGCAGGTACAAAGATCCGAGCCGAGCTACTGGTTCCGAGCCAAGGACCCGATCTCCACCTCTCTCCTTCTACTCCCGAGCCGGTCCTACGGCCTAGGATCAGATCAATGCCAGTACCACATCTTCCGCTACACAAATTACAAGAATTCACACCTGTTGCCCTCACACCCCAAAACCAAACAACATCAGGTTGGCGCCGTCTGTGGAAAAGCTTTTAGGTATTGATGCCAGTCCGAACCCAGCCAGGGACGTCATCTCAGGTCCGAGCTCCTTCATGGCTCCGAAAGCAAGGAGGGTCGTCACCTCCGAGCATCGTCCGGATCCTCCTCCCCATTACAGCCACGTGAACGCCCAGGGCTCCAATCAACCACGGGTCAATGACGCAGCTGACCCGGACAAGGCACTTCTCACTCAGTCGCTACTGACTTGCGGCGCTTCATCCAAAATCGGCCCCAGAACCATGGTGGGAAACCGACCCCAGAACGGGAGCCGGGACACAACCGCTCGTCCCGAGGATCTCAACCATCACGTAACCTGGTGGGACAACCCCAGTTACGAGGGTCGAGTTTCAAAATTTTAGGGACGAGGTCCTCCAGGCAATCTGAGGCGATCCTAGGACCGAGGCGCGCAACGACTCCATCCCTCAGCCAGAAGCCCGAGGCGGTGAATCCCACGGCTCGACCCGCCCGCTTGAACAGGAAGATGCCGTCCTCCGACGCCACCGAGAGATGGAGAACCGACTTGCCCATCTCGGCGAGGGCGGACCGATGCCCGGCCATGGTTATCGGCCGACCCGACCCCCATTTTCCACTCAAATCTTGGAAGCCAAAATCCCCAGAAATTTTAGGCCTTTCCAATTCGAGACATACAACGGCGAGGGTTTAAAACCCTCATGATGATTCACAGCGCTTCGGATCCCCTCCTATGCCCCGTTTTTCCTGCCACCCTACGCGGTCCGCCTCGGGAATGGTTCTCGAAGCTCACCCCCGGCTGAGTCTTCTCATTCGACCAGTTGGAAGCAAATTTTCTAGCCCACTTTGTGACCAGCAGAAAGGTCGAGAAGACGAGCGCATCCTTTCTGGACCTTAGACAGAAGGAAGGGGAGTCACTCTACGAGTTTGTTCGGAGGTTCACCGCCGAGGCGAGGTCTGTCTCCTCTCTCGACGCGGGCATCGCTTCGGCAGCTTTTCGACACAACGTTCAGCACGGTCAGCTTAAGGCTTTCTTGGCTAAAAAACTACCAGTCGACTTCCCCGACCTGCTCAACAGGGTCGAGAAGTACATTCGAGCGGAAGAGACCCTAAACCCTGAGGGGGCGTTTGGTACAAGGATATTTTTTGGCTCCCAGGAATTATAAAACATTTGAGATTTATGATTCCTAGGATTTATGATTCTTAGGAAACATAAAACATGTTTGGTTGGTCTTAAACATAAAAACCCTAAGGGGGCGTTTAGGATTTATGATTCCTAGGATTTATGATTCTTAGGAAACATAAAACATGTTTGGTTGGTGTTAAACATCTCTGGGAATGTTAGTTTTAATTTTCTATGTTTGGTTGAGCTACATATTTCCTGAGAATATTAATCTTATTATCCAAAATACCCCTCTCATCCTCAAATAACAAAACAAACTCTACAACATAAGCATTTGAATCAATAGTAAGCATTCATTCGTGTTATAGTCCAAAAAAAGAGAATTCATCAATTGATTCAATAATGGAAGAACGATTAGAGTGGCTTGTTGCTAAAACTATTCTCATAAACTCAAGAATCACAATTCAAGCACCTTTTACGGGGTTTGACTATGCAGGCTAA
Source organism: Hemerocallis citrina (assembly GCA_017893485.1). Lineage (NCBI taxonomy): Eukaryota > Viridiplantae > Streptophyta > Magnoliopsida > Asparagales > Asphodelaceae > Hemerocallis > Hemerocallis citrina. The sequence goes on along the minus strand of CM030362.1, from coordinate 23,201,078 downwards.
GCTACAACTTGGAAAAAGAAAAACATAACAAAGAAATTGAAACAAAAACAAAGGTTTCTTCATCTCCGACTAGATCAAAGTGTCATTGACAACTAAGATTAGTAGCTCCTTCAATTGTACACAAATTTGAAAACATAACATGATTATGAAGGTAGCAGGAGGTCGGGGGTCGCAGCGACGGTGGGCATCGAGGGCGGCAAGGTGCCGACAATGGTGGAGAAGGTGGAGCGACGGGAGGCGACGGGGCCGCTGGCGACGGTGGGCATCGAGGTGCAGGAAGGGAAGGCAATGGCAGGGCGATGGTGGACTTCGGGTGCGGTGCGAGGAGGAGAAAGGCAATGGCGATGAGTCACTCAGGGTTGACGGCGATGAGGTGTAGGGGATGGGTTTTTGGGGTTGAAAGGTGCTGACGATGGTGGATAAGGTGGAGCGACGGGGACGCTGGCGAGGTGCAGGAAGGGAAGGCAATGGCAGGGCGATGGTGGACTTCGGGTGCGGTGCGAGTTGGAGAAAGGAAATGGCGATGAGGAGCTCAGGGTTGACAGCGATGAGGTGTAGGGGATGGGTTTTTGGGGAAGAAAGAGGGGAAGAAATAGGAAGAGACAGGGGAGAGGGGTCTTTTTTGGGGGGGGGCAAAATTGTATTTTCAAGAAATAACATTTTCCCAAGCACTTGGGAATCTAAGGTTGTGTTTGTTTTCATATTCTGAGTTGCATATTCTGAATATGCAACTCAGAATACCCGTTTGTTTTGGGGGTATTCTGAGTTCCATATTCAGAATATGCACGGGCTCTCTCTCTCGATATCCCCAACTATAGTCACGGGCTCTCTCTGAGTTCGACCTCTCTCTCTCTCCTCGCTCCCCAAAACAAAGTCGTCTTCTATTTTCAGATCTCTTCCATCTCTCTCACGACCTCTCCCTCTCTCCTCGCTCTCCAGGTCTAGCCATCTGGTCGTCCTCCATATTCAGATCTCTTCCATCTCTCTCACGACCTCTCTCCGTCTCCTCGCTCCACAGATCTGGCCATTCGGTCGTCCTCTACCTTCAGATCTCTTCCAAACAGTGTTGATTCCAACCCATCTCTCCTCTCTTCTCACTCAGATGCTCTCTCTCTCTACTCACCCAGGAGAGCTCGTCGACTCCATTGTCTCCTCCCTCCTTCGAAGATCCCAGATCTGATCTAATTACCCCCCCCCCCCCCAACCCCAAATCAACGAATTCCCGAACGATTCCACTGTGAAATCGAACGGAAAAGTGTGAGTGCGCCGCCGGCGACTTCGCTACCGGACTGTTTTTTGCGGTCGACTTGGTGAGGGGTTGAGGGGTTTGGGTAGCGGGTTAATGGTTTGCACCACCCGTGCTGCCTATCGGAAAAAAGCTAGGGATCGAAGGGCAAGGAGAATCAAAGCACTACGCAAGGTTGAATCCTGTGCTGACAATTTCATCCTTCTCCAAATCCAATCAAAGGTATGAAGACAGCGATTGTACTATTTATTTGGTTGGTTTTCTTTACCAATTTACTGTGCTTTTTAAATGCATTTGGTACCGGAACAGCTTTTGGGATTGAGGTGCACACTGCACACAAACTAGCCGAATTCACTGTTGAGAGTTTTTAGGGTGTAATCGGTTGCTATTTGCAAACTAGGGTTACCCGATCAGCTATTAAACTAATTGAAGGAATTTGGCAATTTTTTTTTTTTTTGTTTGGATGTTTGTTCATACTAGATGAGTAATGCAGGTAGGGGAAAGGGGAAGGCAGTGGAGGAAGATTATGGGCTGTGGACTTCTCGTATTACAGCTGATTTTATCAGCCTTATGGAGGGGGCAGTTGACAATGGTTTGTTAAAGAGCACCACATTTGATGGTAAAACCTGGTCTAATTTTGAGCAAATAATGAATTCTACAACTGGGCGTTCATTCTCGGTGAAACAACTGAGGTCGAAATATGGACGACTTAAATCAGAATGGGGGGTGTTTCACAAAATGAGGCAACAGAGTGGTTTCGGTTGGGATGAAGCCAACCAAACCGTTACTTGTGAGGCTCCGGTTTGGAAACAATATATTCAGGTTAATATATATAATCTCAAAATTTGATTTGTTGGTTGTGAATCCTTTTTATTATACTTAATCATTTATCTAATACTTGCATAGTAACAACATATTCTGTGAATAGATGCATCCTGCTGCAGAAAAATACCAAAATAAGGGGTTGCCACATTATGATGCATTGACCAAAATATTCGAGGAATCTGTAGCCCAGGGCAATGTGGCAAGGGCCTCCACACAAGGGGGGTTCGAGGATGTGGAGGCGCGGCGGATGAACTATCAGTTTGGCCACCCCCAACAATCACACGTAAATGTGATTGATGAGTCTGATGATGTCCCAATGGGTACGGGGTCCGGTTCACGCAAAAGAAAATCTACTGCATCAAGTGGCCGCGAATCAATGTTGTCCAAGATGTCGGAATATCTTGATGTAGCTAAGCAAGCTCAAACGGAAAAAAGAGGGAGGTACATGAATAAAAATGAAGTGGAAAGCACTCCCTCAATTAACCCTGTATTCCCCGAACAGGATCAATGCCAAGATATAATTGAATCGATGACAGGGCTTGATCCGATTGTAGCCGTAAAAGCTTCAACCTACCTCTTTCAAAATCCCAACTTTGCTCATGGTTTCCTTCGTATGTCTCGAGCCCGGCAGGAGGCGGCGGTCCGTTATTGGGCCACCCTGTAGTAATCCCATTCAGCGTAATGGGTTGAATAAATCATGTTGTAGAACTTTTCTTAACATTATTTCCATATTTGTTTGCGGTTGATTGTAATATGACGGCTTTTAGGATGAACAAATTGCTTACATAATTTAATTTAAATTTGTAATGTTATATTTTAAAAATAATTCCTGGAATAGATCTGCTAGTAGTAGTATACCTTGTTATCTTAATTCAATTGCACAGGCTTGTGGAATCCTGCCATCTCTCAATATGTTGTTTTGTGATTCTGTAAATCTCGTTACATACATTCGTATTATTAATACTGTGTGCACTTGATATTGGAATGCCCCAAACTGATTTCTATCTTCTTCTTTATAGTGAGTCACTACTGGAATTGCATCCTCTGTTATGGATATTTCTTCATCCAGTAGTGACGAGGTCGAAGAGGTGATGACTGCAGTGTTGATAGCTGACTATTTATGTGAAGAACCTGAAGAACCTGACCGTACAAGGTCCACTAATAAAAAGCAAACGGGACGTGAATATCTGGAAAATATGTTAGCGGGTTCCCAGGCCGACTTTCATGATATATTCCGTATGAACCAGGATTGTTTTATGACCTTGTGTGCTTTCCTGCGAGAAAGGAACCTCTGCGAGGGAACAGCGGAGTCTTCAAGCCATAAGCGAGTTACTTTCGAGGAAAGCGTGGCTATTTTCCTGTTTATTGTCGGTCATAGTGCAAGAATGCGACTAGTTCGTACCACGTTTAACCACTCAACCCAAACAATCCAAAAGCACTTTAGTATTGTCCTGAACGGTATGGCAAGAGCAGCCACACTCCTTATCAAACCTCCTGATTATACAACCGTACATCACAGAATCAGTGGATCAGAGGATTTTTACCCGTGGTTTCAGGTAAAGCGCCACCCTGATTGCATCATGTATTATTAAATTGTTTTCCAAGTTTGGATTTGGGATATGTATTATTCGAATTATTAATCTGCAGGGAGCTATTGGTGCTGCTGATGGGACATTAATAAAAGCTACAGTTCCCGCTAGCCGAACCAATGCTTGTCGCTCTCGCAAGGGTATTGTAAGTCAAAATGTATTGGCAGCATGTGATTTTAACATGATGTTCACATTTGTTTACGCGGGATGGGAAGGCAGTGCCAACGACTCCCGTGTAATGCATACTGCATTAGCACAAAAACTGTTGCCAATCCCACCGAACGAGAGGTACTACTTAGTGGATTGTGGTTATACCAATATGCCCGGGTTTTTGGCACCGTACCGTGGTGAGCCATACCATTTACAGGACTATCAAGGGGCCAACCATGCACCAACCCATTCTAGACAACTATTTAACAAACAACATGCTAGGTTAAGGAATGTGATTGAGAGAACGTTCGGTGTATTCAAGAAGAGGTTTACCATCTTCGAGAACATGCCAAACTATTATTATACCAGACAAGTTATGATGGTCACAGCCTGTTGTGCACTTCATAATTTTATATGCCTGCACTCACGAAACGATCCATTTTTAGTGGAACTCGGTGGCGAAACAATAGTACATCACCAACACACCGAAGATGCAGCATCCACATCGCAAGATTTGGATTTATCATCTTCCCAATTGAGACATATGAATAGCAAAAGAGATGAAATCGCCCTAGCAATGTGGAATGCTATACAGTAATGTATTTTGAATGTACACATTTTCAGCATATCCATTTCTCGAACTGATTCGTAGCTGGGATGCGAGGCATCGATGTCATTTGGATATGTTTGTATCTTTGCAATATTACTAATATAAATAATCAGCATGCAGATCTTCCTTTAAGCTTTTTACTCTTTTTTTTGAGATGTCGTCTTTACCAAGCACTTCATTGTTGTACAGGTGTTGCACATTATTCTTCCTCGTTGGTTTTGAGTTATGATGAGATGGATTTTGTTTCTGAGGCTGCACACTATGAACCATTTATCGAATGATTTGTAGGAGTGGCTGGTGATGAATTAATCCTAACTGAACTTTATTCTTCCTCGTTGGTTTTGAGTTATGATGAGATGGATTTTGTTTCTGAGGCTGCACACTATGAACCATTTATCGAATGATTTGTAGGAGTGGCTGGTGATGAATTAATCCTAACTGAACTTTATTCTTCCTCGTTGGTTTTGAGTTATGATGAGATGGATTTTGTTTCTGAGGCTGCACACTATGAACCATTTATCGAATGATTTGTAGGAGTGGCTGGTGATGAATTAATCCTAACTGAACATTATTCTTCCTCGTTGGTTTTGAGTTATGATGAGATGGATTTTGTTTCTGAGGCTGCACACTATGAACCATTTATCGAATGATTTGTAGGAGTGGCTGGTGATGAATTAATCCTAACTGAACTTTATTCTTCCTCGTTGGTTTTGAGTTATGATGAGATGGATTTTGTTTCTGAGGCTGCACACTATGAACCATTTATCGAATGATTTGTAGGAGTGGCTGGTGATGAATTAATCCTAACTGAACATTATTCTTCCTCGTTGGTTTTGAGTTATGATGAGATGGATTTTGTTTCTGAGGCTGCACACTATGAACCATTTATCGAATGATTTGTAGGAGTGGCTGGTGATGAATTAATCCTAACTGAACTTTATTCTTCCTCGTTGGTTTTGAGTTATGATGAGATGGATTTTGTTTCTGAGGCTGCACACTATGAACCATTTATGTTCATATCTGCCGATGTCATTTGAGTTATGCCAGCCTTGATGGACCATATTATACTGCATCCACAACAAGGAGAATGGGTGGCAATGGAGTAAGTTTATTTTTCTGTAAAAGTTAACTCCTACAATATCTTAGATTGGTTCTAATTATTGTTCTATGGTAGGTTGTGATGGGAGATAGCATGGAATTAGTTACTAATAAAGGGATCGCTGCAATCTGGCTACTTTGTGTCACTATAACAGATCAATTGTTATAGTAATCCTGGGCTGTGATGTACCAGGTTTGATATGCTGAGCTTTTATTAGTTTGTGATATATACAAATAGTGTTGTATGTTTCTTTGGCTGTTCATGGTTTATGGATACTGATAAATTACTTTGGCTGCTCATGGTTTCAAACTATTGTTTTCTGGAGTCTATTTGAATAGTCTTGGATCCTTGATCATTACAAACATCCCGAGTTTATTCCAGGTTGGTTAATGTTGGCCATTGTCTATCCTAAGAATATCATGCTTCTGTCCTGAGATTGAGTATAAATCCAGGGATGTGATGTACCAGGTATGATATGCTGAGCTTTGAATTCCTGATATGCACAGATACTGTCTTTTTTTGGGGCTGTTCATGGTTTCACAGAATTGTTTCTGGAGTCAATTTATTCTGTGTCTTGAATCCTTGATCATTGGTTAAGATGATGCCCACACTGATCATACTTCAGACCTTAAAAACTAATTGATGCACATTAGTTCTAAAATTCTGGGCTGTGATGTACCAGGTCTGACACCCTGAGCTTTGAATTCCTGATATGCACTGATGGATTCTGTTTCTTTGGCTGTTCATGATTTATGGATACTGAGAAATATCTTTGGCTTGTCATGGTTTCAAACAATTGTTTTATGGAGTCAATTTGAATTCTCTTGAATCCTTGATCATTGGTTCTGATGATACCCACACTGATCATACTTCAGACCTTAAAAACAATTGATGCACATTAGTTCTTAAATCCTGGGCTGTGATGTACCGGGTCTGATATAGCTGAGCTTTGAATTCCTGATATGCACTTATACTTTCTGTTTCTTTGGTTGTTCATGATTTATGGATACTGAGAAATATCTTTGGCTTGTCATGGTTTCAAACAATTGTTTTATGGAGTCAATTTGAATTGTCTTGAATCCTTGATCATTGGTTATGATGATACCCACACTGATCATACTTCACACCTTAAAAACTGTCTGATGCACATTAGTTCTAAAAACCTGGGCTGTGATGTACCGGGTCTGACATAGCTGAGCTTTGAATTCCTGATTTGCACAGATACTGTCTGTTTTTTGGGCTGTTCATGGTTTACGGATACTGGGAAATACCATTGGCTGTTCATGGTTTGAAACAATTGTTTTCTGGAGTCAACTTGAATTGTCTTGAATCCTTCATCATTGGTTATGATGATACCCACACTGATCATACTTCACACCTTAAAAACAATCCATGCACAATATTTCTTAAATCCAGGGCTGTGATGTACCATGTCTGACATGCTGAGCTTTGAATTCCTGATATGCACTGTTTGTTTTGGTATTCTGAGTTACATCTTCTGAATATCTAACTCAGAATACCCGTTTGTTTTGAGCGTACTCTGAGTTCCATATTCAGAATATTGATATCCCTTCAATTCGATATTCCCAACCATACTCACGGGCGCTCTCTCTCTCGACCTCTCTCTCTCTCCTCAATCCCCAGATCTGGTTATGCATTCGGTTGTCCTCCGAACCATACAAACATAACGAAGTTGATGTCGTTACAGTCGATGATGATCGGATTTTCAAGAACATTGCTTTGTACTAGTGGGCGTGGCATTGGCAAAAATGCAGCTCTAGTATGGAGTTTTTATGAATGAGCACTATGAATCTGAGACTGTGACTACTTTTACCAATAAACTCAGGATATTACCAATGATTATCGAATCAAGACAAGTCAAATTGACTCCAGAAACAATTGTTTGGAACCATGAGCAGCCAAAGATATTTCTCAGTATCCGTAAACCATGAACAGCCAAAGAAACAGACAGTTTCTGTGCAAATCAGGAATTCAAAGCTCAGCTATATCAGACCCGGTACATCACAGCCCAGGATTTAAGAACTAATGTGCATCAATTGTTTTTAAGGTCTGAAGTATGATCAGTGTGGGTATCATCAGAACCAATTCTCAGAAAAGCAATAATCGAAACTATTTTAAATGCATCTGATTTGTTGAGATGAATTCTACTTGTATTTATATGAATATGCCTTGGTTAACTTGCTGGTAATGCCACTTAGTCAATACTATTAAGAAGACTTCAAATCCCTGTAAATGAACGAATATGTTTTTCTGGGATTAAGAAGATGTTGTCTACGTAGTCAATGATGAATTCTGAGTAGTCAATGTTGACAATGTGCTTTGTACTAGTGGGCGTGGAATTTTAAAAAAATGCAGCTCTGGTATATCGAGTCGTTTGTATCATTGATTTGATGAATCTGAGACTGCGAGTAGCCCGTATTTTTTCAGGCATTATGTTGTTTTCATAGTGTTTGACAAGAGGGGATATCTGTATTTTGAATAGTGGTTAAGCAAATCTGAACTCCGGTTTTCAGTTTTCCGTTTCCGTTTATGGTTAATGTAGGAAGTTACTGCCGCACAATTTATTACTTCTCCCCCTTTTTTGGAATTTTAATGCAGCATTTTTCTCAAATGATTTCTTTGTTTATAGATCTACCTGCTCTACAGTTTTCAAATGAAGGAGTTAAGAAGCAACAGCAGCAGCTCCAGACAGCATGCAGCGACTGGAGACAACAAATAATGATTTAATAGTATGCTTGTTTGTAATGATGGCTGACAACAAATTGTACAACTTATTCTCATAATATATGTATCGATCCCATGTCATTAAGAATCTGTTACGTCATTATGTTGAACAATGTAAACAAAATTAATGAAGTAAGCTTGCTTTGGTGAATAAATTGGTTGAGCATAGTTGAATTGGGTCCCGTTCTTATTTTAAATTCCTACTGCTTTTTTGTCTGAATAAATTGGTTGGCTTAGGCCGTAGAAATTATCGTTGATATAGCAAGTGATGAATGCAAATTGATTTCAAAAATCCTGAACAAATATAACCGAACAGCTTTTAAACTCGTTCTTTCAGAAAAACAGCTTTCAGATAACAGTTTTCAGCAAGAAATATAACGGAACAGCTTTTAAACTCTTTTTTTCAGGGAAAACAGCTTTCAGGTTTTAGTTTTAAGCTAGAAATATAACAGAACAGCTTTTAAAATAGTTTTTTCAGCAAAACAGCTTTCACATAATAGTTTCAGCAAGAAATATAACAGAACAGCTTTTAAACTCGTTCTTTCAGAAAAACAGCTTTCAGATAACAGTTTTCATTAAGAAATATAACGGAACAGCTTTTAAACTCTCTTTTTCAGAAAAAACAGCTTTCAGGTAATAGTTTTCAGCTAGAAATATAACAGAACAGCTTTTAAACTCGTTTTTCCATAAAAACAGCTTTCACATAATAGTTTTCAGCAAGAATTTTAACCGAACAGCTTTTAAACTCGCTTTTTCAGAAAAACAGCTTTTAGATAACAGTTTTCAGCTAGAAATATAACAGAACAGCTTTTAAACACGCTTTTTCAGAAAAACAGCTTTTAGATAACAATTTTCAGCAAGAAATAGAACGGAACAGCTTTTAAACTCTCTTTTTCAGAAAAAACAGCTTTCAGACAATAGTTTTCAGCTAGAAATATAACAGAACAGCTTTTAAACTCGTTTTTTCATAAAAACAGCTTTCACATAATAGTTTTCAGCGTGAATTTTAACCGAACAGCTTTTAAACTCGCTTTTTCAGAAAAAACAGCTTTCAGGTAATAGTTTTCAGCTAGAAATATAACAGAACAGCTTTTAAACTCGTTCTTTCAGAAAAACAGCTTTCAGATAACAGTTTTCAGCAAGAAATATAACGGAACAGCTTTTAAACTCTCTTTTTCAGAAAAAACAGCTTTCAGGTAATAGTTTTCAGCTAGGAATATAACAGAACAGCTTTTAAACTCGTTTTTTCATAAAAACAGCTGTCACATAATAGTTTTTAGCAAGAAATTTAACCGAACAGCTTTTAAACTCGCTTTTTCAGAAAAACAGCTTTCAGATAACAGTTTTCAGCTAGAAATATAACAGAACAGCTTTTAAACACGTTCTTTCAGAAAAACAGCTTTCAGACTCTCTTTTTCAGAAAAAACAGCTTTCAGGTAATAGTTTTCAGCTAGAAATATAACAGAACAGCTTTTAAACTCGTTTTTCCAGAAAACAGCTTTCACATAATAGTTTTCAGCAAGAAATTTAACCGAACAGCTTTTAAACTCGCTTTTTCAGAAAAACAGCTTTTAGATAACAGTTTTCAGCTAGAAATATAACAGAACAGCTTTTAAACTCGTTCTTTCAGAAAAACAGCTTTCAGATAACAGTTTTCAGCAAGAAATATAACGGAACAGCTTTTAAACTCTCTTTTTCAGAAAAAACAGCTTTCAGGTAATAGTTTTCAGCTAGAAATATAACAGAACAGCTTTTAAACTCGTTTTTCCAGAAAAACAGCTTTCACATAATAGTTTTCAGCAAGAATTTTAACCGAACAGCTTTTAAACTCGCTTTTTCAGAAAAACAGCTTTTAGATAACAGTTTTCAGCTAGAAATATAATAGACCAGCTTTTAAACTCGTTCTTTCAGAAAAACAGCTTTCAGATAACAGTTTTCAGCAAGAAATATAACGGAACAGCTTTTAAACTCTCTTTTTCAGAAAAAACAGCTTTCAGGTAATAGTTTTCAGCTAGAAATATAACAGAACAGCTTTTAAACTCGTTTTTCCAGAAAAACAGCTTTCACATAATAGTTTTCAGCAAGAATTTTAACCGAACAGCTTTTAAACTCGCTTTTTCAGAAAAACAGCTTTTAGATAACAGTTTTCAGCTAGAAATATAATAGACCAGCTTTTAAACTCGTTCTTTCAGAAAAACAGCTTTCAGATAACAGTTTTCAGCAAGAAATGTAACAGAACAGCTTTTAAACTCTCTTTTTCAGAAAAAACAGCTTTCAGGTAATAGTTTTCAGCTAGAAATATAACAGAACAGCTTTTAAACTCGTTTTTTCATAAAAACAGCTTTTACATAACAGTTTTCAGCAAGAAATATAACCGAACAGCTTCCAAACTCTCTTTTTCAGATAAACAGCTTTCAGAATATCAATATTCAGAATATAGACTAAACAAACAGCTTTTAGACTCATATTCAGAATATCTCATATTCAGAATATCATATTCAGAATATCATATTTAGAATACTCAATTCAAAATATCAAAACAAACGCAACCTAAGAATCCCTCCCCCCTCCCCCCATGGGAAAATTTTTGTGGGAATTGTGGCAAAAAAATTCCTAGGAATATTAGTTTCCTGGGAATTTGAATTTAAAATTAGCATACCAAACATGGAAAACTAAATTTTCAATTTAAGATTCTCAGGAAACAAAAAAAATTCTTGTACCAAACGCCCCCTGAGGGCACTAAAGAAGCCACTGCCAAGGGAAAGCGGAAGGCATACGATGTCGAGCCCGTCAAGAAAGTCACGAAAGAGGCGGCCGGTCTTAAAAGAATTCTTCCGGTCCCCCGATTTGAGAGGTATACGTCGTTGACCCAGAACGTCGGCAATCCTGATGGAGATCGAGGATAAAGGGATCGTCCGACTCCCTCCCCGACCAAGCAATAATAGGAAGCGGGACCAGCGATTCTACTACCGCTTCCACCAAGACAATGGGCACGAGACGGACAACTGTCTGGCCCTCAAAGACGAGATCGAGGCCCCCATCCAACGAGGATACCTGAGGGAGTTCACCCGGGATAACCCAAGAGATCAGAGGGATACAAGGAATCCGAGGCCTTCGCCTCTCCCTCGAACGATCAACTGGCCGAGGCCTTTGCCTCCCCCTAGAATGATCAACCGGTGACTCGAGCGGGATCCTGGGCCCGAGGAAACTGGAGGGCAGGCCATCCTACACTGCGCCCACGGTGGACCCATGAGAGGGGAATCCAATACTTCCCCTAAGGCCTTCGTCCGATAGGTTAACGCCGTTCGAGACCATCCCTCACCCCAGATTCAGCAGTGGCCGGTCTCCTTCTCCGGAGAAGACCTGGACGGAGTCCGTCTCCCACACTGCGACGCCCTCGTCATGGCAAATTTCAAAGTCCGCCAAATTCTCGTGGACAACAGAAGCTCAGTCAACATCCTCTTCTTGGAAGCATTTGAGAACCTCAAGCTCCTCCGAGATAAGCTAAAGCCGGCAAAGTACACCCTGCATGGGTTCTCGGGCGTCCTGGTGCAAATCGAAGGGATCGTGATGCTAGATGTAACAGCCGACACGACCCCCATCACACAAACTAAATTAATGGACTTCATGGTGGTCAACGTCAAGGCGGCATACAGTGCCATCCTCAGTCGACCCAGCCTCTACTCGTTTCAGGCCATCCCCTCGGCCTACCACTTGAAGTTGAAGTTCCCCACTGACTTTGGGGTCGGCATTGTCAGAGGGAATCAGGAGTCTGCACGCTCGTGCTACATGACCACGGTCGGAGGCGGGGGTGTTCCCCCTTGACGCGGTCGAGCTTCCGCCTGAAAGAAGCCAGCAAGAGTCAGAGCCTGCGGACGAATTGGAGGTCTCATTCGAGGCAGAAGACAAGTCTAAGTGATTCCGTGTGAGCCGTACCTTTTCCCCCGACCTGAAGTCAGGTATCACTGATTGCGTTCGCCGCAATATCGACCTCTTCGCTTAGACCCCGTTCGACATGCCCGGAATTTCCGAGGACTTAATCATGCACAGGCTGAGCATCGCCCCAGGCTCCAAGCCGATCCATCAGAAACGGTGTAAGTTCGCCTCGGAGAGGCAATAAGCAGTAAAAGCAGAGGTGGACAAACTGTTGTCCGCATGGTTCATTCAGGAGGTCAGCTACCCCGAGTGGCTGGCTAACATCGTGATGGTCAAGAAGGCCAGCAGGAGCTGGAGGATCTGCATAGACTTCACGGATTTCAACACGGCATGCCCCAAAGATCCATTTCCCCTCCCGAGCATCGACACTCTGATCGACGCAACATCGGGTCACGAGCTCCTGACCTTCATGGATGCCTTTTCAGGCTATAATCAGATCCGAATGTTCCTTTCGGACATTGCCAAAACATCCTTCGTTACCGATCGGGTCTCTACTGTTACCGGGTCATGCCCTTCGGGCTCAAGAACGCTGGAGCCACCTACTAGAGACTTGTCAGCCGAGTTTTCAAAGATCAGATCGGTCGTAACATGGAGGTATACGTCAATGGCATGCTCGTCAAGAGCCGATGAGGGCAGGACCATGTCACCGACCTCGAGGAAGCTTTTAGCGACCTTCGGTCCCACAACATTAGGCTCAATCCTGCCAAGTGTGCATTCGGCGTCTCCTCGGGGAAATTTCTCGAGTTCGTTGTTAGCCAGCGCGGAAGAGAGGCAAATCTCGAGAAGATCTAAGCCATAATTGACATGGCCCCTCCCAGAAACATTAAGGAAGTTCAATGACTCACGGGAAGACTAGCGGCCATCGGCCACTTCCTCTCCAAGTCTGGAGAGAAGTCCCTCCCCTTCTTCAAGGCTCTGCGGGGAGCGAAAGGCTTCGAATAGGGTGACCCCCTAGCAAGAGGTGTTCGACGAGTTGAAGTCCTACCTCGCCACCCCCCCCCCACTTCTGAGCAAACTCGAACCAGGCGAACCCCTTTTTCTGTACCTCTCGGCTTCAGAAAGCGTACTCAATGCCGTGCTCATCTGAGAAGAAGAAGGTGTTCAGAAGCCTCTCTACTATATGAGCAAAGTCTTACTCTCAGCCGAGACAAGATACGCAAAGATGGAAAAGGTGGCATACGCCTTGGTGATGGCCGCGCGAAAGCTCTATCCTTACTTCCAGGCCCACTCCATTGAGGTCCTTATGGACCAGCCCCTCAAGGCCGAAAGTTCCGACCTCTTAGTCAAGTGGTCGATCGAACTGAGCCAGCACGACATCAGCTACCAGCCCAGGACAGCCATTAAGGGGCAGGCACTTACGGAATTCATCATGAAGTGCACTATCTCCGAGCCATCCAATGTTCAGGAGCCAGATTCAGTCTGGGAAGTTTATGTCGATAGCTCATCTTGCGAAGGGGGAAGCGGCGCGGGCGTCATCCTCAAAGGTCCTGACAACTTCATTCTCCAGTATTCCCTCCCCCTGAACTTCCCAGCCTCGAACAACGAGGCAGAATATAAGGCTATGATCGTCAGGCTTACCCTGGCCCACAAGGCGGGGGCCAGACAAATCAGGGCCTTTAGTGACTCCCAGCTCATGGTTAACCAGATCACGGGGGAGTACGAGGCTCGTGATGCTCGAATGGTCCAATACTTGGCAGTAGTCCAGCAGTTCTTGACGTCATTCGATCACTCCTCAGTGGAACAGATCCCTAGGGAGCAAAATTCCCAGGCCGACTCCTTGTCAAAACTCACCTCATCATCCTTCGAAGGGCTCGACCGCACCGTTCTGATCGAAGTTCTCCTCAAGCCTAGCATTGACCTCCCTGAAGTCCTCTACCTCGCCACCGAACCTCAGCCGGACAATTGGATGACTCCCATCCGAAAGTTTCTGGCTGAGGACGAGCTTCCTCAGGATCAGGCCGAGGCTAGAAGGACTAGGGTCTGTTCAGAAAGGTTCATCAAAATCAACGAGACACTCTTCAAGCGCGCGTACACGATGACGGACGGAATACCCTACCTTCGCTGCCTGGCCCCCAATGAGGCCAAGTACGATCTGAAGGATTTGCATGAAGGAATCGGGGGATGTCACATGGGGAGCAGATCGCTCACCAGAAAAGTCCTCAACCACGGGTACTACTAGCCGACCATGTTACAAGACGCCCAAGACCTCGTAAAAAAGTGTGGCCCTTACCAAAGATTCTCCTTGGTAAAAAGGCTTCCACAAGACAACCTCCGCTTTCTGGCCAGTCCAACCCCCTTTGCTATGTAGGGGATGGACTTGGTCGGCCCTTTTCCAAAAGCGACGGGCCAAAGGAAGTTCCTCGTGGTGGCCATCGACTACTTCACTAAATGGATTGAAGCAGAGCCTCTGGCCACTATTACAGAACACCAAACTTAACAATTTTCCTGGAAACACATCATCTGCCTGTTCGGGATCCCGCAGGTACTTATCACAGACAATGAGACCCAATTCGCAGGCAAGAACTTTCAGAAGTTTTGCGAAGATATCGGTATCCAACAACACTTCTCATCAATATGTCACCCTCAGTCAAACGGTCAGGCCGAAAATACGAACTGCCAAATCCTTGATGGCCTAAAAAAGCGGTTGGATAATTCATCCAAGGGTCTGTGGGTTGACGAGTTGCCAAGCGTACTCTGGGCGCACCGGACAACGAAGAGAATCCCCATGGACGAGTCACCATTCAACCTAACCTATGGCACAAAGGCAGTTATCCGCTTAGAGATCGGGCTCCCTTCGCCCAGGATCATGGCCTTCGACGAAGAGAACAACTCAACGGACCTCAGAGCCAATTTGGATCTAATCGACGAGGTCAGGAAAAAATCTGCCCTCAGAAGAAGCATATACCAACAACGGATCGAGATGTTTTATAACAAGAAGGTCCGCCCTACCGACATCAAGCTAGGTGATCTCTTGCTCGGGAAGCTAGCAGTATCCGACCCCAGCAAAAAGAAAAAGTTGGCCCCTAATTGGGAGAGTCCGTATAAGGTCGTCGAAATGATACGCCCCGACATGTACCGTCTCGAAAACCTGGGGGCAGGATAGTAAAGAGGCTCTGGAACGCGAAACACCTCATCAAGTTCCTCGAAGGAAAGAACTAAACTCCTTTTGTAACCGAAACTCGTGTAACCGGCACCACGTGCCCCTCCTTTTTGTGTAAATAAAAAGTGTAATCATTGTTTCTTCCCTTCTTTTTTTATTTTTGGGCAAATTTAGGCGCTCAGCAATGACCTCGAGCCACACCCTAACTTTTCTACAAAGCATGGGAGCTCGACACTCGGCATTGACCTCGAGCAATACCCTAGCTTTCTCAAGCTTTATGAGCTAGGCGCTCAGCAATGATCTCGAGCCACACCCTAACTTTTTCTACAAAGCATAGGAGCTCGACACTCGGTATTAACCTCGAGCAATACCCTAGCTTTCTCAAGCTTTATGGGCTGGGCGCTCGGCAATGACCTCGAGCCACACCCTAACTTTTCTACAAAGCATGAGAGCTCGACACTTGGCATTGACCTCGAACAATACCCTAGCTTTCTCAAGCTTTATGGGCTAGACACTCGGCAATGACCTCGAGCCAAACCCTAACTTTTTCTACAAAATGTGGGAGCTCGACACTCGGCATTGACCTCGAGCAATACCCTAGCTTTATCAAGCTTTATGGGCTAGGCGCTCGGCAATGACCTTGAGCCATACCCTAACTTTTCTACAAAGCATGGGAGCTCGACACTCGGCATTGACCTCGAGCAATACCCTAACTTTCTCAAGCTTTATGAGCTAGGCGCTCGGTAATGACCTCGAGCCACACCTTAACTTTTTCTACAAAGCATGGGAGCTTGACACTCGGCATTGACCTTGAGCAATACCCTAGATTTCTCAAGCTTTATGAGCTAGGCGCTCGGCATTGACCTCGAGCCACACCTTAACTTTTTCTACAAAGCATGGGAGCTCGACACTCGGCATTGACCTCGAGCAATACCCTAGCTTTCTCAAGCTTTATGGGCTAGACACTCAGCAATGACCTCGAGCCACACCCTAACTTTTTCTACAAAGCGTGGGAGCTCGACACTCGGCATTGACCTTGAGCAATACCCTAGCTTTCTCAAGCTTTATAGACTAGGCGCTCGGCAATGACTTCGAGCCACACCCTAACTTTTCTACAAAGTATGGGAGCTCGACACACGGCATTGACCTCGGGCCATGCCATAGCTTTCTCAAGCTTTATGGGCTCGGCACTCGGCAATGATCCCGAACCACACCCTAACCTTTTCTACAAACCATGGGGGCTCGACATCAGACTCACGCTACAGGCTGTATCCTAGGTTTTCCTACAAATCAGAAGGACGGAAAAATCAAATTTCATTCATAACCCCTTGAATGGCCACTGTACAATAGAAATTATTACAACAGTTCTATTGACCTCATCCTAAGTGTTTCTCCTGGGGCTTTTTTGGCTAACACGGACCTTCTCAAGCCCCACCGAGCAGGTTCTTCCTCCAGTGTGCTCGTCCGGCACCACCGACATTGCCAGAGTAGACGTCCCGACAACAGAGCTCTACGCATCAGCGGGCCTCGCCATCTCTAGATAGAGGGTTGGTGAGGAACCCAAGAAGAGGGGCATCCTCCCCCAAGATGGCCGAACCAAGATCTGCCTGTGCCGAGCATGACTTTCAACCTCTGAATCTCCAGCTCCTTTTCTTCCACGACCTCATGAAGAACGGATTCAAAGGTTGATCGCCAGGAGGAGGCATCATACATTGACCAGTTCTTCTCAGTCGGCTATAGCCTTCTTCAGGTGAGCCGCCTCTAAACTGAGCTCCTTGGACTTATTCATGAAATAGCTTACCACGGCTTCCCGATCGCGGGCTTGCTTGCGATAGCGGATCAAGACACTCTCCTTGGACTCTAGCCTATTCCGAAGTTGCTGGTCCTTGGCAGAACTGAGGTCGGCACCTAGGATCTCGTTCATTTGACAAAAAGAAGAGGAAACAACAATTCACTTCAAGCTTCCCAAAAATGTGCAAGTCACAGCGGGTCGGCCAAAAACACGATTATATTAATTCCAAAATTTAGTTACAAAAAGTGGTGGCCAGTCTGTGTTTGGCAAATACAAAAAGAAAAAGAAAATTTAAACTACTTCTGAGGGGGGATCTGCACCTCTTTGTCGGCCGTCGCTCCCACCGCCTCTTTCTCCAAGTGCGGGTCCCTCGGCGCCTCGTCTCCCTCGCCTCCAGAGGTCAGCGGATGCACGGGGGGCTCCCATCCGTAGTGGAGATGGTTGATTTTTGCCTCGGGGTAAAGGAGTAGAAAGTGCTCCTTTACCCGATCGTACACCTTGTCTTGGGCGGTCATCAACCCCTTCGAAGCCGCTATTGCCAGCTCCTCGTACTCCGCAACCGTCTTCCCCCGAACCTCTGCCAATGCACGGGGATGCTGGTCCGGTTGAGAGGTGAGGTCGGCTTGGAAGTCCTGTGCCACCCCCCTGAGCTGTTGTCAGCTCGACCTTCAAGTCCTTCACTTCTCGAAGGTACCGATCGGCATTCCGCTTCTCGGCATGGACCTCCTTCTCAAAGCACCTCTTTTGCTGCACCCCGGTCATCAATGCCTGATTAAAGAGAGACAAGAGTCAGGAAAGAATATTGAGTACAAAATGATAAACAAACAACAAACCAACATTTACCACCACTTGGGCTTGAGCCCACTTCATGTAGGCCGCCTCCACCATCTCAGTCGCCAGAATGGTCCGGTCGCGAGCCGTGGCAAGTTTATCTGCCACCTCGATCGAGATCGAACCCTCGGCCAGTGAGTCGACCTCCCTGACCGCCCAGTCCGGGACGAACGATCTTAGCCCCCTCTTTCACACCATCTGCTGGGCGTCAGGGCAGATGGCGGGGGTCCCTACCTTTTGGACCTCAGCAACCTTACGGCTGCTGGTGCTCGGCCCCGACTCTGGTGCATCTTGAGTTGAGGGGGCCCTCTTCGACTTCTTGTGGGGCCACTCCGAGGGGGCCTCGGAGCCCCCCTAGGCGGACCCCGCCTTCGGCGCATCCTTCTCGGCCCTCCTCTTCTAAACCAGAGCCAACAGGGTCTTCCTTGTGTCAAGCTTTGACTGATCCATCGCTGCAGAGAGAAAAATGGGGAATGTTAACACGAAAGCAGAAAATTAAACAAGAATGAAACAACAACATACAAGGGTTGGCTGGGCTCAGTCCGGCTCGGGCTAAGTGCAACTCCGTCACGTTCGGCCAGTCGATGCTGTGCCCCTCAACAATTCCATCAACATCAGCCCACTCTGCCTTAGTCAAGTCCCTCCGCCTTGGGGGTTTTTGGTTCGGCTTGTAGAAATTCCAAGCCGCTAGAATTTCTCAAGGTACCTCGCTTCCGACCATGAAATACTTGGCCTTCCACCCCGTTATAGAATACGGATGTCCGTGCACCACTTTCTTGTGGAGGTGAGGTGAGATGTAGAAGATGCCCTCCTGATCTCTGAGTGAGCTCACCCCTAAGACAACCCATAAATATTTCAGCTTTAGAGGCACCTTTTTCGCCTCGCACTTCATGATGAAGCAGACTAACTGCTTCCACGAATTGGGGTCGTACTGTATCGGACACAGCTCCCCCCACCTCATCACTCTCTTGATAAATAGGTGCAGCGGAAGCCTCAGTCCCGAGACAAAGGCACCCTCGGGGAACATACAGAATTCGGGGGCCAACTCGGTGGTGGGGCGGAGACCAGGGCTAGGAATCATCAGCTCGTACTCCGGCCCAATGAAGTAGCCAGCCCTTATCACGGGCAGATAGTCAGCCTTCAGGACACATTGAACCGTGTCCATTCGTATCTGGGTCTGGCCCGGTGAAGACACCTCCATGCCAAAATGGACCAAGTTTTCAACATCGTTAGGATACATCCTGATCGATCTTGTAGTAGGGGATGTCGAGCCCGTGCGCGGGCTCGAACTCGTCCGGTGTCCTCGGACAATCCGGCAAACGCCACTTCCTCTTTTTCTTCTGGATGAGAGGAGCCTTCGGCGAAGACAGTGTCGCCAAAGGCAGGAGAGGGGGGAGGGCCTCTCCTTCCTCGTTACCTCCCACATCCGCCTCTCCCTCAACTCCTTCCCCACGGCCTCCCTGCTCCACCACTCCTTCCTCAACCTCCTCGCCTAATACCTCGACCTCTCCAGTAGAAGAGGACTCTACCACAGGCGGTTGGCGAGTTTGGAGCGGAACCATGTCCAAAACCTTATCGTCCATATCCCAGGACGTGGAGTCCGACTGACGATCCACTTCCAAAACCCGGTGGTCCAGGTCCCAGGACGTGGAGTCTGACTCACGATCCCCTCATCCCAACCAGAAGAACTCGCTTCGACTGAGAGCACGACATTACAAAAGAAAATACTAACCTGAGTACCATGAACGGAGAGATCAACGAAAAAGTCGTTGCCGGCGGGTTAGAGAGAGAAGCTCATATTTTTAGAAAGAGAAAGCAAAGTGAAGAAATGGAGAGGGGAGTGGGGAATTTATAGAGCGATAACGCCTCGAATTCCACGTTGAAATCCGGACCGTTCAAACTTGATCATCAAGATCTAATGGCTGATGAGATTTCAACGCCTCAAATTCTGTGTTGGAACCTTGATCAGTCCTATCTTAATCATCAAGATCTAACAGCTGATAAGACTTGAATGCCTCGAATTCCACCCCCATGACGTCAACATCACATGCAATGCCCCATCTTTTACAGCAAGCAGGGGGCCTCGATGCTCGGAAGTGACCTCGAGCCATCCCCTAGCTTTTACAGCAAGCAGGGGGCTCGGAGCTCGGCAGTGACCTCGAGCCACTCCCTAGCTTTTATAGCAAGCAGGGGGCTCGACGCATGGCAGTGACCTCGAGCCACCCCCTAGCTTTTATAGCAAGCAGGGGGCTCGGCGCTCGGCAGTGACCTCGACCCATCCCCTAGCTTTCACAGCAAGCAGGAGGGTCGACGCTTGGCAGTGACCTCGAGCCTCTAGCTTTTTGCAGCAAGTAGGGGGCTCGGCGTTCGGCAGTGACCTCGAGCCATCCCCCAACTTTCACAGCAAGTAGGGGGCTCGATGCTCGACAATGACCTCGAGCCATCCCCTAGCTTTTTGCAGCAAGCCGGGGGGCTCGACGCTCGGCGGTGACCTCAAGTCACCCTTTAGCTTTTACAGAAGCAGGGGGGCTCGATGCTCGGCAGTGACCTCGAGCCACCCCCTAGCTTTTACAGCAAGCAGGGGGGCTCGGCGGACGGTAGTGACCTCAACCCATCCCCTAGCTTTCACAGTAAGCAGGGGGGCTCGGCGCTCGGCGGTGACCTCAAGCCATCCCCTAACTTTCACAGCAAGGAGGGGGGCTCGATGCTCGGCAGTGACCTTGAGCCATCTTCTAGTTTTTTACAGCAAGCAGGGGGCTCGGTGCTCGGTAGTGACCTCGACCCATCCCCTAGCTTTCACAGCAAGCAGGGGGCTCGACGCTCGGCAGTGACCTCGAGCCACCCCTAGCTTTCACAGCAAGATGGGGGGCTCGATGCTCGGCAGTGACCTCGAGCCATCACCTAGATTTTCACAGCAAGCTGGGGGGCTCGACGCTCGGCAGTGACCTCGAGGCACCCTCTAGCTTTCACAGCAAGCAGGGGGTTCGACGCTCGGCAGTGACCTCGAGGCATCCCCTAGCTTTCACAGCAAGCAAAGGGGCTCGGCGCTCGGCAGTGACCTCGAGCCACCCCCTAACTTTTCACAGTAAGCAGGGGGCTCGACGCTCGACAATGACACTAGCTTTCATAGCAAGCTCGGGGGCTCGATGTAATATCCCGAAAAATAGCATATAACTATTTTGCATCGTAATCCGTGCACAGTTGAGAATTGCATGCGATTATGTATTTTTCTAATAATAATTAATTTTAATTGAGAAATTTCAGATATATTATATATTCTGAGCCCGATAAAGTATATTCGGGGTATCTTCTCAATTAAATTGTGTAAATTGTCCCGATTGTTTCGACAAGACAATCTTTGGGACAATTAGTATTTTTATAAAATATACTCTTATATTCACAAATAAATATGTATGCATATTTTGACTGAATCGTACATGATATATATGTGTGGATACTGGTATGCATTCTACATATATATGTATATGTATATATTTATGTGTATATATATTTATATGTATACATATGTAATTGAATTGTATTAAAGTGGATTGTACATACACATACATATATATAATTGGAGTGTGTATATATATATATTGTATTGTAGGGGTGTATAAGAGACACACACAAAATCAAATAAATCCCCCACACTCCTTTCCTTCCCCATTCCCCACCGAACTACCCCTTCCTCCATTTTCTGTGGCCGACCAAACCCACCCCATCCATGGTCGACCTCCATTTCTCTATCTCCATCTCAACCCCCATCTCATCTCATCTTCTTCTACTTCATCTTCTACTCATCATCTTCTACTTCTTTCACAAAAGAAAAGAGTGGGAGAAAATCTACTTCTTTCACAAAAGAAAAGAGTGGGAGAAAAGAAAGATAGAGAGAGAGTTTTCATTTTTGTAGGTTCATGGTGATTCTTGGAAGAGAAGGAGAAGAATTGATTGAAGAAGGAGCAAGCAAGCAAGGAGTTGCTTTTAGGAGATTTCTTCTAAGTGGGTGTTTTCTAAACTTCTTCTTATTTAATTTGTGTTTATTTAAATTGTGCAATTGAGATACTTGTTTGAATTCTTGTTAGTATTAGACATGGAGCAGAAATGGTTGTGCTTGAAACTTTTGGTTTGAATGTGAAGTTGTGGTAGAATTGCAATTTTGAGCTCAAGAACTTGGTTATGTTTGGGAATTTGTAACTTGGTGACACATTAGAATTTTGATTCCAAATTTTTACTGGATGATCTTGAATATGTATAGAGCAAGCTTGATTTATTTCAGAATTTTCGGATTTTGTTTGAAGGGTTTACAAGTTGCATTTCCGAAATCAGTAAGATAGGAAATTCTGCAGTTTTGGGTAAGCAGCGAGTCGAGTTCAAAAATTTGTAAGTTAATATCTATAAGGAATTTTGAATTGGAACCTGAAAGGAAAAGTTAGATGTATATGTTGACAACATATATTCCAAATTTTAGAATATTTGAAATTTATTTGATATTTTTAGTATATTTGTTTACTCGACTGGTAGAGTGGGGGAAACTACAGCTAAGTAGATGGAATACGAACTTTAAAAAATTGTATCTCTCAATTGGTATGAAATTTTATGATGAAATTTGGAATGTGCCATATTGTATATGTCTACTATTAGTGTACCAAATTTGAGGATTGTTGGAGAATATTTGGGGCTTCATTCGATCGATTAAAAACAACAAGTAAAGTAGGAGAAGCTGCTGTTGTGTTTGAAGAGGCTGATTTTGATCCATGTTCAAAATTGCATAACTCCTAGGATATTATGAGTTAGGAGCTAACATTTTGGGGTATTGCTCTTGTATATGTCTAGTTATTGAATCTAAAATTTCATAAGTATTGGACTTGTGGTTGGGTTGATATTGACTTTTGTGTTCGGTATGTTCAGTTCAGTCTAGTTTTGAGTAATCAGTAAAGTTATGGAATTTTGAAATTGTGTGTTAAGAATTTGGAAGAACGATCAACTAAAGATTTATAGTAGAGAGTCATAACTTTCCAAAACATCTGTAATCATGCAATTCCAGTTTGTGTAGCAAAAGTTATGATTTTTTTATAGATAGGGGCAGAACCAGCTTTACTTGAAGAATTTGGTTTCCGTAGAGGAAACTCATTTCCTGTGTGTATGCTGATAGAGATTGAAGTTTTTTAAGACTTTAATGGATGAATCTATGGATGTGTCCAACTAGGAAGTTGTAGTAGACACTCCCACCTTTCCATAGAATCCGAAATCTAGTAATTCCGACAAGTAAAAAAGTTTTTATGTTGATAGCAAGATGCAGCAAGTGTATGAAGAAATGCATAGCTGAGAATATATTGGGATTGTATAGCCTTTAGATGGCTGAATTTGAAGAAATGGCAAACTAGAGACTTGTAGTATAGGGTCTTAGCTTTTCAGAGTGGATAATATCAAGCAATTCCGAATTATATTTTGGAAGTTATGAATGTTACAAGTTCAGCAACCTGCTGTCTTGGTCGATCTCAAGTGTGTGTTAAATGGGGGAACTTGAGTTCTATAAGGAATTTGAGAAAGCTGTCAACTAGGAAATTGTAGTAGAGGTTCCTACCCTTCTAGAAAGTCTAATTTTGTTGGATTCCGTTGATGGTAGCATCAATTATGGAACTTTCTGCATGCTACATGATTTATGACTATAAGGTGATTTGAGTTTTGGGTTGATTGAATGATTATCCCTATTAAGCACTTCATGTGGGACTTATGTGAGATCCTTGTGCTTAGTACTAATGATAGACACGTGAGTAAGTTGGGAGAATAACTTTATGGTCGATTTGTTGTATGTGGGGCTCGTAGCTAGTATAGCTTGGAGCTAGTCTAGGTTATGGTACCCTAAGACTATCAACCTAGTCGGCAAGTATTGTATTGATATTTATTTTCCACATCGAGAGATAGTGATTTTCCTGTGCATCGTCGGTTTGTTTACCGAGAGAAGTTGATCGCGGGTCGGGATACTGTATGAGACCTGAGACGGAGGTGGTGGCGACTAATGGAAATCAAATCACCGGTGTTTAGGGGTTGATAGGCTAGGTTATCTGCCTCGTCTAAAATGTGTTGATACCTAGGTCTGTTAATGACTTGATATTAGTAAGTTGTGTGTGTTTCACCTCTATTGCCGGGTATTAGGCACTCCCTTCGGTGCCGTTGTACTGCTTGCTGAGGGTCGCGGGCCGGGAACCTTAGGTCAAAGACCTACAGAGGTGTTGGCAACCAATGAATGTTGGTTTGCCGTGATTGTGATTATTTATTTTTGACAGAACCGGTTAGCCTCAATCATTCTTTAGACACTATGCATGATTTGACAATTCGCATGTTTAGCACAATGTTATTTCATATTATGTTTCTTTACTTTTCACTTGAAGACCGAGTTGATGTTAGGGGTGATTTCCTATGATTCGACTTGTTCTAAAGGCCAGCACTAGGCGGTGATAACCAGGGTTGTCTCTTCCTGTCATTAGAAATACGTGCTGTTGTGCGTATCCGCACTGTTGATTTCTGAAGTGTCATGGTAAGAACGGGAGTTTCCTATCGGATAGGGGGCTTAGTCCTTCGAGACCGTCATGTTCTTATATTGAGTGGACACGAACGGACCATGGGGCTGCTGTCCCATGGATCTTCGATACCATAGATACGCGGTAGTGTATCTGTATGATCGTCACGGCATTTGGTGCGATCCAGACCGGTTTGGGGCACTAGTGGCAAACGCCACTGTGTTTAGTAGTGATAACTGCCGGATTCACCAGCCACGATTGTATCTATCAGGAATAGGTTGAGTACAATAGTAGAATATTTTGCATGGCGAGGATTCGAAACGCTGAAACTGGAGAAAACGGCTTGATCTGGAACATATGTAGTATAGAATGCATGCGTATCCAGAGTCTTGCTGATATTAGACTAAGTGCATATGTTTCTGTACATTGTGTCTTATGCATTAGACTTCAGGTCATGGCATACACTGACACTAGAAAATTAGGATGCAGTTTTTGTTCTCATCAAGATTGATTGTAATTTCAAGTTTAGAAATTGTTATTTTCTTATCAGCATTGTGTCAGTATAAGTACTAACGTGCTCACTCAATTAGGTGCTGGATACCGGGTCGCGAGTGCAGGAGAACTTGAAACAAGCAGGACATCCAAGTGGGGTGACAGTGTACATTCCTACCATTCGAGCAGATGCCAGAATATCAGAGTAGTACAGCGGAAGATTCGAGCTACAGGGCGCATCTCAGGGAAGCAGCATGACCGCTCAGTGGAGCTTCCAGTAGAGAGTTGTGGTTACCGTTATAGGTGGCAGACGGTAATTATTATATTGTAGTAGTTGTAATAAGTTAATGTAATTTGTATTCCTTGTTCAGCAACAATATACATTTGTAATTAATGATGTAATAACTCTGATGTCAATAAAAGTTTTTAATTTTCGTGTTATTTACTGTGTTGAGATGCATTTGAAGGCAAATATTCTGATTGTGTCACAGATGTCCAGAAACGAAGATCCGGGGCATTACACTCGACGCTCGGCAATGACCTCGAGCCACCCCCTGGCTTTTACAGCAAGCTGGGGGCTCAACGCTCGGAGTGACCTTGAGCCATCTACTAGCTTTCACAGCAAGTAGGGGGGCTCGACGTTCGTAAGTGACCTCGAGCCACCCCCTAGCTTTCACAGCAAGATGGGGGGCTCGACGCTCGGCAGTGACCTCGAGCCACCCCTTAGCTTTTACAGTAAGTTGGGGGCTCGACGCTCGGAGGGACCTCGAGCCGCCCCCTAGCTTTTACAGCAAGCTGGGGAGCTCGACGCTCGGTAGTAACCTCAAGCCATCCCCTAGTTTTCACAGCAAGTAGGGGGCTCGACGCTCGGCACTAACCTCGAACCACCCCCTAGCTTTCACAGCAAGCTGGGGGGCTTGAGCTCGACAGTGACCTCGAGCCACCCTCTAGCCTTTACAGCAAGCTGGGGGCTCGACGCTCGGAGTGACCTCGAGCCGCCCCTAGCTTTCACAGCAAGCTGGGGGGCTTGATGCTCGGAGTGACCTCGAGCCACCCCCTAGCTTTCACAGCAAGTTGGGGGGCTCGACGGTCGGCAGTGACCTCGAGCCACCCCCTAGCCTTTACAGCAAGTTGGGGGCTCGACGCTCCGAGTGACATCGAACCGCCCCCTAGCTTTTACAGCAAGCTGGGGGGCTCGATGCTCGGCAGTGACCTCGAGCCACCCCCTAGCTCTTACAGAAAGCAAGGGGGGGCTCGGCGGTCGGCGGTGACCTCGAGCCACCCCCTAACTTTTATAGCTAGCAGAGGGCTTAACACTCGGCAGTGATGTTGAGCCACCCCAAGCTTTCACAGCAAGTAGGGGGCTCGATGCTCAGAGTTACCCTCAGCATCCGAGCATGGAAGCTCGCCCACCGATGCTCGACCCTCTAAGCGCCAAGCATAAGCTCCGTGCCAAATTCTTGGCTCTCAGTCTACGGCTCGACGCTCGACGTTCGGCTCCCGACTATCGGTCCTCGGCTCTCAATGCTTTTTTCTCCTGAGGATCTCCTTCATCCTACCCCACTTACCACTCCAAGAAACTACAAATCATGCTCTCCAGACACACTGCTCCACTCTTCCTACGGGGACAGACTACTCCTTCATGGCTGGCTTACGCCGCCCTCCAGGAGTGAGGGGCTCCTGATATGGGGTGGATAACGTGGCCTCATCCGGGCCATCAGATCCCCTCAAATCTCGCTCCTCCATAGCCATCAGGTCAAAGTAGGTCAAACGGGCTTCAGCCCATTCAGGCCCACAGGCAAACGGGTCTGACCTGGTCCGTTAGGGTCTCAGACCCGTTTGCCCCTGCCTATAAATACCAGACCCCCTTCTCACTTTCAAAGGTAATAAACTTTTCCACTCCTGAACCCTAACTACTGTTTCTTTCTCAGTGACTGACTAGATCGTCGGTGGACCTGTCGCCGAGACTTCTCCCGGTATTTTTAGGCAGTGTGCAGGTACAAAAGACCGAGTCGAGCCGCAAAGATCTGAGCGAGTTACTAGATCCGAGCCGAGCTATTGGATCCGAGCCGAGCACCCGAATTCCACCTCTCTCCTACTACTCCCGAGCTGGTCTTACGGCCTATGATCGAATCAGCGCCAGTACCACATCTTCCGCTACACAAATTACAAGAACTCAAACCTGTTGACCCCACACCCTAAAAACAAACAGCATCACTACTCAATAAATACAGAGAAACAAAATGTATCTAATTATTTTCAGTAGGAAAGCAAGAAATTAGCTATCTAATTGAGAGATATTTAAATCAGCGAGAAAATAAAGGGTTCTAAGAAGCATATCTTGTAATTCCCTAACTATCTAATCAAATATTGATTTCGAATTATCTTCTTTGTTCTACTTTCTACTACTTTTCTGCTTGTTGCAAATTCGATTTATTTTGACGAATCATCTGAAGAATGACGAGTTGTTGGGTAACTATCTAATTATGCGATTTTAATCTAACAACTTGTATCAGAGTGTCAGAGATAGAAGATTCAGCCGAAGGTGATGGCGCCTACTTCCGACACCACTTCAACAATTTGTCCCCTATGGAGATGATTGATGACAACAAGACAGATTTAGTTTTGCAACATTATCTACCGAACAAAGAATGAAGACAATCGATGATTAAAGATTGGGACAACTACGACTGCAAGAACCTCGAGTCAACTCTTTTTTTTCTAACTGTCTTTCGAATATGATGAGTGAGACGTTCGTGCAAGCAGAATTGTAGATAAAATAGTACTTGTACTATCATGCTTCTTGACATAAGCACTATGAAGAATGTCTACGACAAAGCTAAACACCCATCGATTCATACTCGAAGGAGGAGTCACTACCGAATTGACAAGTCTTCGAATAAGAAGTCCATTACTACTCGAATTGACAACTCTTCCAACTACTACATGCAAGAAATCCTACTTGGCATTGAATCGATGAGAGGGTGTTAAAAACCCTGCAAGTTATGAGAGCCAATAAGAAAGAGAGACATGTTGAAGCGGTTGACCTATTTAGTCATGGAAAGTACACATAGCTTGCTGACTCATGAAGACCTTCTATTTAGAGGAGGAGAATCATATTTGAGCAAATGATGAGATTGTTGGAATATGCCTCAAATATTTCTCTAATATTTAGAATCTTTATTGTTGTCTTTTAGATTTGTATGTTTGTATATTTGAAATATTTGATTCAATTTCTTGTAACTATCTTGAGATATTTGTTAGAATTTATTGATACCTTGATAAGGGATAATATATTTGACTAAGTCAAATACTACTAACCCTAATAAATATGTCAAGGTTACTGCTCAATAAATACAACAGAAAAATTGTATATAAGTTTTCCCAATAGAAAAGAAAGAAATTAGCTATCTAATTGGTAGGAAAAAGGAAAAAAAAACTAAGATGCATGTTTTGTAATTCGCTTACTGTTTAATTGAATATTGGTTTCGAAAAATATTCTTTGTTTTATTTTCGACTATTTTTCTGCTTATTTCAAATTGGATTTATTTTGCCGAATACTTCGAAGAACAACGAGTTGTTGGGTAATTATCTAATTCTGTGATTTACCAAACAAAGTTTGCTTCATGTAAAGAAGAAAGCTAAGCTATGCTAAACTAACTATTCAGGATCTTAATGAAAAAAACTTCAGTTTTCCTACTTGAAATAGTGGTGCATAAACTTTCATGCACTCGTGTATGTGATGCTGAGACTGCTTGTGTCGATGGGACAAACCACAAACCTACTAGTTTTCGATTGAAGATCTTTCTAAAGCTTTAGTTGTATTTAAGCATTGAGATCCACTGATAAGAGGTATTGCGCATGTGCTACCGCAGAACTTTATTGCTGTAACAATACATATATTGAAAGAAACGCAACAAGAGAATCGACAATTTTATAAACTAGTTTTCAGGGTGACAGGACCCAACAATCTAAAGGGGAGTAGGTAAAATACAACTACTGTACAATTTTGAAAGAAAATAGAGGTGAAAGTGATTAACCTTTATACTAAACTTCAATGTGATGTGCTCTAATTTAGGTTTTCTAAGTCATAGCTTACACCGAATATGCATAAAATCTAAATCCAGTAATACTAATTTATTTTCATTTTTAAAGGGGAACATTTGTGCATAGATAATACATGAGGAGGTGACAAGAGATACCTGGAGTTTACACCGTAGTACATGATGACATGAGTCACATGACAAGAGATACCAGAAGTTTACACCAGATATAACCTAATATCACCCATTACCGAATATACTAGAGCTGTCAATGGGCTGGGCCCCGCTGCGACCGGGATTTCGTTGGTCGGGCAGGCGGGTCATTGTCGGACCGGGCCGGCTGGGCCAAATATTGAAGGGGGTGGCCAAACCAAGACCCGATGCCTGTGACCCGGGTCGGGTCTGACCGATCAGGTGGGCTCACAGGCAGAGTCGGGCCATTATTAACTTTTATAGTTTATTTGTTGAGTTGTATGTGTATTTCAAATGAATTGACTAAGTAGTTGAATATGTATCATTAGCAATTTAGATTTTCTCGTGCTCCTTAAACCCACCAAAGCTAGATTTTTTTTATAAAAAAATTATGTGTTTAGTGACGGGCCTCTCGTCGGGCCGGGTGGGATAGTGGGTTTGGCAATATGGGGCGGGGCTAGCTCGACCCTACGAGCATAGCAAGGTGTCCAACCCCGCCCGCTATCCTCAGGTCGGGTTAGTCAGGCGGGACCAGGTCGGACCTACTAATTTTTTGGGCTGGGTGGTCAGGTTAGCGGGCCGACCCAGCCCGTTCACAGAGCGCTACCATCTTATCAAAACCTAGTACTTAGAACGATCCCAATGGATCGCTATAAACCTAAACCCAATCATTCCTCAAAGGTGGGCCCCATTTGGCATATATTTTGGTGACAAGTTCTCAAACCGCAAATGCCGTCATTTTTGCAAAAACCCCTTCCCCACTTTATCTTTTTGCAAAAACCCCCTCCCCACTTGATATTAAAATTCGTTTGTTTGATTATTTTTTTTGAACTTCTTTTAATTATTTTATTTTTAGATAATAATAGACAATAATTTTATTATTGTTATTTTTTCAACGAGATCTTTAATATGAGACTAATATTGGATATCTTTCTGATTTATTTTAAGTGTAGAAATTAATAATACGAATAAATAATTATACTAATAAAGATAAATACGAATCCATAATAAAGATAAATATTCATCGAAATTGTTACTTGGCATGATTGCTATAACAATCAATTTTTGGCGGATCATCATCCGAGTGACGAAGAAGATGATGCTCAGTCAACCCAAAGAGGCTCAGTTCCAGGACATTGTGTTATCAACCGTGATCATGAGGCAGCTGCACATAATTTGTGGGTCGATTATTTTGCGCCACAACCACCATTTGGTGAAGGAAAATTTCGCAGACGTTATCGGATGAGTAGCAGATTATTTCATCAGATTGCATGATATAATGACTTCGAGTATAATAATGCACAACATGATCATCGAAGACGAGCGAGATATAAATGGGTCAGTTAGAGAATTTATTCATACAACTGCCTCTGAGATATCGATGGTAGCGGATGATGCAATCCAATTTAGTCAGTTTCTAGCTAGACACACAAAAATTAAGGACAAGGAAGCTCATTTTGAACTCCGAAACGGATTAATTGCGTATTTGTGGGAACAACACGGTATTAGTACATCAGGTGTTTAATTGTTAATATTTTGTAATTTGAATAATGTGGTACTCTTTTTCCTACGGATTTTTTAACGAGGCCATCAATAATTATATTATCTCTTTCTTAATAAGTGTATTATCTATTTCTAATTAATTGTATTATATCTTTTAAATTATTTGTATTATCTTTTTGCATTCAAAAAATTAGTTTTGGGGAAAAAAAAATATTTTTTGAAACCCCAAAATGGGGTACCATTGGCGCACCCCACTTGAAACCCCAAATCAAAATGACACATTCTAAAGAATATGCCAAAATGGAACCCCAAAATGGGGATGGAGATGGGTTCCATTGGGAATGCTCTTAGGGGACATTTAGATCTCATGATCTGTGTTCTTAATGTGTCAAGCATTGACGTCTAATATCAAAAAAATGAAGTTGAAGGTTTGAGACATACTAACAAATCAAACTTGGTCTGAAACATAAAACTAGAAAGATAGTGTACTATTAGCAGCATCCAAAAGAAAAAGACATAGTTGAAGGTTCCATTAGGAATGCTCTTAGGGGACATTTAGATCTCATGATCTGTGTTCTTAATGTGTCAAGCATTGACATCTGATATCAATTAAATGCAGTTGAAGGTTTGAGACATACTAAGTGATATGGCGATGTGTGGGGGGCTCTTATGAAGGTGGTGGTAGCGCTGCTGCTGGTACTGTGGAGAGGTGTCCACGATGATGGGGCTACGTTGCCGTGGTTGATGGTGAGGCATGTTTGCCGCCTCCTTCTTTCCTTCCACTCTCAGTGAGCGAGATCTCTTATAGTGTTGCCGATCCTTGTAGCATCCACCTCGACGCTCCAGGTTCCTGCTGCAGGGGTGGCGACGCTCCTCATCGCTGCTGTGTTCTCTCGGTACCCAGGCCTTGACTCAGCCTCTCTCTCTCCAATCTTCAACTCTCATCGGAACCCTTCAAGACTCAGCTTCCGAATGGTGTAAGTGAAAGTAAAAGGGTTATGGCAGGAGAGGAAGGTGGTGGTGAGATGAGATGATTTTAGAAGGAGGGGAGGAGGAGGCAAGGAGGAGGTAAGGGAGGTGGGTGAAGGGTGGTGGGGGAGGGAGAGAAAGGGAAGAGGCGGTGGAAGAGGGTGTTTAGTGGGTGTTGGGAGTGGTGGAGATGGTGGATTTGGTGGTGGTTGACTGTGTTGGAAGGGAGGAGAGAGAGAGTGTCCAT
This sequence comes from Hemerocallis citrina, assembly GCA_017893485.1. NCBI lineage: Eukaryota > Viridiplantae > Streptophyta > Magnoliopsida > Asparagales > Asphodelaceae > Hemerocallis > Hemerocallis citrina. Next base: position 23,169,185 of record CM030362.1, on the reverse strand, counting down.
ATTTTCAGGAGGAGTCGAATTTTTTTTTTATATATATTATTTATCAAATTATTAACTTGTCTCTCTTCTCAAATGTATCCTAGTTGCAATAGTTATAACTGTATAAAGTTGGAACTACAATTTAGTTCTTTGTTCCAACTTCATTAATAAAATATGCACTTATACAACTTGTATAGATAGAAAGACTCTAATTTTAGACTTGTATTACCTTCTAGCTAAATTACTCCTTTGGTATAGTCTGTTTGAACATCTTCAGTCACTTAAAAAAAAGGGATAATATAGAATACGGTGCACTGAGAATGAAAGTAAAAAATTTACCGTAGTAACACCTCACACACACACACACACACACACACACACAAAACCCTCAAATATCAGTCAAGTTTTCTCTTGCCTCAGATCGGCCAAAAAATATCTCAGCCACCCAGCACATAGCTAGTAGGGATAGCTGAGACCTTAGTCCTCCGAATATGAGACCCAGAACACTTTGTTCTCATATCATTTGTATTTCTTCTCAATTCAGTAACATCAGCATCTATATCTCTTCTTATCTTTGTAATTAGATATCAAAAAAGACATGTAGATCTCTCACCTTTCTTTAAGGAGAAAAGGTTAACAACACCATCTTATAGGTTATATGCATCTCAAGCTTCTGTGCTTCATGCATCACCAGCAACCTAAAACTAATCTTAAAGAAAGCAGTTTACATTCATGCAACACTATGGTTGTTCATGCAACACTATGGTTGCAAGCCTAATCAGCAATTTACATACATGCGAGACAGATGGGCAGTGGCGTAGCTGCCATGGACCCAGGGGTGCAGCTGCGCCCCTGGGATTTAAAAAAAATTTCAAAACAAAATATTTTTAGTAATTTTTTTAAATAAGGATTTATGTGTAAAATTCCAACCCATTTATTTATATATATCTTAAGCTAATAGGCCTACCACATCTTAAGCTAATAGGCCTACCACATCTCTTCTTTCTCTATTTTGAAATAGAGAAAGGAGAGCAAAAGTAGGAACTAACACGTGCAGGCCACACCAATTATATATCAAAACAGAATTAATTTTAAAAACACAAAAAAAAACCTTTCCTCTTCTACGTCTCCCCAAAACCCACAAACCCTAACTCTCCCTACCCCAAAACCCACCCACATCTCCTCACCTGTCTGTCCCTACCGCCGCTCGTTGCCCACCCCGCCCCGATCCTGCCCGTCGCTACCCTCCAACGTTGCCGCGACCCCGCCGTCCGTCGTCGATCCTGCCCCGATCCCGCCCCGACCCCGCCATCTCTACCCTCTATCGTAAGTTCTCTTTTACTGATTTTTTTCCCTTTCTCAAAGGCAAATTTTTTTACTGAATTTTTTTTAGTAAGCACGACTGTGGATGCTCTTACAAGAAGGCTAGGAGTTCAACATTCATTCTTAATGCCCGTTTAATGTCTGAGAAAATTCTTCACTGAAAACTTGGTCATATACACCTAGAAGGATACCAATCCGCATATTGGATCATTAATCAATGTAGGATTGAAGGGAAAGAAGTTGACTATAGGATCATACGGGCCTTGCTCTTCTTATTGATGTTTTTTTTAAGAGACTTCTTATTGATGTTTATGCAAGAGGAGTTAGTCACTTGAGGGAGTTATTTTGTTTTGTTCTTCAAAAATTGTTCCAAACCCATAGGACACATGAATTTTTTAGATAACTGCAAAATGGAAAATAGCAAAAAATAATTTTTAAATAAGCATTTATGTATAATTAAAATGAAGAAATGGGTCCAACAATAATCAAGTGTAATGAGTTGGGGTTTCTAATTAATTATTTATTTATATATATCTTAAGCTAATAGGCTTACCCCATCTTTCATTTCTCTATTTTGGAATAGAGTAAGAAGAGTAAAAGTAGGAATTAACACATGTAACCCACATCAATTACCAAAACATAATTGATTAAAACACACACACACACACACAAATTCTTCTACCACATCTCCCCCAATCCCACAAACCCTAACCCTTCATACCCCAAAACCCACCCAAATCTCCTTCACCCCCCGTCGCTACCCACCGCCCGTCGCTGCCCTCCATCGTCACCCATCGCTTCGCCGTCTCCGCCCCCGCCCGTCGCTGCCCCTACCCATCTTGAATTACAAAGAAATTACCCGAGGAGATTTCATCAAAACACCGTCGCTGATCTAAAACATAACCTAAACACTCAATTATTCAATCCAAATTTCTTGATGTTGATTTTTTAATGGTAAATTTAGATTTAACTAAATTGGTTTATTAAACATGTAATATTAAATTAAAATTATATATTATTGTTGAACAGGGAAGATCAGAGATGAGCATCTTCTTTGCTATCCGGAAATCGGTAAAATTTCCATCAAGTCATTCATGGTATATCCACAATTTTTCTCTTTTAATATATTTTTTGTTGAATTTGTTAAAAATTCATTCATATCAATGTTTACATTGAATGGGGTTCCTCACTATCAATGCGTTCAGCTCAAAATCGTTAAGTGTAAGATGTAAAGTTTCTTCTAAGAATAATAAATTACGATCAACACCCAATTTCCTGAAACTACACTCAAATTCTAATTCCAACCCGAATTTTCAACAGATCACAGAGAGGCTCCGCGATCCGCGTGATCTCCGCCACAACGGTAACGACTCCACCGTCCTGCCACATAAGCGCAGCGGTAGTGCTATACCGTAAGATTTCTAGATCCAAGATTCTGATTGCTTCCCAACTTTCAATCAAATTTTGTGAATTAATTAAAAAAAATTGGTTGGGTTGTAGGTTGAATTTAGGTGGGTGAGTTGGAGGATCCACAAGAATCGAAAAGAAGGTTGTCTTCAGCTGTGGTTAAAGCAAGTTTTCGGCAAATTCATTTGAAAAGGTTTTGTTTTCAAATTAGAATGTTGATTGCTTTGTGATTATTATGGTTAATGTGTAATTATGTTCATGAAATGAATACGTATATTAGCCCCCTTTTTTTTAAATGAAAACGGGATTAAACCTAAAAGTGATGAAACTTTTGAAGATTTTATTGGGTTATGTTAGTGGGGATGTTTACATGTACTATCATGAAATGATCGGTCTGAATTTATATGAATGCTTAGGTGTAGAAATGTTGTATGAGTTGATATTGATGTCAATTGATTATTGTAGAATAACAATATTGTTAATTTTTTGTGCAAGGGTGTTCAAGTATAAATAAATTGGTTGGTTATTCAGCTCATTGCATGCATTTTTTAGCTTTAGTGATATTCAATTGGATAACATTATGGTTTGACAGTGATTCTTTAAACCATCTGCTTATGTGAGGATGATAATAAAGATTTCAGTAATTACGGTAGAGATATATTCATAAGTTTCTCTCAATTATTTCACACTTTTTTAAAAGTTCTATATAATTTTATGAGTCACTCAAAACTATTTTAGACTGTGCAATTTGCATAGGGTAACACTAGTTTAGTTTACTCTCTCAATCTTTCTTCCTTTCCTCTTCTTCTTCTCTTTGACAGACTCTTCCTCTTCTTATCACCAGATTCACCACCTTATTTCTATACTCTATTCCTCTTTTGAATTTAATTTACAAAGCTCATCGCAAATTCAAAGGAGATTCGGAGAACCTGAGAGGAGCTCGAAAGGAGTAAGAAAGTGATCAAACAACAAACACAAAGTGGGTAACTAATTCTAAGTTCTAACCATTAGTTTTTACTCTTTCTATGCACTGAATACTGATGATTGAAGTTGAAAATATAGAAGGTTTAACTACTGGTTTATTTTTAATGTTTCTAAGTTATTGAAAATGCACGCCACTTGTTTGATGAAATGCCTAATATGAGTTACCCTGCAAATTTTTAATGAACTGATGTCCAATAAACCCAAAAAAAATATGTAACTTCTAATTTGACCAAAACTAATGAGCTCACTATTCAATTTCAAGGTTCTTCGTTTTTCTTAAATATGAGTGTTTATCTTGTTTGTTGAATATCTTGAGTAAGTAGAAAGTTTACTTTCTTAAACTGAAAGCAACTGACTACTACTACCTTTTACCTTTAACATCCTATAATGAATATGGAAACTTATTGTGAAACATCTAAGTAAATCTACCACTTATTTTTATAATTTTCAATAGTAATGTAGTCAGCCCTCAAAACAGTAATCCCACGACTGATACCTTAAGAGGTTCTCTGTAACTCATTATGCAAAGTCATCTATCACATCTAGTATACCACAATTCATGCTTTTTACTTGTCAATTGAACCATTTTGCTTTGTAGTTTCTCATTGAGCCCCAATTGTTTCATGGTCTTCTCCTAGGCAATAGATCAAGCACAAATCTACTTTCTTCTTCTGTATTGGAATTATCTCGTTATCATGGGAAATCAGGACTGTCCTGTATTCTGATATGATCTAAGACGTACTGCTTTGTGTAGAGCACGCATCAAACTTCCTCTTCTATAGAAATTTGACAGAAAGGAACTATTTCTTGTTTTCTTCTAAATGGAGGATGATTATAATTTTGGGCATCATTTCTAGGAGATAGTGAACTACCACTTGGAACAAACTTGCCACTTGAGGAATGCAGAGCTCAGAATAGTTGTCCAGTGGACTGCTCCACTTGGATCAGTATCCTCAAGTTTCTTTATAGGACTATCATTTTTATGGGCTACTTCCCTTTAACGTCCTAGATCACTTATATTGGTCTTGCTATTGATTGAGCATATTTCCTACCCTTGTTAATCAATTATAAAGGGCTCTCAAGCTAATAATGCTTCCTAAATTCTCTTTTCAAGCATAATCATTCACTAAAGTATCTAAAATGCCATGATCTAATTGTTTCCTTATGAGAATTATAAAATGTTTTGTCAATCATTTGTTTAATAACTGAAGTATCTTTGGGAAAGCTGATTTTGAAGTGAATATGGGTTCTCCTATTATTTCTTCCATTTTACTTTAAGGATCTGTTTGAATTTGAATTTCAACAAAAAATTGAACCTGAACACAAATTTTAACAAGCAGAACTTGAACCTGAACGCAAAAAAGAGAATACAAAAGTGGGGTCTAAGAGATGAATAGATAATAAGACATGAATATAAATAAATCAAGATGGATCCACATGATTCTTGAAAATCCCCATTACTAGCCTTTTAGGGATATTGATTTGTTGGAATTGGATATAATTTCAGATGAAAAATACTACACTATTCAAGTTTTTTTAAAAACTCTCAAGAACAAGCTGCTTCAAGAAGCCAAGAGCCCCCACCCAGGCCACCCCCATCCCCACGACAGCCCGTTGTCCAGCCCCCACCTACGTGCAATGTAGAAGAAGAGTATCCGTCTGTTCCTGCTTTAAGAAAAAATATTTATGAGTACGATGTTAAAGAAAGAGAGAATGTTTGACGATACTACTTGCAATAAGGACCCTGTCAACCTAAAGATCACAACTTTCCTTGGCGCTATTGTGCAAATGAGAAGCGTCGATTTCAGCCTTCGTGGTTCAAAGAGTACCCTAATTGGCTAGAATATAGCATTACAACAGATGCCGTTTATTGTTTGTATTGTTATCTTTTTAAAGCTGATCATGGTGGCCAAGGTGGTGGTGATTCATTTGTTGGTGGAAAGGGATTTAAAAATTGGAGAAAAAAATGAAGTTGAATCGGCATGTTGGAGACCACACTAGTGCGCATAACAAATATGTGAGGACTGGCTATGATCTTTTGAAGCAATCGCAACACATTGAACATTCTTTAGCTACTCAGTGTATTCAAACTCAAGCCGACTATCATCTTCGTTTGACGACATCAATTGATTGTATTAAATGGCTGTTGTGCCAAAGACTGGCTTTCCGTGGTCATGATGAATCTCAGGAATCACAGAATAAGGAAAACTTTCTTGAACTCTTACAATTTCTTTGTGACCACAATGAGAATATCGATAAAGTTGCATTGAAGAAGGCTCCAGAATCACAAATTGACATCCCCTCAAATCCAACAAGAGATTATTACTTTCATTGCAAAGGTAACTACAAATGCTATCATCAGTGATCTTGGTGATGAACTGTTCACTATTTTGGTTGATGAGGCGCATGATATATCCGTGAAAGAACAAATGACTGTTGTTTTACGTTTTGTGGATGAAAGAGGGCATATTATGGAGCGCTTTCTTGGCATTGTTCATGTTGGTGATACTACTGCCTTATCACTTAAGGCAGCTATTGAGTCTCTGTTGTCTCAACATGGGTTAAGTATATCGAGTATACGGGCAATAAGGGGAGAAATTTATAAACATTTTTTTTCTAGTAAACTGTCCAAGGTTGTGAAAAATGTGAAAATCTACATTTCATCAGCAGAAACCAAGTTCTGCTATGTAAGGGTTAAGTATACTTGAATCACTCTCATAAAAGTGGTGTATTACTTGTTTTTTAGAAGAAGAAAAAAAAACTAGTAGACAATTAATATTTGTTGGACAGGATTTGTAAAAATCTGAAGACGTACAGATAGAAGTCTGCATCGTTCGTGTGGACTGATTGATGATGAACTGATGACTACAGAAAATTTCAAAGTCTGGGCCAAACCTAATATAATCAGAAATTAGTTGATTAGATGCAGCAATATTCAGCAAATGGATGCAGTAACAACAACAACAGTGGTTTTATTCCAACTATTTGGAGAACAAGGTGAATGTGAACCTGCTGAGTTTAGCTTATGTAGCAGTATGATATCTCTCCCCTGTCTAGTTTATAAATTTGATCAATTTTTTTTTAAAGATAAAAACAGCTAGCCATTCTAAAAAATCTTTTGATCATGGATGGCATGCAGGCAAGTCTAATACACAATTTACCCACATATTTTACTCTTACTAGTATATTTATCTGTTCCACTACATTCTCTACTTGCCACCTAGAATACTCCGTAAAATACTATAATTTGTTCTTGACTCAAAATGAACTCACCGAAAGAAATTTTTCATAGCATATATACTACTTCTCTTTTGCTCTGTATTCAGTGACACTGGTACTATGAAATTTGTACAAATGAAAATTAGTAATTTGCAGGACACCCTCCTGAATGATCAGCACAAACTATCAATCTTCAGCATAATAATTCACAATATTCACTACAAGCATGGAATTGAACAGTTAGTTAAACTAGAATTACCTGACAAACAAAGAGGCTTACCTGTTTCTTCTGCACTTGAGGAGGTAAAGTGCTGGTTCTCAAACTTCAGTATATAAATACGTTAGGTTCCATTAACTGCACGAAAGTAAGAGTTATCAGTATGTACTGCTCCTTTCAGTTTGCAGACTACAAGGATTTGAAACCAAGACACAAGAAAATATTTGTCAATTCCCAACAGACTAATTCCTTTGGGTTTTGACATAGATGAATTCTATAAATGCAACTATTGGAGCGAAGACGGTATTTTTCAGTGTTTTACAATTTGAAACTAGTGCAAACAAGAAATAGTCGACCAGAAACAAAAACAAAGAAGCACTTGAAACCATCAATGTAAAAGATGCTCACTGCTAAATGATTCAAAGATTGTAAATGTCAAGGTTGAATAAACTAAATTTAATATTTAGCCCAAATAATAACATGTGTCCATAATAAAAGAAGTAAAGAATGCTCACTGTTAAAATGATGATGAGAACTAAATGTGCCATCAAGGTCAAATACGATAAATAAAAAATAACACCTTTTCAGTTGATTATTGGCAAATAATGGGGTACAGAGTAGTCAGCAGTATACCTCTGCATTTAAATTGAACAAAGTAAGCTATAAATAGAACATAATAATGCAGACTAACTACGTCATGCATTTCGCCCAAAAGACCCTAGCTCTCCCATTCTGCTCCCAGAATCGAGCAGTAGGAGTAGGCTTCCCCCAATTCCATCTGGACTACTCTGCACCATCCAAATGGATCCTCTTTCTCGCCCCTGCTTAACCTGCCCAAGCATCTATAAGAAACATAGTTTTTCGCAATAACAATTGAAATGAACAATTAATGTTACGGAAACAAGAATTATTTTCTATCTAGCCACATGATCCACAGAATAGCTACTACACTAATATCCCAATTCCCCCTATTTTCCTTCCTAACGTAGCTCGATCTCCATTTCCCCCATAGGTGATTAATAAGTCTCGGTATCTCCACGATCCCAAATCCTAAACCCATAATTTCCCACAACAGTCGAGCCTTAGGACAGAATAAGAAGATATGGTTAGTGTCCTTCTCAGCATTGTTACATCTTGTGCATTTAAAGTCGATCGGGATATTACGTTTCCTAAGATTCACTTTGGAAAGTATAGCGTTGTTCAAGACAAGCCACGGGAAGGTCTTCACCTTATTTGGGGTTTTCGCTTTCCAAATAATGTTAGCTTCTGAATTTCTAACCCCCCCATCATTCAAGAAGCTGCACATGGATCTAACCGAGTACATGCCATTAGACTTTAAATTCCAAATTCTCTCATCATCCACTCCCTTACTCAACCTCACCCCATTTTCCAGATAGGCTTTTAGTTGTTGCAGTTGCCCCTGGCTTTCTTGCAATAGGGCTCCATTGTTCGAAATTATTAGTTCTTCGTTTTTCCAAATATCCGCCACCATAGCGTCCTCTTTTGTTGACTCCAATGCAAGTTGTGGGAAAAGTGATTGCACGTGTTCTCCCCTGCCCATTTATCTTTCCAGATACTGGTGTTTTTCCCGTTGCCTATTCTGCATCTAGTATTAGCCTGGAAGCACTCCCCGACTTTAGTAATTCCTTTCCATACATTAGATTTTATCCCGTGCTTCCTTCTTCCCCCGTATCTAAATCTTTTATGTCTCCGATATCTCAAGAACGAGTTCCCCCACCAGGCCTTATGTCTCTTGTGCACTTTCTACCACAACTTGGCTAGTAGAGCTTTATTCATATCTCTTAGGTTCACTATTCCAAGCCATCCGAATTTTTTCTTTTTACACATCTTGCCCCATCGAACCAGGTTCAAACCTTTGCCATCTTCCTGTGTTCCTTTCCACAGGAAACGTCTCCTGCATCTATCTATTCTGTCGATAACCCAATTGGGGATTTCATAAATTGACATCAAGTACGTAGGTAAACTGCTGGGTACCGAGTTGGTTAACGTAATCTACCTCCAAGCGACAAAAATTTTCCTTTACACCTGTCCAATTTTTTCTCTATTTTTTCCACTAGCGGAACCCAATCCTCCTTCAGTAGCTTTCCTGGTCTGATAGGCGTACCCAAATATCTAAGAGGGAAGTCCCCTCTCACACATTCAAGCATAGCTAGAATCATCTCCGTTGGGGACCCCGATTTCTTGCTTAGCGTAAGCACACAGCTCTTCTGAAAGTTAACTGCCAACCCTGACCAGAATTCAAAAGATCTTAATAAAACTCTGATAGACATGATTTCCTCAACTTGTGACAATCCAAACATAAGGGTGTCATCTGCATATTGCAAGATAAACAACGGCACAGATATTTCCTTCACCTTCACCCCCTTGATAATTTCAGCTTCGCTACTTCTCTTAATCATTTCTGCAAGCCCATCGGCGATGATCGTAAAGATCAGTGGCGATAGTGGATCACCCTGCCTCAATCCTCTACGACATCTAATTTCCTTTCCTAGCTCTTCATTAAGTTGTATGAAAGATTTTCCATTTCTAACACACTTCTTCATCCACACCCATGTCGTTCTGAATCCTTCGAGTTGTAATGCCTCGTCCACACAATCCCAATCCATAGTGTCGTAGGCTTTTTCGAAGTCCAGTTTTAGCAAAAAACCATCCACCTTATCCTTGTTTTCTCTGAAAACCATTTCGTGAGCTAAGGCTATACTATCCAAAATATCTCTTCCTTTAACAAACGTGCTTTGTGATTCATCAACAATATCCGACAGATGCGGCGATAATCTGCAAGCCAACACTTTAGTGATAATTTTGAATGAACCGTTCAAAAGACTAATGGGTCTGAGATCTGATACCCTGAGGACCTCTGCTTTCTTCGGGATGAGGATAATGTTAGCATAATTCAGTCTTTCAATCTGCGCGTCTCCCGAACACAGTTCTTGAAAAATATCCAAAAATTCCTTCTTGATGATCGCCCAATACAGCCTATAGAAGAAAATTGGGAAGCCATCAGGTCACGGGGCTTTGTCTTAGCCCATCAGATTGATAGCTTTTAAAACCTCCTCCTCCGAGAAGCTCCCTTCCAATCCTTCACTCCCATCAATTCTGGACTCACTCCATATATTTTGTTGCAATCTGCCTCTGTGGGTACTCTTTATTCTTAGTAGTTATCTAAAGCTCAAATCTACCTGATGTCTAATTTCAGTAATATCCTCTATCCAAATATCCCCTACAAAAAGACCCACAATTTTGTTTTGCCTTCTTCTGCCATTAGCCACCTTATGGAAGAAGGCCTTATTTGAGTCTCCTTCCTTAAGCCATTGGATCCTCAATCTTTGTCTCCAATAGCACTCTTCCATTTCTCTAATTCGGTGCATCTCTTTTCTGTTGGCTGCCAGTTCCTCAGTTTCTCTCCTATCAAGACTCCTATTCTTCTCAATAGTTTCTAGCTCATGTGTTCTGACACCTAATCTAACTTTCTTTCGTTTGAGTTCCCCATTTTCTTCTTCAGCCCACTTCTTAAGTCTCTTACGCAGTCTCTTGATCTTGAGGTTCCATATGGAAACTGCATCGTTTGTATTGGTAGGTTCCTCCCACGACTCCTCTATGATATTCCTAAAGTTGTTGGAGTAGGTCCAAGCTTTCTCAAATCTAAACTGTTTCGGTATAGGACGTGTAGCCGATCCACAATCGAGCGTTAGTGGAGTGTGATCTGATGTGAGTCTTGGGATAGATCTAACCATCGCCTGCGGGAAAAAATCTTCCCAATCCGTTGAAACCAAAATTTTATCCAATTTAGCTAAAGTCGGATTAGCTTGCATATTAGTCCAAGTAAATCTTCTATCAGAGGCCTGCATATCAATAAGATCCAACTGAATGATAAAACGGTTGAAATATACTCTCTCTCTCTCTCTGGTATTACATCTAATTCATGTTGAGAAGTCCCTTAAACAATTTTAACAAAAACAATATTTACGAAGTGGATTGGACATGCGTAGGAAGCTAACTCCCTTCTTTGCTAAAAGGATTCAAATTATATAGATAGACTTGTTAAGATAAATTAGAGAGATGAAAACAATACTGAATATTGAATTGAGTTCAACTAAGTACAATACCACCTATATATAGGAGGAGAACAAATATCAAAACAAATCTACAACCAATATGGGACTATAATAATATCTAACACCCTCACTCATACTCACGATGGGTCAAACAGTGTGAGTTTGCCTACTAAGTATCTAAATCTCTGAACAGTATGGAATTTGGTGAAGTAGTTTACAGTCTGCTGGGAAGATGTAAAAGAATGAAGAGAAATGGTCCCTGCCTCATAGTGCTCACGAACATAATGGCAATCAATCTCTATATGCTTCGTTCGCTCATGAAAGACCGGGTTGCTTGCAATGTGCAATGCACTCCGGTTATCACAATGAAGAGGAGTAGCTCATGTAAGAGTGACACTCATATCTGATAACAGCTAACGAACATGAACAATTTCTCTAGTAGTAGCTGTCATTGCTCTGTACTCAGCTTCAGTCGAAGAACATGCAACAACTACCTGTTTCTTACTTCGCCATGAGATCAACGAATCACCAAGAAATAGACAGAAATCGGTGGTAGACCGTCTGATAGTAGGATCATCTGCCCAATCTGAATCAGAATATGCACTCAGCTCTAATTTGGATGTAGCAGGCATGAATAATGAGCGAGTAATAGTGCCCCGAAGATATCTGAGAATCTATAGAAGATACCGTAGTGAACTGATATAGGAGCAGAAACAAACTGACTGACAACACTGACTGTGTGAGCAATATCGGGTCTGGTCATGCATAAGTAGACAAGCTGTCCAACAATCTGTATGTATCTGGTGGGATCAGGAAGGAGCTCACCATCAGTGGGACGAAGTTTCACATAAAGCTCTAAGGGTGTATTGGCTGATCTACTGTCAGAAAGGCATGCAGCGGAGATAATATCTGATGTGTATTTCTGTTGAGAAATGAGTATCCCCCGAGATCCATAAGCAATCTCTAGGCCCAAAAAATAACGTAGTCTACCAAGGTCTTTTATATGGAACTGCTGATGAAGGTATTTCTAGGTGGATGTAATGCCTGCAGTCATTCCCAGTAATGATCATATCGTCAACATAGAGTAGTAGAATCACCCTCCCCTGCGGTGATGACTGCATAAACATAGAATGGTCCTGAGAACTCTGACTAAAACCAGCCTTGGTGATGACAAGGTGAAAACACTCAAACCAGGCTCGAAGGACCTGCTTCAAACCATATATAGCTTGATGCAACCGGCAAACATGACGAGGAGTAAGGAGGCCAGGAGGAGGATCCATATAAACAACCTTAGATAAGGTACCATGAAGAAAAATATTCTTCATGTCCATCTAGTATTATGGCCATTGGCGGATGGCTGCAACAGCAAAAAAAGTGCAAACAGTAGTCATCTGTGCAACGGGAGCAAATATCTCATCATAATCAATGTCATGCTCCTGAGTAAATTCTCGAGCTACTAGACAGGCCTTGTGCCGCTCAATAGATCCATCAGGTTAATATTTGACCTTGAAGATCCACTTGCAACTAATAGACTGAATGCCCTCTGGCAGGGAACAACATCCCAAGTGCCAGTCTGATCAAATGCACTGAATTCCTCTGCAATAGCTTTCTTCCATTCAGGATAGTGAATTGTATCTTGATAGGTTCTGGGCTCACGTATAGAGTGTATAGCAATGGGATATGCATGAAATTGTGGTGAGTAGGAAGCTAGGGTGGCAAAACCAAACTGGTCAGAAGGACCAGTGGCATCAAGTATATAACGTGCCGAAGGAATACGAAAAGTGGAACGGGTAGATTGACGAAGAGGTGGTGGACTGACAGGGTGGGGGTGAGGGCAGTGGAGTAGGTACATGTGTTGGTGGAGAAGTAGGTGGGATGGGTGTTGGCTGCTGTGGGGATGCAGGTGGTGTTTCGGTAGGGAGAACAACAGGTGTAAAGACAACAGGAGATGTGAATGGAGCCAGAGGAGTGCGATCAAAAAGAATGCGCGAAGATAAAGTTGGGGAGCTAGCAACAACTGGGGAATCGAGAAATCTAGTATCCTCGGGGGAGTCAGGTAGTAAAGAGAGTCTTCCACAAAGGATACATGTCGAGAAATACGGACACAACCTGCTGATGGATCAAAACAACGATAACCTTTGTGTTTAGGATTGAGACCTAGGGGAACGCACTTAGCAGCACGAGCGGAGAGCTTCGTGCGCTCAGTAGGAGAGAGAAGGACGTAACAGGTGCACCCAAAAGTACGGAGCATACTGTAGTCGGTAGGTGAATGATAAAGTGCCTCATAAGGCATCGTACCAGCTAGGGCAGACGAGGAAGTAATGTTGATGAGACTAACAGAGGTCATGATAGCTTCAGCCCAGAAAGAACGAGGAGCGGAAGAGGAGAGTAAAAGAGCGCGAGCCGTCTCAAGGATGTGATGATGCTTGCGTTCAGCTACACCATTCTGCTCATGTGTGTGAGGGCATGATTGCTGAAAAAGGGTGCCGTGAGACTGAAGGATTGATCTCATAGTGGTGGAAGTGTACTCACGTGCACCGTCTGATCGAAAATTCTTAATGCGCACACCGAACTGAGTGTGAATCATAGTGGTAAAGAACCAGTAAATATCAGGTATCTCAGATCGCTGACGCATAAAAAAAACTCATGTATGTCTAGTAAAGTCATCGATGAATTCAACATAATAGAGTTAGTCTTTCCACGAAGGTACGGGAGAGGGTCCCCAATTGTCAGAATGAACAAGTTGAAAAGAATGAGTGGTTTCAGAAGTTCTTTTGTGACTAAAGGGCAGGGCAATGTGTTTGGCCAAATGACAACCCTGACAATCAGATAAATGTTTGAAAGTGAGAGAACTAAGGGCACCACTGCGAGCTATAGTCTCGAGTCGTGATGCGCTAATATGACCTAAACGTCTGTGCCACAAATCAGTATCAGAGAAAACAATATCGGCAAAACTAGAAGAGTGATGTGCACGAAGAAAATCTAGATAATATAGACGATCCTGACGACTAGCACGTCCAAACTCATCACCGGTGGAGGAATCAATAATAGAACAGCCTAAAGAGTCAAAAGTATTGACAATACCACTATTGCACAATACACTAATAGAAATAAGGTTTATTAATAAATGAGGAGCATAAAGAACATATGGTAATGTGAAAGTGGGAGAGCTAATTGTTCCTGAGTGTGTAATAAGAAGTGATGAGCCATCAGCTGTGTATAGAGATGGAGAGTGAGAGGGAAGTGCTGTGTAGGCGATGAATAGTATCTGATTACTAGTGAGATGATGTAATGCACCAGAATCTTAAATCCAGAACGAATTCATACCGGGAGTGGCAGAAAGTGCAGGAGCAGAGGAGCCAGCATTGATAGACTGATCCATGAGCTGTAGTTCTAGCTGAGTGAGGCATTGCTGAAGATTATCCCAATCAGCAAGAGACGACAAGACTGGAGTGACGGGCATGGCCGAGGATGTGAGGGATGACGTACTGCGAGGACTGCTGTGACTGAGAGCACAATGTGGGGGGAGATGCTGCTGGTGTCTGGATCGGGGTAGGGAGCAGGACGGTGCTACCAGTGTCAGAAGTAGAGGTGAGGTAGGGTGAGCAATGATGCTAGGAGAAGGTATGAGGCCAGAGGCAGACTGAAAATGGCATTGCTGCTGTTTGAATCTGGAGGAGGAACGAGAGGCGGTTGCAACGGGAAAGTTGGTGGAAGCGGAAATATGTAAGAGAGACTGAGATTCCATCACTTGTATATAATAATAATAATAATAATAATAATAATAATAATAATAATAATAATAATAATAATAATAATATATTTTATTTTATTGGTTTTTTTTGGTTTTTTTTTTATTTTTTTCGGATTTTTTGAAAATAGTAAAGGAAAAAGGGGGGGGGGGAGAAGCGGGTTGGGTTTGGGTATTAGAGGAGTTGGGTATTGGGTGGAAAGTTAGAGTCGGGTATTGGGTATTAGAGGAGTTAAGGTTTGAAGAAAGAGGGAAGAAGAGGGGAGCCGATGTGAGCGGCGAAGAGGACTGAGGTGGGTTTAGGAGATTTCGGTTATGGTGGGTAGCCGTCGACTGAGGGAAGAAGAAGGTAGCCGAAGATTTGATGGGTTTTGGTGGTGGTTTATTTGGTGGTCGTCGATGTTAGGATAAAATCAGAGGAATTTGGTGGTCGTCGATGGTTCGACGACAGGTGGAGATTGACGGTGCTGCGGAAGCTTGTTGGTGGTGCTGGAAGTTCGCCGGAGATTTCAACTTTGGATCTCAACGTTGACGACTGTGGATCTCGATTTTGATTTTTTTTTTTTTTTTTTTTTTTTTTTGAGATCTAGGGTTTTGAGAAGAAATTTGTATAACGCTGGGTATTGGAATTTGAGGATTTTTGGATGGAAATTTTAATAAGGAAAAATTTGGATAATTGGCTCTGATACCATGTTAAGATAAATCAGATAGATGAAAACAATACTGAATATTGAATTGAGTTCAACCAAGTAAAGTCCCACCTATATATAGGAGGAGAACAAATATCAAAACAACTCTACAACCAATATGAGACTATAATAATATCTAACAAGACTATTTAGCTCACAAAATACAAACAATATGTGTTTAACATGAAATGCCAACTTGATCAGCTACATTTAGTCATAAAGTTCTCTTTATTACAGGCACTCATCCTTCAGACTATAATAGCCCAGAATATTTACTAATAATATCGTTAATATTAATTATATTGTATAATTTGTTTTTTATTTGATATATTTTATTAATTTAGAAACATGGGATTTTAAATATAGGATTCTTATGTAATTTATATATTGGGGATGGCTTATTTGATAAAAAAAATGTATATATAGAAGGGATTATATCTATATATTATACTAATAGGACATGTCTCTCCTTTCTCTATTTTGAAATAAAAAAAGGAAAGCAAAAGGAGAAATTCACATTTATTAACATGTGTAGTACGCACATTTTTATTAAAAAGAACAAAACAATATAAAAGCCCCAAACCTATAAATCTCGTACTTAATTTCTAGAATTGTGCTTTGCTCATTAAATATTCGATGAAATGCATATGTAGCACGCAATGTGTTTGTGAAAAATTGATTTTGAAATATTTTGCTTAACTAAATCAATTGTATCTATGAGTGGTGTATGTATTAATTTTTGAAACCCTAATTTACTACCTCATTTTATTTTTAATTTGTAATTTGTGTTTTTGAAATCCCGAAATTTGAATTTGGGGAAGAGTACGGGTTGAAAACGGGGATGACTGCTATCACGCCCCGCTTCCCAAAATACGTGAATACGAGTCCGTGACGAAGGCCCAGCGAATGATATTAACATCATCCATAAGTTGTACTAGTTTTAACTCAACAATATGAAAATGAATAATCACAACCACGTAGATAAATATAATCGCATAAATGACAACTGAAATTAAGCCTTCAATAGTTCAACATAATAACCAATAATTGAGAAAACAAACGGCAGTTACGGGTCAAAAAGTTCGGAATACAAAGTTTAATCAAATGGATAACAATGCGATAAAGAAAACATAGAAGGAGATAGTTTATTGTGAAGTAAGCTCCTGCTCCAACCCTAGAATAACTGCTTCCCAATGCCTCCTGACAATTCTCCTTGTTTACCTGTAGCTGGATCAACTAGAGTAGAAAAGAAAATGTCCCTAGAGCAAGTATGGACAGCAAGTAGTGAAAAACAGAGAGTAAGGGAACATGGTACATCAAGAAGTATGAAATAAGATCAAAGTCAAAAAACAATAATAATGTCCACAAGCAATGGTCAAGTGACAAGTGTCAACTTAAGTTCATTAGTATGTTGAATCTCCTATTTAGGGCACGTACTACTGCGTCCCATATCACAGGTTTGGTACATGCAAAACCGTATACGTTTTAGACATAGTGGTGGGATCTACAGAGAGTGTACTCAGTGTCGATAACAATCATTTACAATTAACTTTCAATAATTCACAATCGATACTCCTCCTTCCATGAAAATACGATATAACGATAAGGTCTTACCGAGTACATTTTCTTAAATTATCCACTACAAAGTCAACCCTTATTAACCCTGGCTTGTTTAACATTATATTATTTCATTCATGGTAATGCAATTGTATATATGAGATTGTCAAAGCGATGATAGAGGTGCAACAAAATGATACAATGCATGATACACTACAAATAATGCAAATCAGAAAAGAACAGACGCAACAGCACTAACACAGCAGTAACTCATAAACCACAACTCGGAATTCAATTCCACAAAAAAGGAAAGTGATCTAGACATCCGGGGCTACAATTTATGTTCAGCAAGTTTTTATTAATTCTGACAGTAGCTAGGTCAAACATCTTAATCTTTACAGGTTAGCTGTTCTGGCAGCAACTTATAGTCAAAATTTAATGGGTAAAAACTATACATAAAATCAGTATAAAAATCTACAAAAATTAGGAATGGATCCTAAACATGTCTACTAAGTTTCTGGAGAGTTTCATGGCATTATAATACTATTATCATGGTATTTCAACTGAAAGTTATGTCAATATTTCATTAATTTGCGATCTGAAAAGTACAGACCAGCAGTGACCAAAACTGTGATATCTCACAGCTCACAGATCAAAATCAAGATCCGTCAATTAGTCTGGAAACTAGATTCAGTAGGCTACAATTCTTATTTATATTGTTTTAACTGATTCCTATTGTAACTGGGTCGAAACCTCAGTACAAAACAGAAAAGGTAGCAAGTCATAACAAAAATCATCGTATAAATTCATCAAAGTAATTAATCAACATGTTCTAGTTATCATACAATGCATTATCATTAATGTACATCAAGTTGAGGTGACATTCTACTGTATAAAAGCAAGATTATAATGTCACGATGTAATTCTTGAGATCTCAATCAATCAACATTTGTTCATATCTCAATCAATCAACATGTGTTCATATCATGGTATATTTCTTATATGCAAATTCTAGTTAATTCATTCATGTCGTGTGTGCATGTATGTTTGGGTTTGAGTCAATGGATATTGGCACGAGTCAGGATACTTCGGATTAGCTCATGTAAACCCTAAATATCCCTAACGAAAAGTATACAAGCAAAGTTAAGATAATCGAAGTGGAACTGCTTGCGTAAGAGGTCAAAGATCTTGAACTAGAAAATAAACCAAGTTCAAGTGGACTTGCCTTTTGTAGACGATTCAATATATGCAAAAAGGAATAACGGGATCAGAATCCCGGGCGGCGCTCCAAGAATACGTTCGAGACGCGTACAAAAATACCCAACAACACACAACAGCAACAGCACACCGGATCAAAAAGCAAAACGGCACACGGCGATCGCAGATCCAGCAAGCCCAAAACACCAAACACCCAAGTGAGCTAATCAGCACCCACAACACACCGGATCTAAGGCGGAACGACAAACACCAAATTCAGATCGAAGGGAACAAAACACCACACACCAAAATGAGCCAACAGGAAACTCGTCTTTAACCTCTCGACAGAGAGAGAGGGAGAATGGCGCAACTGTAATGCAACTCTGGACGACAGCGGGGCGACGATGGCACCGCGACGAAGACGACGACGCTGCGGTCGGGAAGCGACAGCTTCGACGAAGGAAAGCTCTGTTTTCGGTCGAAAACAGAGGAGACGACAACGATGACCTCGGGGACTGAACGGCGGCGCTAGGGATCTTCGGTGTAGCGGAGGTGAGCGGAGAGCAGGGTCGAGGGGTTCGGCAGTGGGTTGATGGTTCGACAATGGGGTTGAGAACGAGGGGTCGACGAGGAGGCATGGGTGATGGGTTTCGGTCTGGGGATGAAACAGGGAGAGGGCGGCTCGACGAGGGGTGTTCGGAGGTAGAGGGCGACGAGGAGATGGTGATGGAGATGATGATGGTGACGGCAAGGAGGTGGTGGTGGTCGGAGTTGGCAACGGGAAAGGGCAGAGGTAAAGGCGATAGGTTTTTGGTTTGTTGGGCGGTTAAAGGTGAAACGGGGAGAGAGAGTGGGAACGGGACAAAGAGTAGGGGAGAATTAATAATAAAATAATAGAGTGAATCGTGGGAAGTTAAGAGATGCGGGGAATTGAGGGGAGGAGATCTGGGTTAGTAGTTAGGGAGTATGCGGGTTTGGGTAGACTAGGATTTGGTTTTAGGATCCAATAAGGAGATGGATTTTGGGTAGACAATAGCATGAGCTTGCAAATGAATTGGGCTAACAAAAGATAATAATAATAATACTAGAAAAATAAATTGAAATAGAAGGCCCACAACGAGACCAAGACCCAAAATACAATAAAATAGAAAAGAGAACACCACCAAAATACAGGAAAAATCCGTACAATCGGAAATAGGGGTTACAATTGCGGTATCGGGTCCAAGAACGAGATTTGGTAAGAACGTAGGTGGTGGAGAGCAAGGTGAGGCAGACGGAGAGGTGGAGGGGGATGTTGGAAAAAGGGATGCCGTTGCGGTCGAGGATGGTGGAGACGCGCAAGATGAGGGATTATGTGTAAAAAGAAGTTAGGTTTTCCTTTATTTCCTCCTTTCCATTTCTTCTTCTTCCCATTCATCCCGTACGGCCACCATCAACAAATAGGAAAAAGAAAAAGAACAAGAAAGGAGGACAAGGAGAGGACAAATCATTTGCCACTAACGTTTTTATATACTCCCATCATTTCTTCTACTAGAACCTAATTGATCCTTAAGTTTACCTATTGAATCATATATATTTTTATTAAACCCTAGATTCTGTAGAAGATAACTATAATTTATATTATAGAATTTATACTTTTAATCTTATTATGTTTGGGGTAAAGGGTATACTAACTGTGTAAACAAATATGTTGTTGAGATTTTGAGTATGTTGACAATGTTAATTAGATTGTAATTATTTTCTAATATGATGATTGGATTTGAGGATTCATTTAGAGGATCCATAACCAACTCATTATTTCGTCAACCACTGTAAGTAATTGGATACTTATAACTTGTAGAATGTAGCTTGTAAAATATTTGTTGTTTTGTAGTATTGTTATGTTGTGTATTTTCTATGATTATTTATGTGATGTGGTGTGATGATTTGCAACTATTAATTTATGATTAATATATTGTTGGTGAGTTTTCATGAATATGGAATTGTTATATGTCAGTGTTGTTATCCGTATTTGGCTTATAATGTTGTTAGTAGTACTTGTGGATGACCAAT
Source organism: Hemerocallis citrina (assembly GCA_017893485.1). NCBI lineage: Eukaryota > Viridiplantae > Streptophyta > Magnoliopsida > Asparagales > Asphodelaceae > Hemerocallis > Hemerocallis citrina. Next base: position 23,148,734 of record CM030362.1, on the reverse strand, counting down.
TTAATTTATATCATTATGCATCATTTTATGTAGGCTGTAAATCGGACCAGACGGGACCGGACAGTCATATGCTCAAGCTCGGATTGAAATTTTACTCGGACGGGCTTATGTCCGGTTCGGTCCAGATCGGACAAAATTTTTATAGTCTGGACTCTGTTCGGTAAAGCATCAGACCACAATAATACTCGGACGGACTTATGTCCGGCTCGAGCTCGGTGAAACATCGGACCTAATAATTTGTTCAAGTTCGGTTCGTATAACAGTTCCACTACAAAAGATACTGGTTTTACCGGCGAATATTCCCCGGCATTTTACTAGTAGCGCCGGGGTAGGGAGCAAAAAGGAATTAGGTGCCAGATGGGATGGTTATACACCGGCGGTCTCTTTAAAACGCCGGCCAATCTTCGTATTCACCGGCGTTTTATTTAAAAACGCCGGTGAAGTGTATTATTCACCGGCATTTTTATAATAAACGCCGGTGAATATACGGACACATTCACCGGCGTGTCTAATTGAAATGCCGGTGAATAAGCTGCGATAAAACCCGCGAACCCTAATCTTTCGCTCGCCATTTTCCCAAACCCCCCAAAAAAAAACAAGAAAGGGGCGCTTCGTTTCCCTCCTTCCTCGTTCTACTTCCCGCACGTTTGCCTCCGCCGCTTCGTCCTCTTCAACGGCCTTCGACCTTTCGAAATCGTCCCTTCTTCCCTTCGTCATTTTCGATTTCCCTCTTCCCTCTCTCTATTTGGAGGTGAATCGGCGATCGCCCCGCTCTCTCTCTCTCCTACGCCCCTGCGCTCGTCGCCCCGCTCTCTCTCTCTCTTCGGTATTATCTCTTGATTTCCCTTATTTTTCAAAAAAAGCATGGTTTTTCAGATTATGCATCTTGATTTCCTTAACATGAATGGTTTAGTTGGGATGAAGAATGAATAGAAAAATATATGCTTAGATACTGGAAAATTTCATCTTCTTTTACTGTTAATGAAGCTGATTTCATGCATCTGATTGTCTTCATGGCATGTTTGTTTTTTTACCCAAAATGGGTTCACTGTGAACTGAGGATGCTCTAGGTACGTATGCCAAAATCATTACATGCCGGATATGCACTACAATTGGATTTTAGATTTAGTTGGGCACAGTGAATTAGTAGAGCAACATATAAGCTCAGATAATGGAAATTTTCATTTTCAGATACTGATAAAGTTACCTGTTTGCCCTTGTTGGCATGATTTTTTAACAAAAAATGGGTTCACTTCCAAACTAAGTATGCTGCTAGCATCCTCATTTTCTTTCACTGTTAATGAAGCTGATTTCATGCATCTGATTGTCTTCTTGGCATGTTTTTTTGACCAAAATGGGTTCACTGTTAACTGAGGATGGTATAGGTACATATGCCAAAATCCTCCGGCCGGATATGCACAACAATTGGGTTTTAGATTTAGTTGGGCACAGTAGTAGTAGAGCAACATATAAGCTCATATAATGGAAATTTTCATTTTAAGATACTGTTAAAGTAAACTGATTGCCATCTTAGGCATGATTTTTTAACCAAAAATGGGTTCACTTCCAAACTAAGTATGCTGCTAGCATGTCCATCTTCTTTTACTGTTAGTGAAGCTTATTTTTCATGCATCTGATTGTATTCTTGGCATGTTTGTTTTTTTACCCAAAATGGGTTCACTGTGTACTGAGTATGCTATAGGTATGTATGCCAAAATCCTCCGGCCGGATATGCACAACAATTGGATTTTAGATTTAGTTGGGCTAAAGAAGTAGTAGAGCAACATATAAGCTCAGATAATGGAAATTTTCATTCTCAGATACTGTTAAAGTAACCTGATTGCCATCTTAGGCATGATTTTTTAACATAAAATGGGTTCACTTCCAAACTAAGTATGCTGCTAGCATCCCCAGTTTCTTCTTTTACTGTTAGTGAAGCTTATTTTTCATGCATCTGATTGTATTCTTGGCATGTTCTTTTGACCAAAATGGGTTCACTGTGAACTGAGGATGCTATAGGTACGTATGCCAAAATCCTCCGGGTATGCACAACAATTGGGTTTTAGATTTAGTTAGGCTAAAGAATTAGTAGAGCAACATATACGCTCAGATAATGGGTATTTTCATTTTCAGATACTGTTAGATAACCTGATTGCCATCTTAGGCATGATTTTTTAACCAAAAATGGGTACACTTCCAAACTAAGTATGCTGCTAGCATCCCCAGTTTCTTTTTTTGTTGTTAGTGAAGCTTATTTTTCATGCATCTGATTGTCTTCTTGGCATGTTCTTTTGACCAAAATGGGTTCACTGTGAACTGAGGATGCTATAGGTACGTATGCCAAAATCCTCCCTCCGGGTATGCACAACAATTGGGTTTTAGATTTAGTTGGGCTAAAGAATTAGTAGAGCAACATATACGCTCAGATAATGGGTATTTTCATTTTCAGATACTGTTAGATAACCTGATTGCCATCTTAGGCATGATTTTTTAACCAAAAATGGGTACACTTCCAAACTAAGTATGCTGCTAGCATCCCCAGTTTCTTTTTGTTGTTGTTAGTGAAGCTTATTTTTCATGCATCTGATTGTCTTCTTGGCATGTTCTTTTGACCAAAATGGGTTCACTGTGAACTGAGGATGGTATAGGTACGTATGCCAAAATCCTCCCTCCGGGTATGCACAACAATTGGGTTTTAGATTGAGTTGGGCACAGTAAATTAGTAGAGCAACATATAAGCTCAGATAATGGAAATTTTCAATTTCAGATACTGTTAAAGTTACCTGTTTGCCCTCGTTGGCATGATTTTTTAACATAAAATGGGTTCACTTCCAAACTAAGTATGCTGCTAGCATCCTCATTTTCTTTTACTGTTAATGAAGCTTATCCCATGCATCTGATTGTCATCTTGGCATGTTTTTTTGACCAAAATGGGTTCACTGTGAACTGAGGATGCTATAGCTGTATGCCAAAATCCTCCGGATATGTACAACAATTGATTCACTCTGAAAAATATATGCTTACATACTGGACATTATCATTTTTCTTTTACTGTTAATGAAGCTGATTTCATGCATCTGATTGGCATCTTGGCATGTTTTTTACCAAAATCCTCCAAATCTGTACAAGAATTGGGCTGAACAAATCTCGTGCAGGTTTCTTTTGGTGCTACAAACATCAATGATTTAGTTGGGATGAAGAATTATTTTAGAAAAACTTATTAGTAGCCATATTAGTTTCTTTTGTTTAGTATTATTATTATTATTATTATTATTATTATTATTATTATTATTATTATGAGATAAGTAAGTGATTATTAGTAGCCATGAACAGAATAGTTCATGATTCATCAGATCTTCTTGTTACCGTAGTTACAGCACGACGCGCTCATTATTCGGCCGATTCCTCTTCATGAGCAAAATACCCTTTACCATCATCATCTCCTTGAACGGAAAGCCAAATATAGGGGAGACTATGGTCGATTTTTTTTTACACTCGAACACAGGGTGTGCGATAAAATACCACTCAGGTGGTTGTGATAATTTTCACAAAAGGTAGTTTAGGGTTATGTGAATAGAGTAGATTGTGTTAAGATTTAGTTTTTTTTTGTACATTTTTTGGAACCACAATTTCTTTATTTTACAGTTAAAGATTATATCGTTTATTTATTTGCAGCTAGGGATGGTTTTCAAATAGGTGAAATTTAATATACAAAATGCCTTTCACTGTTATTACCGTTTAATATATCAAATTTTAATTTCAGATTGTGTGCTATTGTTATAATAGATAGAAGTTGGATTAGTAAACCACGATTATCCAAGGAGTACCGTGATGGTATTAAAGATTTTATTATCTTTGCCAAACGACATTCCCGTGATCCCAACCTAATCCTTTGTCCATGCCTCCGGTGTACAAATTGTAATTTGAGGACATGTGACGTAGTACATACACACCTGGTTGTCAACGGTTTTCTTCCAGGGTACACAAGGTGGTTTTGTCATGGAGAGGATTATACGTCAGCTCCTGTTCGTCCGGTTGTATTAGAAAATGAAGCTGAGCCCTTAGTGAACGAAGACTTAAGCGTTTCCGATGAGATGCATGCTTTGTTGCAAGATGCCATGGGGATTCATAATGTTCCTTTCCACACCAATAACCCAACAACCCAAGTTCACAATGAGTCAACAGAAACAAACCAGATTAGTGGTGGGGTGGACGAGAAAATGTATGGCCCCATCCCTGAAAATAATAAGCAGCAAGAATCCTTCGCTAAGTTACTTGAAGATGCTAGTACTCCGTTGTACCGCGATTGCACCAAATTTTCTAAATTCTCATTCATTGTCAGACTATTTCAGATTAAATGTTTAAACGGGTGGTCTGCTAAGTCCTTCACTATGCTACTTGAATTGTTGAATGAAGCATTTCTTGAATCTGTATTCCAAACTCAGCCTATAAAATCAAAAAATTCCTAAGTTCTTTCGATCTAGGATATGAGAAGATAGCAGCATGTCCAAATGACTGTATGCTTTTCACGAGTGGTAAGGAAAGTCTGGAGAATTGCGAAGTGTGTGGTTCTTCGAAATGGAAAGAAAGACCAAATCAAGACGAGGGAGCCAATGGATCTACTAAGCGAAGTAGGAAAAAGAAGCCTGCCAAAATACTGCGTTACTTTCCTCTGATTCCTAGGCTACAAAGGTTGTTTATGTCTACGAAAACTTCTTCTGATATGAAATGGCATGCTGAAGGTCGCACTAATGATGGGATTCTTAGACATCCTGCTGATTCTCAATCTTGAAAAAAATTTGATGAAAGATATCCTGATTTTGCGGAAGATCCTCGAAATGTGAGACTTGGACTAGCTAGTGATGGTTTCAACCCTTTCAGGCAAATGAGTAGTACATACAGCATATGGCCGGTTGTGTTGATACCATACAATTTGCCGCCTTGAAAATGCATGAAGCAGTCCTCATTTATTTTGTCCATGATAGTTCCTGGACCGAAAGGTCCTGGAAATGATATAGATGTGTACCTACAACCGTTAATAGATGAACTTCAGAAGTTGTGGGTGGGTGTTCCAACCTATGATGCTGTGGCTAAAGAAACTTTTTCTCTTCGGGCCGTGTTGTCTTGGACAATCAATGATTTTCCAGCATATGCAAATTTATCTGGATATAGTACTAAAGGACGTTATGCATGTCCACGTTGTGCTGACCAAACTAGTTCAAGGTGGTTGTACAATGGCAGAAAGTTTTGCTATATGGGTCATAGGAGATGGTTGCCTGACACACATATATTTCGGGCAGAGGCAGCGACATTTGATGGTACCGACGAGTGGGAACATGCTCCTGGGTCTTCATCTGGTTCATATATTTTGAGGCGGGTAGATGGTCATCAATTCAAATATGGAAAAGAACCAGAAGTCAGGACAAAGGACAAGAAAAGGGCAAGGCCGGAGCAAGGTGAGGAGACCGATCTATATGGCGAAGATGAGGATCAAAACATGACGAGTTTAGGTGCATGGAAGAAGAAGAGTATTTTCTTCAAGTTGCCGTATTGGGAATTCAACTTATTGCGACATAATTTAGATGTGATGCATATCGGAAAAAATATTGGTGAAAATTGAATAGGAACAGTTATGGGAGATGATCAGAAGACAAAGGACAATCTCAAGAGCCGACTTGATTTGAAGTCAATGGGCATCCGACATGAGTTGCACCCAGAAGAATTACCGAACGGGAAAGTAATCCTACCTCCTGCAATCTATTCAATATCAAAATCGGAGTTGGAATTGTTTTGTAAAGTACTACTGGAACTTAAAGTCCCTGATGGCTATTCTTCTAACATGGCAAGATGTGTCAACTTTAAAGAGAAGAGGCTTCAGGGTCTAAAGTCACACGACTACCACATCCTAATGCAGGATCTCCTTCCTGTGGCCCTAAGGTCTTCAATGTGTGAGCAAGTCACTACTGTCCTGAAAGATCTTTGTAGCATATATAAAGGTATTTGCTCAAGAATGCTTCGTGTTGAAGATCTGGACCAATTGGAGCAGCAGGCGGCATTGACACTTAGTAAAATGGAGATGATATTTCCTCCATCATTCTTCACTATAATGATTCACTTGATAATCCACCTTGCTGGTGAAGCCAGAATCGGCGGTCCTGTTCACTATCGGTGGATGTACCCCGTTAAGAGGTAAAAGAATTCATTCATCTTACGAAATTGAATTTTCAAAAGCTCATTTCTTTTAATCCCCTAATCCGCTCTAATTCATTAATTGTACATGTTCAGGTACCTATACCGGCTAAAGGGTTATGTGAAAAATAGAGCATATCCTGAAGGGTCAATAGCCCAGGGATATCTATCAGAGGAGTGCTCACATTTTTTTTCCAGGTATTTGCCGGGTGTGGAGACATCTTCTAGTAGACCACGTAGAAATCCAGACATTTACAACCTTGATGGTGCTCAATATCTTTTTGATACCGCTGGCACTACTGTTGGTAAAGTTGATGCATTTGAGCTAGATAACTTAGCGTGGGAACAGGCACATCGATATGTGCTAGACCACCATGCATCAGTAGAACCATTTCGAAAGTAAGTTGCTTTTGAATTTAAATCGAATACAGTGAAAACCGCGGAGTTCGACATTAACTTACTTTTTTTATTCCTTATTTCAATTGCTTGTTTTTTAGCGAATTTGTCAGGGACATCAAACGAAGGGCTAGACCAAGAAGACTACTACCACGTGAACAAAACAAATTGATGAATGAAAAATTTCATAAGTGGTTTAAATCTCATGTAGGTGAATTACAGTTATGCGAGTTAATCTTCATTCTATCTACATTTTTTATGGTGCTGATACGATTTGCGCAAAATTAATAGGTACATTCTTTGGGTCCTGAAGGTGCGTCATCTGAAATACAAGTACTTGCCAAAGGTCCCTATAAGATGGTCAAAAGATACGGAGGATACATATTCAATGGTTTTAGATTTCGTACTAAGGATCGTGAATGTCATTTGAAGTCTCAAAATAGTGGAATGGTAGTGACGTCTAAGACTAGAAGTTATGCTTCTAAATCGGACATGGGGCCTGTAGATGGAGATCTCGACTACTATGGAGTGCTCACGGATATCATTGAGTTGAATTATTTTGGTCATTTCCGTGTTGTCTTATTTCGTGGGGATTGGGCTGAGTTTGATAGGAAATTTGCTAACAACAAGGATAAGCTTGCTTCACAGTTGTAAACTTCTCAAAATTGATTCACATCGGTACACATATTAGCCATGAGCCATTTGTGTTTCCATCCCAAGTGCAACAAGTATTCTACAATGAAGATCCAACCCTGCCAAAATTGTATGTGGCTCTCCCTATGCAACCAAGAGATGTATTCCAACTGGGCGATACTTCAGAAGATGAAGACGGTGAAATCATGAACAGTTACATTGCTTCTGAGTTTCCTGTGTTTGATGTAAACACAACCGACGTTGGAATTTGCGGGACTTGGCTCCGCAAAGATGGAGAAGAGGGCGATGTACTGGAAGATGTCGTATTGTAGTTTACATGATTTTCAATCTCAATATTATATGTCTGTAATTTTATGTCTTAAATCTTGTTGTAATATTATGTCTGTAATTTCGAATATGTTAATTGTGAATTTAATACACCGGTTTAATTATCTTTCTATTTTTTTATAATTATGTTGGTTTGTTAATCCTACTAAAGTACAAATTTTATGATAGTTATTATAAACATGTTATTAATTAAATTTGCATCTCTAAGGAAGTTATCGAATCCTTGATAGGTACAACATGCCGAGGCGTGGAAAGAGGATAAATATAAATGATGGCAACGAGAGCCATGGGGATGAGCAGCCACTAAATAATAGTGGCAGTCAAACATATGAGAGTGAGGGTCGCACGCCGCCCACTGTCAAAAAACATCGATAAGTCTTTAAATTGGTATTTTTAAAGAGATTATGGTCTTGAATGCATGAAGGACACGTACTAGTGTTTGTGAGTCTGCATTGTGGCTGTCGTCTATAAGCATTTTGTCTTTGTTTCTTAAGTGGGCTGTGATTAGAAAGAAAGGGCTGAAGTGGAGATCTGGAAACCCAAATAGAGACATCTCGTTTATTATAATCTACACATATTGTTGGACCAACCCCCTCTTGCTGTTGTTGCTGATGTCTCTTTGTGTGCGTGTGTTGAAGAGAATGAAGGGATGAGAGAGAGTTGAGGAAAATGCCGCTATGTTAGCCTGGTGTATCCTCATTCTCTACCATCCCTCTTTCTGGCTCCATATATGGCTTCTATATTAAATTGGTTTCCTTCCACGATGACAGTCCGTAATACTACACTTGATATGAGCCCTGTTCATAGCCGCACCCTATTGCATATTCACATATAACTAGTACGTGTTGTTCATGCATTGAATGACTAACAGTAAAAGAAGATGGGGATGCTAGCAGCATACTTAGTTTGGAAGTGAACCCATTTTGGTTAGAAAATCATGCCAAAGATAGCAATCAGATGAATGAAATCAGCTTCTTTAACAGTATCTGAAAATGAAAATTTCCATAATCTGAGCATATATGTTTCTTTAACAGTGACTGTGAACAATTGTTCTTAATTGGGCTGTGATTAGAAAGAGACAAGTTGGAGTGGAGATCTGGAAACCCAAATAGAGACATCTTGTTCACAATAATTTATTATTGTTGTTGTTCCTGTCGCTCTTGCTGTTGTTGCTGATGTCTCTATGTGTTCGTGTGCTGAATGGGAAAGAAGGGATGGGAGAGAGATGAGGAAAATGCTGCTATGTTAGCCTGGTGTATCCTCATTCTCTACCATTCCTCTTTCTGGCTTCTATATTTGGTTTCCTTCCACGATGACAATTCCTTAAAACTACACTTGATATGAGCCCTATTCGTATTTTTCTTCAATGAAGAATTGATCTATGACTACAATCTCCATTCAAAACCCAATTGTTCTATATTTGGTTCCCTCTTGCTGTTGTTGCTGTTGTTGCTGATGTCTCATCTTCTTTTACTGTTAGTGAAGCTTATTTTTCATGCATCTGATTGTCTTCTTGGCATGTTCTTTTGACCAAAATGGGTTCACTGTGAACTGAGGATGGTATAGGTACGTATGCCAAAGGCCTCCGGCCGGATATGCACAACAATTGGGTTTTAGATTTGGTTGGGCTAAAGAAGTAGTAGAGCAACATATAAGCTCAGATAATGGAAATTTTCATTTTAAGATACTGTTAAAGTTACCTGGTTGCCATCTTAGACATGATTTTTTAACCAAAAACGGGTTCACTTCCAAACTAAGTATGCTGCTAGCATCCCCAGTTTTCTTCTTTTACTGTTAGTGAAGCTTATTTTTCATGCATCTGATTGTCTTCTTAGCATGTTTGTTTTTTTACCCAAAATGGGTTCACTGTGAACTGAGGATGGTATAGGTACGTATGCCAAAATCCTCCGGCCGGATATGCACAACAATTGGATTTTAGATTTAGTTGGGCACAGTAGTAGTAGTAGAGCAACATATAAGCTCATATAATGGAAATTTTCATTTTAAGATACTGTTAAAGTAACCGGATTGCCATCTTAGGCATGATTTTTTAACCAAAAATGGATTCACTTCCAAATTAAGTATGCTGCTAGCATATCCATCTTCTTTTACTGTTAGTGAAGCTTATTTTTCATGCATCTAATTGTCTTCTTGGCATGTTTTTTTGACCAAAATGGGTTCACTGTGAACTAAGGATGCTATAGGTACGTATGCCAAAATCCTCCGGCCGGATATGCACAACAATTGGGTTTTAGATTTGGTTGGGCTAAAGAAGTAGTAGAGCAACATATAAGCTCAGATAATGGAAATTTTCATTTTAAGATACTGTTAAAGTAACCTGTTTGCCATCTTTGGCATGATTTTTTAACAAAAAAATGGGTTCACTTCCAAACTAAGCATGCTGCTAGCATCCCCAGTTTCTTCTTTTACTGTTAGTGAAGCTTATTTTTCATGCATCTGATTGTCTTCTTGGCATGTTCTTTTGACCAAAATGGGTTCACTGTGAACTGAGGATGGTATAGGTACGTATGCCAAAATCCTCCCTCCGGGTATGCACAACAATTAGGTTTTAGATTTGGTTGGGCTAAAGAAGTAGTAGAGCAACATATAAGCTCAGATAATGGAAATTTTCATTTTAAGATACTGTTAAAGTTACCTGGTTGCCATCTTAGGCATGATTTTTAAACCAAAAATGGGTACACTTCCAAACTAAGTATGCTGCAAGCATCCCCAGTTTCTTCTTTTACTGTTAGTGAAGCTTATTTTTCATACATCTGATTGTCTTCTTGGCATGTTTGTTTTTTTACCCAAAATGGGTTCACTGTGAACTGAGAATGGTATAGGTACGTATGCCAAAATCCTCCGGCCGGATATGCACAACAATTGGATTTTAGATTTAGTTGGGCACAGTAGTAGTAGAGCAACATATAAGCTCATATAATGGAAATTTTCATTTTAAGATACTGTTAAAGTAACCTGATTGCCATCTTAGGCATGATTTTTTAACCAAAAATGGGTTCACTTCCAAACTAAGTATGCTGCTAGCATGTCCATCTTCTTTTACTGTTAGTGAAGCTTATTTTTCATGCATCTGATTGTCTTCTTGGCATGTTTGTTTTTTTACCCAAAATGGGTTCACTGTGAACTGAGTATGGTATAGGTATGTATGCCAAAATCCTCCGGCCGGATATGCACAACAATTGGATTTTAGATTTAGTTGGGCACAGTTGATTAGTAGAGCAACATATAAGCTCAGATAATGGAAATTTTCATTTTAAGATACTGTTAAAGTTACCTGGTTGCCATCTTAGGCATGATTTTTTAACCAAAAATGGGTACACTTCCAAACTAAGTATGCTGCTAGCATCCCCAGTTTCTTCTTTTACTGTTAGTGAAGCTTATTTTTCATGCATCTGATTGTCTTCTTGGCATGTTCTTTTGACCAAAATGGGTTCACTGTGAACTGAGTATGTTATAGGTACGTATGCCAAAGGCCTCCGGCCGGATATGCACAACAATTGGGTTTTAGATTTGGTTGGGCTAAAGAAGTAGTAGAGCAACATATAAGCTCAGATAATGGAAATTTTCGTTTTAAGATACTGTTAAAGTAACCTGTTTGCCATCTTTGGCATGATTTTTTAACCAAAAATGGGTTCACTTCCAAACTAAGTATGCTGCTAGCATGTCCATTTTCTTTCACTGTTAATGAAGCTGATTTCATGCATCTGATTGTCTTCTTGGCATGTTTTTTTGACCAAAATGGGTTCACTGTGAACTGAGGATGCTATAGCTGTATGCCAAAATCCTCCGGGTATGCACAACAAGTGGGTTTTAGATTTAGTTGGGCTAAAGAAGTAGTAGAGCAACATATAAGCTCAGATAATGGAAATTTTCATTTTCAGATACTGTTAAAGTAACCTGATTGCCATCTTGGGCATGTTTTTCCCCCCAAAAAATGGGTACACTTCCAAACTAAGTATGCTGCTAGCATCCCCATCTTCTTTTGTTGTTAGTGAAGCTTATTTTCATGCATCTGATTGTCATCTTGACATGTTTTTTTGACCAAAACGGGTTCACTGTGAACTGAGGATGCTCTAGATACGTATGCCAAAATCCTCCGGCCGGATATGCACAACAATTGGATTTTAGATTGAGTTGGGCACAGTGAATTAGTAGAGCAACATATAAGCTCAGATAATGGAAATTTTCATTTTCAGATACTGTTAAAGTACCTGTTTGCCCTCGTTGGCATGATTTTTTAACATAAAATGGGTTCACTTCCAAACTAAGTGTGCTGCTAGCATCCTCATTTTCTTTCACTGTCAATGAAGCTTATTTCATTAAGATCCAGGATGGCAAATTTTGATTGGGCTATGATTGGATTGTTTAGTGGATGTTGTCTATGTTCTTAATTGGGCTGTGATTAGAAAGAGTGGGCTCGAGTGGAGATCTGGAAACCCATATAGAGACATCTTGTTCATAATAATTTATTATTATTGTTGTTCTGGTCGCTCTTGCTGTTGTTGCTGATGTCTCTTTGTGTTCGTGTGCTGAAGGGAAACAAGGGATGAGAGAGAGATGAGGAAAATGCCGCTATGTTAGCCTGGTGTATCCAAAGTCTCTACCTTTCTTCTTTTTGTTTCCATTTCTGGCTTCTATATTTGGTTTCCTTCCACGATGACAGTTCCCTAAAAATACACTTGATATGAGCCCTATCTTATTTTTCTTATTTTTCTTATATTTGGTTTCCGTCCACGATGACAGTTTCATGGATTGTCTGAACAATCTATGAAGGACATGCTTAGATACTGAATTTTCATTTGTTTTACTGTTTTAGATAGTGGATATTTCCAATCATAGGAGAATATAAAGGTTTCAAGTTAGATACTGAATTTTTATTTGTTTTGTTATTTTAGATATATTTAAAAACAAAATTAAGTACTAGATTTTTAGCATTGCAATGTAATTATTTTACCTTTGTATATATTATTAACAATTCCATTTGCAGTTGGCACTTTGATCTTATAATTTAAGATACAGGTAGTTCTTTTTGCAAGTTCAAAAAATATGTATATTCTGTATTGTGGTCTACTGTTGAATTAAACTATTATTATTTTTTTCACAGAGCGGTCGCCCAAATGAAGGAAATTCTGATGATCAGAGCTGAAGCTACTCGAGGGGTATGAATCTGCGGTCCTCCTTGCTGTTCTTATGTCCTCCTTACTGTATGGTTGTTGTTCTTATGTCCTCCTCCTTGCTGTTGTTATGTCAGACTGGTTTTTTTTTATGAGAGTTATGTCAGACTTTTAATTTGGGATATTTTGGATATTTGTCAGACTGGTTTGTTTGGATATTTGGGATGTTAGTCCATATATTAATTTGTTAATTATGACACTGTTAATTAATCAATGAATTTGGACGTTGATATGACACGTGTGAAACTTGATTATCTTTAATTATTCTTGTGTTTGGTTGTGATTTGCGCAGTAATATGTAACAAAATTGGTTGAATCAGTTGTGAATTAGTTTACAGGTTTTGTAAATGAAACTGTGAATTGAAATCGAACGGAAAACTGGAGTATCGAAAATAAACGGGTATAGCTAGACTGGCGTTTTAAAAAATGCCGGTCTATCTAATCTATTTGTTGAAGTGTGCGATATACCGGCGTTTTCACACACGCCGGTGAAGGTCGTCAGCTGTAACGGCACCGATATACACCGGCGTTTTATAAAACGCCGGTGTATATAACTACACCGGCATTTTTTGGTCACGCTGGTGCTTGTAAGTAGGAAAAACCAGGCACTCACAAACGCACATACACCGGCGCTCTATGACCGCCGGTATACTTTCGTTCTACACCAGCGTTTCTATAAACGCCGGTGAATGTATAAATACCGGCGGTTTACGACCGCCGGTGAATGTGTATAGGCTGTAAAAGAACGGCACTCGGAGACCGACCTACACCGGCGTTTTATGACCGCCGGTGTAGTTATCACATTTACCGGCGTCCATTGAAACCGCCGGTGTAGACCCCTTCGTTTCCGCGACGCTCACTTCGGCGGCATTTGGACCGGAGCTATTATAAACGCCGGTGAAAGTTTCACCGGCGTAAAAAAACACCGGTAAAGACGTAAAAAAACGCCAGGAAAGCTTGTTTCTTTTGTAGTGTTCGGACAGTCCACGGTCAGACCATTTCTTGAGCCGGACTCGGACGGACGACGGACCATCCTATTCGTTTTACACCCCTAATTTTATGTAGTTTAAGTAGGTAGGCATGTACATGAGTGATTTTATGACGTGTGTATTGAGATGGTTATTTTGAGTTATTACCATATATATAGTTTTACTACTCATGTGTCATGCATCCACTTTTATATAGCAGTATATGAGTCAGGATTTTAAGTAACCCCTTATGTGCTCTCATGTGGCCACTCTATGAATGATGAGAATTAAGCATTTTAATTGTCCCTATCACGGATGGTATATCAAAATTCTTTTGCATTCTAGAATAGTTGTATATGATCATTTACATAGTATAGGATGCATAAATTATTAGACAAATACCGCATTTGGCATCCCGCATTCTTGCTTATATGGTCACCTTATTTATTGGTGCAATTATATGTTGTAAGAGAATTGCAATCTAGATATTTTTTGTTCTAATACATGCATTGTTATATATTTTTGCATTAATATATTTAATTATTAATGTGGTATTTCAAAAATTGCCGACTACTTGATATCTTTATTCAAGATGTCAGCTCATTTTGTTGTTAATAAACTTTTTCAGATTAGTGCATCAAGATCAGATGCTTGAAGAGAATAAAGGATCTAGAAGCTTACGTCTCTTGGGAATAAATTGTCGTAGAGAACCTTTAAGTTGACAAATCGGATTTTCAAATTGTTTAAATTATTTTATTGAAGTTGTAAGGAAACTCTTGCTTAAGAATTTTTGGTTATTTATGGGGTGATTTATATATTTGTTATTAGCCATTTGAGCTATTTTTTTTTTTTTTGATGAATTTTATCACCATGAGATTTGATACTTATTATGTTGTCGAAATAGTTGTTCTTGTTTACAGACAATAAACTAGTTTCTCTACTATGTACTCGATTCAGTGTTGGACCGCAGACATGCATAGTACACCAAATCCAAACCCCCCATTGCAAAATTACTCCAATCAAGCAACCCCTTAGTGAGACATATGCCAGTAGGTGGAGTTGGGGTGGTGCTGGTGGATCGCATGGATGGTCCACCAAGTCGGAGCCCCACGGAACACCCCACGAATACACAGAATAACAAATGAACCTTTAGTGGAACCTCACCATAAGACTAGTGAAATACCCTACCTCGCAAGAAGACGAGAGGAATAGAACGGGTACGGGGCCCAGATCCACCCTGCAGGCGGTGGTGGATCATGGATGATTGCTGCCAATGAACAAATACATACATACATACATACATATATATATACATACATATATATATATATATATATATATATATATATATATATATATATATATAAATCCAGTGAGTGAGCAGAGGCGTCCACCAACACTGAGCACAACGTGGGTTTGCCCCTGCAGAATAGTGGGTATATATAAATGCCAGATATACCAGCCAAGAAAGCTTTGAACTAATTAGAAACACATTTGTCTTAGTACATCACACAAGCCCGATACTATATATATGCATTCAATGTACGATACACACCTAATTCTATAACTAATCAGACTAAAGGTTACACAATCCATTTTGTGTCATGCAATCATGCACCGAGGAGGTTGAATCCAAAAGCCGCGGGTATATCCAATGTGTGATCATCGATCACCTATAACTAATCAAACGCAAGGATAATACACATTAATTCCATTTCATGTCACAACATTTATGGCTGAAAAATCTCCGTTTCCCACTGCACTCACATGTAGATCTAGGATCAGATCCAAAACCTCCACCAAAACTTAGGAGAGGGTCCACACCTGCACATACACTGTGCTCAAAATGGTAGTATTGTTATATCTAATACGTACAAATTCATCCAACATAGATACTGATCAAACAAAAGGGGAAGATAATTAAGTAGCCTATAGGAAGAAAATGGTGTACGTAAAAAGACTGCAGATCTAGCACAGTAGAACAACAAGGCATGCAAGTAGCTAGTAGATGAGAGAGAATGAGTGGGAAAATGGAATGATGATGGTTTCCATTCAACTGCAGTAGGGGTAGTGGGGTCGAAACAAACATCTATCAGTATACGATTATTTGGAAGGATTCGAGAACCTCATTATTCCATTCCATATACCCACCCCTGTGGAGTTGAATTGAATGGACCCCCATACACCTTCCTTCCTTCAATCCCTCTTCAAATTATAAAATTTGCACTGATCAATATCTTTCAGGAATTCGTAGTGCAAATAGATGGATATATAATCATCATATGGTAAGTAATAATGGCGACAAACTATGACAACGATGACACCAAATGACAATGACAATGAAAGCATTGACTGCAGTAAAAGTGTTTAATAGAAACAAGTCAAACATATATACAGCATGAATGAATGGGTGCAGTGTACATCTTATGAGCCAACTTAAAACCTGATTAATTAGACAAATAATAGCATATTAAACAAATTAATTAATTAAAGTTTAGGAATACAATTAATTACTAATTGGGTGGGAGTCTGATTTGAAATAGTTTAGTGCTGTGGTTGCAAAGACTAGCTAGCATGCATTTGTGATTCCAGAGCCAGTGCACGTTGGTTCTCTAATGATTAAATAAGACAAGCCAGATTTCAGAGTTTCAAAACCCAAAAGAATAATTTGTCATCATAGTAGTAGCAGCATTTTAATATTTTCAGTTCCTTACCACTATATATAGTTCTATGGACTTGTACAGGTGAAATATTTTCATTGAATTGCATATATTTATCATCTATAATCAGTAGAATTATGGGCTTAAGAGGAGGGGAAAACCTTAAATTGGTGATAAAATTATATATATAAAATCAGCATGAACAAAGCGTTCATTCTAAATATCTAAAATATATATATACACATCCAACTTTTCCATTTCAACTTAATTATTTACTAAAAAGCAAAACATTCTCAGTTAAACTATATATACCCTCCCTAAATTATCGCAAAGTAAAAATATTTAATTGTAACTTCTCCACAAAAAAAAAAATGTAATTGTAAATCTTATTCATATTACAGTTATGATCTAATTCTATTATTCTCTTTGTTCACTTCTTGAAATGTTGCATTACAACTCATGTTTATCTCTTTAATGAAACATGAAAGCATTTTGCCATTTTTCGGATTAAAAAATCAAACATACAAACTTGGACGCAATTATAGTTATATACCATTAATTTAGAATGTACAAAACTATAAGCTAATATTTATATATTATTGCTAACATAAATTAAATGGTAAATATTCATAAAATATCTAAAACAGCATCATCCTCCAACCTGATTATCCATATATAGTTGAGAATAGAAAAATGACAATAGTAGGTCAGATGTACCTGAAAAAAAGCTAGTTACTTAAGGTCTAAACTGGTATTATTAATTCCATACCAAAACCTTGTCATTTCATGTATTTCAAGCCCTACGTAAGCCTCCAGTGAAGTAACCCTAAATAGTCAGGATAACCATGATGATCGATCAATCTTAATAATGCCATTTTTAATTATCTAAACTACGGAAACAAGTAAAGACCTAATCACAGACAGCTAACTCTCCCTAGTCCTACACCCCATCTTGTCTTCTGTAAATGACAAAAGTCCTGAAATAATAAATATCTCAAGGGTTTCAGTGGAAACCCTACCTATCTACCACCCATATATCACTCCAATTTCTTCCTCCAAAAAACCCAAGAAGAGAGCGAGATCTAGGTATATATAGTATAGTTAAAACAATTGAAGTACTGGTTTGATGGAAGAAGGCCGAGGAGGATGCTATGTGATAGAGGTTCCTCCATTGACGAGGTCGAACCTTCAACCAGAAGAGAACCTTCAAGGTTTGATCAGTTTCGGTAATTACATGCAAGTGCACGTGCCGTTTCATCTGGTTGATCAGGGCCCTTTGGTGCTTCCATCCACCCCCATCACAGCTACTCTTCCAAACATGGCTGTGGTGGATACTGCTTATAACCCTAATTCAAAGTCTACTTGGTGTAATGAAGAGGTAATCATATATTCATGCACTCTCAGCATTAAACAATGCTTATATACTTTTAGTCAACATATATACAATTATTTTCTCAAATAAATATATACCTTTCTCTCTTTTTTATATATTATTATATTATTTGATCAGGTGAGTATAACCTCAGATCCCAAAGTTGGAGTTGGTAACATCGATCAAAACAACTGTGGTAAATATGGAGCTAGTTCTTCATGGTGTGCTCTCTCTCTCTCTCTCTCTCTCAAGCATATTCTTAATTAGTTACATATTTTAGTTACATTATATATATATATATGAATTATGTGGTGAATACTAGTAGGTGGAAGAGTTCAAGTGGATCAGAGAAGGGATCAAACAATAATAAGATGAAAATGAGGAGGAAGATGAGAGATCCCAGATTTTGCTTCCAAACTAGGAGCGATGTGGATGTACTAGACGACGGATACAAGTGGCGAAAATACGGCCAGAAAATTGTCAAAGATAGCCTTCACCCTAGGTACTAATATACAGCTATGTCTTCGATCTTCTTTTGTTTTAGCCCTACTTTTACATCAACTTTGTTTGTATTAACTGTAAGTATAATTACGACAGTTGAGCCCTCTTCCTAGTCTTCCCGTCATGATTCAGAAAACATATGTACGTTTTTGTTTTGCTGTCAACATACAATTTTTAATTTGCACAAAATGTTTTGTTTATCGAAATAGAGCAATACATATATGAAACTATTTTATCTTGATATGTCAGATTTATTATTTTTAAAAAATTTTAATTCCCAAAAATATTTATTTGTTTTGAGATTTTTATCCTTTATACATTAGGGAGTAAAATATACACATATGAGCTTCAAATTGAAGCCAGTTTCTTGCATTGGCGATTTTGAAGTGTTAGGTACCTATCCTATATGCATACATATTTACTTGCTCATCAATTTTAGAAATTATTTACTAATTTATAACATGGATATATAAAGCACAGATGGTACGAAACACATTTAATGGAAATTTAGTGTACATGATATCCAATCAATTCATGATATTCTGATGGATATGACTGAACTGGAACGGACCTTAAAAACAAAATTATTAAGTATATATACTCTATAAAGTAACTATTATGTTCATAATATTATATTCATTGTTTTCCTTTCAATTTTTGTTATTTCTTTTCCAGGAATAAATTAGTCAGCTTTATCAATATAAATAATAATAATGCATATTTAAATCTACTACTAATATGGATTAGTAAGAAATCGACAGCAACAATATTATACTATGAGAGCAATGTTTGTATAGTGCGAAGAAAAAAAAGGAACACATACGAGTTCTATAGTATAATAAACATTTTCCTTAGTATATTGGTAAACTGGTGAAAAAATATTGGAGATCATGTGCTCTTCTATGTTTGCCTCACTATTCTAAATTTGGTATTGTTACATTTTCGGCCATAACTTCTGCAAGATTTTTTGATTTATTGCTCTTTCATTGGGTTCATAGCTTGTCTAATAAAAAAAGGATAACATCATGATGCAAATTGCATGATATTATATACCAGATTTCAATATTTTCCGAGAAATTGATGATATATAGTCAACTAAAAATCAGCGATTTTAAGAAAAGAAACCCAATTAATTTTTTTAGCAGAGATTAATTGTATATAACTAGTAATTTACACGTGCTGCACGTCTTAATAAATATAGTTTTTCAAAAGTAAAAATTCCGATGTATTATGAGCTTAAACCTGAAACCTCTTTTATAATAGCTATGCACGGGCGATGCACGGGTTTGTATGTTTACAAATGACAACTCCAACTCTCCCATTACAATATTAGAGATTGATTAATAATATTATGCAATATTTGTTTTTGTCTGTAATTAATTGAATTTAATTTCAGGAGCTATTTTCGGTGTACCCATCATAACTGCCGAGTAAAGAAGAGAGTTGAACGATTATCAGAGGATTGTCGCATGGTTATCACCACATATGAGGGGAGGCATACACATTCTCCATCTGATGATACAAATTCATCTGAACATGAATGCTTCACCTCGTTCTAGTTATTATAGCAACTTATAATATACTAATGCAAATTATAGGGTGTCAATTATTAGTTTCCTTCTACCTTAATATTTCAAGTGAAATAATCATAAAAATTAGTAATTGGTTGCTTGCTTTGATTATGTACTCGTGTACTGTGAACATTATGATTTGGCTTGTGGAATTATTAATTTGCTTTTTTTCCTTTTGAAAAAATAAGCCGATGCTGCTGATTTAGTGGTGGAAGCAACAAATATGAGTTATTGTTATTTGTAGAGAGAGGACAGATCTCAGCCACACATCTGGATCTGAGAAGGGAGTTTGGTGAGGAGTAGGAGAAGTAGTGCTGCTAGTATGTACCAGCTGTCGAGGAATAGCCTACTCTCGTGAGAAGATCAGTGGACAGTGTGGATGATCTCCGCGAGGAGCAACCCGAGGTTGAGACTGAACTCTGCGACACTGAGCATTGATCCCCCGAGCTTCAGGGTGTCGAGCATCGAATGGAGTCCAAACAACCTGTAGCCAGTTCACGGTGCATGCCGAGCGTCGAGCATCGAGCGGAGCCGAATAACTGGTAGCCAGCTCGAGGTTCATTCCGAGTGTCGAGCGTAGTACATTTTGTGAAAAAGCTTGTAGCTTGCTCGAGGAACGTGTCGAGCGTTGAGCGAAGCGCACTTTGCGAGAAAGCGTGCAGCTGGCTCGAACAACATGTCGAGCGTCGAGCGTAGTATATTTTGGAAGAAAGCTTGTTGTTGGGATTCTCCCCACTCGAAGCTTTTCGCCCCCCGGAGGGCTTTGAAGAATGAAAGCGGCTTTTTTCCAGACTTGGAGAGGAAACGGCCGATGACCGCCAGTCGATCCATGAGCCGTTGGACTTCTTTCACATTCCTGGGAGGGACCACGTCCAGTATGACCTGAATCTTTTCGGGGTTCGCCTCAATGCCTCGCTAGCTGACCACGAATCCGTGAAATTTTTTCGATGTGATGCCGAATGCGGATTTGGAGGGATTGAGCCTCATATTGTTGGATCGTATGACTCCGAAAACCTCCTCGAGATCACTGACGTGATCTTGTCCCCTGCGACTTTTGACGAGCATATCATTGACATATACCTCAATGTTTTAACCTATCTGTTCTTTACAGGTCTGGTTGATGAGCCTTTGGTACGTGGCACTGGCGTTCTTCAGCCCAAAGGACATGACTCGGTAGCAGTAGAGGCCTTAGTCGGTTACAAAGGCGATTTTGGGGATGTCCTAAGGGAACATTCTGATCTAGTTGTAGCCTGAAAAGGCATCCATGAAACTTAGCAGCTCGTGACCCGAGGTCGCATCTATCAGGTTCTGGATGCTCGGGAGGAGGAACAGATCTTTAGGACATGCCTTATTGAGGTCTGTGAAGTCTATGCAGATCCTCCACTTTCCGTTCAGTTACTTCACCATCACACTGTTTGCCAACCATTCTGGATAGTTGGCATCCTGTATGAACCGAGCCGAAAGGAGCTTGTCCACTTCTTTCTTTATCGCATGTTGCCTGCCAGGAGCGAACTTACGGTGCTTCTGCTTGACTGGTCTCGAGTCCGGGTGGACGCTTAGTTTGTGCCTGATGAGGTCCTCTGAAATTCCTGGCATATCCGCGGGCATCCATGCGAAGAGGTCGGCATTGCGACAGATGCAGTAGATAATGGCCAGCTTTAGGTAAGGAGCGAGAGACCCTCAGTTTAGCTAGCTTGGGGTCGTTCCGGCTTTGACGTCCAGCATGACGATTCCCTCAATTTGGATAGGAATGCCGGAAACCTGTGGAGCGTGTACCCGGCCGACTTCAGCCTCTCGCAAGAGAGTTTGAGCTTTTCGAATGCGGCCAGGAACATGATGTTGACCGAGATACCATTGTCAATGAAGATGCGGCGGACCTCGTGATTGGCCATAGCGAGGCTGATTACCAGGACGTAGTAATAAGGCAGCCGAGCGCCTTCTAGGTCTTTCATTGGAGAATGAGACTACCAATCCTTGATCCTTGGGGGGCAGATAGTTATGGACTGAGTTAACCTCCCGTACGAAGGCTTTACGGGAGGTGTTCAACTCTCCCCCCATAGGTCCGCCGTGGACACAGTGAAGAATGGCCGGCCCAGCGACTCCTTCGGGCTCGGGTTTCTGCCTCTGATCATCTGTTAACTGTTCGGATAGGAGGCGAAGCCCTCGGGTTAGTTCGGTGAACTCCTGTAACTCCCGTTCCCGTAAATATATAATTTCTGAATAATTTTCTGTATTTCGAATTATTTATAAATTTAGTTGTGTAAAATTCATTTTAAATTTTCTATTAAAATCTTTTCTAATCGGGAATTATGTTTATTTCGAATGAGGGTGTATTTTAACTTTATTTTCCATTTTTTTATTGATTGACTATTTTCATTTTAACCAAATTAAAAATATTCAGAATTTCTTTAATAATTTGTTAAACACAATTCCTTTATATAACCTTGTTATTATTATTATTATTATTATTATTATTATTATTATTATTATTATTATTATTATTATGAGTATTATTGTTATTACTATTATTATCGTTATTATTAGTATTATTATTATTGATATCATTATTGTTATTTTTAGTATTGTCATTGTTATTATTTTTACTAATATGGGTTGTTCTTATTATTAGTAATATTATTATTGTTATCATCAAAATTAGTGATGTTGTTATCTCTTTTATTTTCATGATCTTTATTATTATTATTATTTTTGTTAAAGCTCAATTTATATTCATTTGATTTGCATTGTTTATTTAACCTAAATTGTGAAGCCCAATTGTTTTAAACTCAAACTCATTGACCCAATTTCTCCATAATCTATCTTGACCAGATCAATTCTACTTCACATTCAAATCTCCAAAATCTCTTCTGTAACCCCCAAAATTAATATCCCTAATAATCAGCCTATTGATTCCCGTAACCCCCTCCTCCTACTAACTCTTCTCTTTATTATTATACATTTAAATTATATTATAACTTCCCCCTTTCTCTTTCTCCCCGTCTTCCTCTCTCCCCCTCCCCTGTTCCAAAAAAACCACAGAACCCAACGGGAACACCCCAACCCCCATTTCGTCTTCCTCTTCACCTTCGACCTCTCCCCTCCGCCATTGCCAACCCCATTCTCGCCCTCCATCGTCTTCGTCTTCGCCTCCCCACCCCGCACCTCGGCAAGCACCTCGACCATCTCATCTCGAACCGCCTCGCCATCACCACCCTCGACGACTCCACCTCTCTGCTCGACCCCATTCCCCATCGCCCCTCACTATCGCCATCAACCTCACCCCCTCGGCCCCCTTGCCTCCCGTCGCCCCGAAGCTCCTCAGCCACCTTCCATTCCGCCATTGTTGTTGAAGCTCCGCAAGTCCTCGACTCGCAATTGCTCCATCTCCGCCACCTGCGGCGCCGCTACTCAGCCCCGCTTGTCGTCTGCCTCCGCGCGACACCTCCCAACCTCCAGAACCCCCGCTCGCCGCTGCCGACGTTCCCTCTGGTTCCCCTCCTCGTTGCTCAGCCCGTCGACAAAAGCAGAAACATCAGCCTGAGCGACAGCACGACCGGGTCGCTGCCCCCTGGTCGCCGCCTCCTGTCTCGTGCTGTCCTCGCCGGCGCTATCGCCTGTGCACGCCGCCGTGTTGCCGTTCCACCGCCCACGCACAGTCACCTCTCCCGACGCCTCTCCCGCCACCTCTCTAGCATTTTGGGAAGAAGAAGAAATTGATGTTTGGAGTTGTGAGAAGGGGATCCGGTGTGGGTGTTCGCTGTTTTGTGTGGAAGTTTGGAGTGTTTACTATTTTGATGTGTGGGGTCTGCTGAGTTGCTATTTTGTGAAGTTGGATATTACTGGGTTGATGTTTGGGTGTGTATTGTTGCTGGTTAGTGCTGTTTGGAGATTGTGTGAATTGTTGTTGTAGTGTGATTGTAAGGATGACCCGATCCAGTGTGTGGAGAAGTGGAGTTTGGTGTTTGTGTGCTTGATTGGAGTTTGCTGTTTGGAGTTGGGTTATTAGGTTAGTTGTTGGGGTGTTTGCTATTGTGGAGAAGTGGAGTTGTTGTTTTGGAGTTGCTGCCACGTATATTGCACGTGTTCCACTGTCCAAAATTCTAATTCCGTCATTCTCTCGTTCACCTCGGGATCGTCAAATCAGACAAGTATCTCTTGTACAAATTCATTTGTTCTAGTACAAGCTTTCCTTGCAAAAATACCGCAAGTATATTCCTTAATTCTAATTTGCATTCATAAGTCGAATTAAAATATGTTGTTATACAAAATCCATTGATCCTGTATTCCTACATGATCACATACATTACATGAACACGATTAATACACACATATAAACTCTTAGGACTATACATAATTATGTGTATGATTGTCTTACCAGTGTTAGTAGTTTAAATATGATATCTCGTTATTGTCGATAAAAATTAATAAAAGTAACAAGCCGGGGTTTAAGAGAAAGACCATAGTAGTGTGCAATATAGAAGAGCGTACTCGGAAGGGAGCCCGTATTTCGCATGATTACAAGTTATATAGAACTAAGTGTCATGTAGAACAAAGTGCCACGTCAGGGGTTGACGAGGGCCACCTCTAGAATCTACGAGGGCCACCTCTAGAATCCATTACATGATTACAAGTTTACATATTTCACACTATAAGTTTACACTCTATATGTTTCACGTTACTAGTTGCACGTATCTCGAACAAAATACAATTGACATATTTTTCCTGAGTACGTGACCTATAGAATCCACTACTAAGTCTAAACGTAACTGATTGTATGTAGCAACCATGTAGTAAAAGTATGAATGCATGAAGTGCTACCTAAATAGAATCAAACATTAGACTTAAGATTAACACGTGCACTTGCATAATCCAACTATATGTACATGTTCCTGTTGACTTGTTTACTCATTTACTTGTTTATACATGCCACTTGTTCCACAGTGCCTTGTTCGTAATCATGTTTATATATTGCATTTCTCCTATTTCATGATTCTCAATTTTTTGCTCTTTTTTCTATTTTTGTTTTGTTTTGTTTTGTATTTGTCCCCTTAGCTTGTACCACTTGCGGCCCGTGACTTTATATTAATGGGCATCTTCTTGTTTTTCCTTTTTTCTTTTTGTAATAATGTACTTGTAGGCCCGGATGGAGAGTTACCAGAAGGTGTTGCTAATCAAGTATTTTAGTTTTGTTAATTATCATGTTGTCTTAATTCATATTTTATTCATGCTACTCTTTATTGTATTCCGAACTTGTTTGACCCGTAACTACTTGTACTTCACGGTTGTTAGTTATGTTATGGACTATGTCATGAACTTTCATTATTATATTGTGATTTTACATGCCTGCATGGTTTATTTTGTTATCTTGTTGTTGAGTTTACCTATGCAGCTTATGAATAGTGTATTTGCATCATTCGCTGGGCCTTAGTCATGGTGGACTCGTATTCCCATATTTTGGGAAGCGGGGCGTGACAACTCCCTTAGGTACCCCCTTTGGATGAGGGTCTCAATCTCGTCTTTGAGGGTCCAGCAATTATCAGTCTCATGCCCATTGTCCCGATGGAACCGACAGTAGAATCTCATGTCCGTCTTCTTGTTGTTGTTGGGTTGGGAAGGATGACGGACGATCCCCTTATCCACAATTTCCATGAGGATAGCCGACACACTCTGAGTCAGTGGAGTGACCTTTTTGAAGCAGGGGACGGGAGGTGGTTGTCTCTTATCAAATGCATCTTTCTGAGCCTTCTTCGTAGGCTCAGAGTCATCGACCTCTCTTTCCTTTGGTCGGGGTTTCTTTTAGACCTTTTGGGTACAGAGTCTCCTCGGCTTGGATGTACTTTTCGACCCTGTTGAGGAGGTTGGGAAAATCAATAGGCAACTTTTTTGCCAAAGAGGCCTTCAGTTGGCCGTGGCGAACAATGTGTCGAAAGGCCGCAGACGCAATGCCAGCGTCGAGAGAAGAGACCGCCCTAGCCACGGCGGTGAACCTCCGCACAAAGTCCCAAAGAGACTCTTCTTCCTTATGTTTGAGGTTCAGAAGGAACGCGCTCGGCTTCTCGACCTTCCTACTGGTCACTAAGTGAGCGAGGAAGCTCGCCTCGAGCTGGTCGAATGAGAAAATCGAGTTGGGGGCAAGCTTTGAGAACCACTCCCGTGCCGGGCCACGCAGAGTGACTGGAAATGCGTGATAAAAGAGAGGATCCGCAGCGCTGTGAATCATCATGAGGGTTTTGAACTCATCCATGTGATAGCAGGATCTGACTCTCCATTATACATCTCGAACTAAGGCAGTCTGAAATTCCTCGAAATCTCAACGTCGAGGATCCGAGCAGAGAACGGGGGTCGGGTAGGCTGATACCCCGGTTGGATTGTCCCCCGCCCTTGCCGATCCGAGCGAGGCGATCCTCCATCTCTTGGAGGCGCTGAAAGACGGCATCATCATGTCTTGGCGACCTGGTCGAGCTGTGAGACTCACTGCCCTGGGCTTTCTCCTAGCGATGGTTGTCGTTTTGACGCTTAGTTCTGGGACCGACACGGAGGGCCTGGAAGACATTGTTCCTGAACTTCTGGAACTCGGCTCTCATGACCGGGACCTATTCGCCTTGACTGTTTGGGGGTGAACGATATCTCGGGGAGTGGCTGCGCCTCTGTTCCTGACTCTGGGATAGGTGAATGTTGTGGGTCGGAGCATGGTTAGAGGGGGTAACCCCACCCCTCGATCGGCTGAGTTGGTGTCGGAGGTCATCCACAGTCTGCCGATTATTAATAACGTACCGAAGGTCATCGGTCACAGAGCGTTCGGGTTGTCGTGTGACCGAGTGTGAAGCGCTCAGACCCGGTCCTGACGGACCCTCGGCTCGCTGCCTTCGAGACTCCTGTGTGTTCACGTGATTGCGAGAATGATGAGGAGGGAGGGTCGACATGATGTCCGGCTGTGGGTGCTCTCTTGGCTTTGGGTGGGATGGAAGGGAAGGACTTCAAGGTGAGATCCGAGTCTGAAACCGAATCAGTCTGTCTCTTCTCACAAACGGTGTCAATCTGATGTTGCTGATTTAGTGGTAGGAGCAATAGATGCTAGTTCTTGTTATTTGTAAAGGGAAAGACAAATCTCAGTCATAGATCTGGATCTGAAAAGGGGTTAGGTGAGAAGCAGGGGAGATGGTGCTGCTGGTAGCTAGACACCTTGAACACTTGTAAGACGCCTAGAAACACAGGGAGAGATCCTGGCGACAAGCCCTCTAATGACCTAATCAGTCACTTGAGAAAATGAGAGCTATGGTTTGAGAAGAAAAAATGATATTACCTTCAGAAAGGGAAGTGAACCTAGTATTTGTAGGCAGAGAGAGAGAACCCTAACTCTAATGGGCCGGGTTGACCATCTTTTGTGGGCCAACTTGGGGTGATAAAACAACAGAAGGCCATAGGGTCTACAGGCCTGATTTATAGCGGTTTGCTGATCTTGAGGGGATCAGACGGTTCAGATTGAGCTGGACTTTTACCCACATCGCAAGCCAAAGGTTACACAGATGATAAACATTGCCAAATAAAAGTGTCGCTTAATTAGTAAATTAGTTGCCTCTATTGATGAATATATACTAGTACTATCAGTTCTCATCAAATTCATTATTGAATTGTACTCTTTGCGAAGTAAGCATGTAGAGATCTCCACTAGACCAGTAGTTTTACATTACCTAATTTGGGGATTAGATCCTAATTATGGTCTAATAGAAAGCTTATTATACCCAGTATCATATAAAGATGTAGTGCCCTCTTAATATATGTAGTACATACACTGTGGGTTTGAATTTTATTTTTAGGCCACTAGTTCCAGGTCAAAAAACTATCAACATGAAGTAATTAGTTATTTGAACTACATTTTTTGAATTACACTGATATATATAAATATAATTGACTTTCTAGTGCATCCCACAAACCTTACTGTCACATATGTATCTCCTTTCACAATCTATTGTGGCGTGCATACTTTTATTATACTGTCCAATAATCCATATTTCTATGGTATAGCAGTAATTGACTCACTTCTACAATTCTAGTATACAAATATAACCCACATATAATCCCCCAAAACAAACAAATTTAAAACACCTCATACAAAATTTCAAATATATTCGTTCGTACTTCTCACAAATAATATCAATTTGAGAGGACATAGATCGATCCTAATAATCATCTATTAACTGCTTATTAGCAGGATTTTTTTTCCCACTAATAGCCCATGACATGTAGCAAAATTTACTTATTCCTATAATTACTCCAAAAAGGTAAATGTAATAACATAAGAGAATAAAACAGAGCAAGCATAATAAAGTGAACATGGAAGTTTGTACCTCATGCTTTGAGGAATCGCCAAATTCCTCATCTTCCAATTCCGGCAACATGACCCTTCTGTTGGTTGGTCGGTCGGTTTTCGCCCTTGTTCTATGAAGAAGGTAGCACAACCTAAAAGTCGATGACATGATTGTCACCTAGCTCTAGTTGTTGTTGGATATATTGGTATATTCTCAGGGCCGGCCCTGAGTTCCCGGGGGCCCTAGGCGAACTTCCGAAATGGGGCCCCTAAAAACATTTTTTTTTCTACGCGCGAAATACGTGCCTATATTTACCAGGGAAGTTCAAAATTAGGGGCCCCAAAAATCGCAATTTCCGCGGGGGCCCGAGGCGGCCGCCTTACCGGCCTCCATACTGGGGCCGGCCCTGCTCGCCGCAACCCATTTAAACTGGAAAAGTGCGTAAAATACAGATACATGAACAAAATAGCTGATACTCAGCAAACTACAGTAACTACAGTGACAATCAGAGAACTCTGATCATTCCGATGACTTCTCGATGCTGCAGAACTCACGGCAGCGTCCCTAACATCTAATCATACTACCAGAACACGAGATTGGCAGAGGAAACAGATAAAGTATCAAAATCCCAACCTCCACTTGATGGGTTCCATATTTTATGAGTAACTAATTATCCAATGACCACAAAAGATAACCTTCTAAATTGGAATAAATTATTGGAAAAATAACAAGCAAAAAATGTATCCAAAGTCCATTCAACACTATATTTATAAAGGCAACAAAAAAAAATGGAAGTGAACGATCTATACGGTCTGCGAAAATAGCTGATGCTCAAGAATGCCAACTAAAAAAGAAGAAGCAGTGTATCTAATAAATATCTCATTACTGACCTTGTTGTCAAACCCTGATGTAAAAACTTCACCTTCAACTGCAGAAAAACATTTAATTTGAGCATTATCATTCCTCTGTGACTGTGAGTCTGTGAGAGTGCTTTCCTGTTTGGAACTTGGAAGATAGGAGATCTGGAGAGTGGAGATGTTTAATTTTTTTTTCCGGAAGATGAAGAGGCGTACGAACTACGAAGTATAGAGAGAGACAAAGAGATTAATTCATGCTGGCATGCTGCATGCCAATAACAATCTGCATTGGGCCTCCTAATATTAATTACAAACTGTAATTAACATTTATTATAATGCCCGTGCCCTGCTGCTTGATGTCTCAAGTCTTCTACTTCCCACCGAATCACCCTCATTTGAGTTCGTTTGAGCCTTCTGCCTTCACGAACACCAATATTCACACAGATTTCCAATAGTTTGATACTTATTATGAAATTTTTATATATATTAGTGTTGGGCCTGGGCTGGTGCCCCTTAAAAATTTTGGGCCCTGGGCATGAGCCCAGTTCGCTCTACCCCAGGGTCGGGCCTGTATATTCTCTCTATATAAATAATACATGTGCATATGAGTAACACGTGTATTGAACGTACAACTGATTGGATATTGGAACCTGAATTTGTGGGCTTATAACCCGATACCCAAACCAGTATTTAGAGATAAATACTGGCTTGTGATAGCAGTCTACGTATTCCAATCTTAATACCTAGGGTGAATATCTCAAGCAACTTAGATCTAGAGATAAACCCTAATTCCTAATTGTTAATTTCTCACAAAACCTAACAGTTGTAAACTCGTCAAGATTCGAAGCCCTTATTATAGTCTATCAACTTTAAGGGTGTTCCCTCTTGCATAAGCTCCTGCAGTACAATACAATAACAACACCTAAAGTTGGTTGTATGTTTTGTTAATTCTTTATTAATAAAATGCTGCGACATTCAACCCACCGTTTAACGATTAAAAAAAAACACTCAAAGTCAAATGCCATGAGCAACTCAAATTGATCTTTTCTTTTAAAATAACTTAAATTAAAACAAAATAGAATAAGAAAAACAGAGGATTTTGGAATTCAAAAGTCACACTGTTAATTGAAGACAAATTAGAGGGTGGTTTTCTTTTTTTGGCATTTGATAGAAGAGTAATGCTTTAGCCACTACCAATTTCTCTACCATTTCATTCACTACCTTAGGTGGCATACTTCTATTGGAAAGTTCTCCCACCTACTCTATCATTTCCTACCTATTGGAGTATGCCACCTAAGTAGTGAAAAAAAATATAGTGAAATTGGTAGTGGCTCTAGCATTAGTCTTGATAGAAAGGATTAAATAGAACAAAGGGGGCCCCAATGTGGATCAAAAAAAAAGAAAATAAAGAAAATAAATGGGCCTCAAAAGTGCCGCTAAAAACAAAATTAATTAGGGAAATTCTAAAAATAGTACCCCATTCCATGTATTTATAAAATTAAAATAAAATTTAAACAATAGAGGAAACGAATGATTAATAAATTGCAGCTAGATTTTTTTTCTACACCCTATAATAGGATTTCAATTGCCCGTAAGAAAGAGAGAAAGGAAAAACCCTAGAATAAGTTGAAGAGGATAGAAGGAAGTACCGTAGATTCTTTAAAGAGATTCTTCAATCAATGGATCGAACGAGAGAGGGAAAAAAACCCTAAAAATTTGGCGATAAATTTGTGAGAGTAGGAAAACGACGGCAATAAATTCCGATAAATTTTGTAGGTGGATGAATGTGTTTAAAACGCTGTTTTTAGTGCTGTAGGCGCGTATAATACGTGTCTGTACTGTAATCCAGCTAGCACTTTAAGATTCGGACCAATAAAAGTTGCGGATTTTTGGCATACATACTCCTACAATTAAGTATTGGACTTACATATTTATCTTAGGAAAATCTTGCATTATGCACCACTCCTCCGTGTGTACTCGGCATTTTCACATTCGTATCATCGATCCGAATCGTTCACATTGATCTACGCATCTAAATTAATCTAAATATGTAAAATCAAATAATTTGAAATTCATTTGCCCATCCACTGAAGTATTAGAAAATCATATGGCTGAAAATCATTGTTTTTTATAGTCACATGATGGATGGGCAAATGAATTTCAAATTATTTGATTTTACATATTTAGACTAATTTAGATGTGTAGATCAATGTGAACGGGATCCGGATCCGGATCCGAACCCGAACCCGGTATCTCACAGGTCCAAAAGTTGGACTCGTATTCGGACTTACGAGAACCGGATCCGGGTCCTAGTTAAAAAAATCTACCTGGTAGGTTCGGTAGTGGGGAATAAATATTTGCACTTAAGTATTTTTACACCCGATACCTTACGGTTTCAACAATTTTTGTACTTAAATACATGAATAAATATTATATTTATACATCTATTTTCAACAATTACTATATATTCCAATAATCCTATTATTCAAATACCATATTTTTGGGGGGGCAGAGTATTTTTTAATGGATCCGAGTCCGGGTCCGGGTCCCGGTCGGTTCTATTTTGAGCGGACTCGGACCCGAAAGTGCAACAGGTTTTATTTTAGGACCCGGACCCGGACTCGTATAGATCGGGTCGGTTCGGATCCGGGTTGGATCCGGGTATTGGGTAAATGTGACAGTGCTAGTAGTCATGAATGAGCTTAAAGAAGCTTGAAATATATCTGCAGATGCTAAGTTATGAGGCTTATGACTAGATCATACTGAGTTACGTTTTCGTAATCACAACATCAGATTTTTCGATCATGATGCATAAATTTTTTCCGTCCATTCATGCTCGGGGAAGTCAAGCAAATACAAAGAGTAAAGTACGCACGGAGGAGGGGGTGCAGACAGAACAAAAATTGTGGCGGGGTTGAGTTAGAGTTGTGATTATATTTGTACCGTTTTTTTAGTGGTAGATGTAGTTATAGTCGAGATCTTTCTAATTAGTTATATTTTATTTCGTTAATTCATTATTAATGAAGCAGTGACGTGGTCATCCCCGCGCACGCGCACACACAAATGTTACGGATGCCATTTATAAATTTTAATATTGTGATTTTACACCCACGATTTTGTATTTGTTTAAACACCTCTGACAAATTTATATATTTGTATAAACATTACTCACAAATTTGTATTTGTAGGGGTGAAGTTGAATACATCTAAAGCCTGATTTTTTTGTACTAAATGCAGTAGTGGTGATGTTTGGGCATTCCACTCCGACCACATTCTTCATGTTTCCCTTCCCCACACACACACTCTCATGGCACATTCTGAGATTATTTGTCCTAAGATAGAAGTCCGTGGTCAGCTTCGAGATCATGTTATACCGGATATCCATCCCGGCCCGTACATATCATATGGGTAACAATGGGTCAAACTCGTACTCAACAAAAAAGCATAAGTTTGAAGACTATAAATTTCATTTCGTTTTGTGGACTAACTTACAGATGCTCTTGATATCAGTAAAAGTTTGAAATCAAATTCATCAATGCATGCATGCCTGTAAAACTATCACATTCCACGGAATTCATAATAAAATAACAAAGTAACTAATATCTTCTCATGTCAACAAAACACTTTAAGACAATGTCGTCGAGGTGCAGGAAAGAACTAACGCCCGAGTCTGCAAGCTCTTACATATTTTCTTCGTAACTTGAAAAACACGTACTCAGAGATTCAAGAGTTCTATATTCTGCCAATCAGATTTTTGGACTTGTTTTGTTAACGAGTTTCATCGTTTTCATTCAATATATGTAATTGTTTAATAATTTGGGGAGTGTTGTTGTTGCAAAGTGGTAAGATTTCTTGCTATAAAGAATAAGAAGTAAAAGGGAGGGTACAAATTCCTCTCACATTAGGATACATCATACAGCCCAATCCCAAAATAAACAACAAATAAAGATTTTTTATTTTTATTTTTGATAATTAAATTAAAGGAACGAAAGAATAAAGAAATCCAAAAGACAAAAATACATTTATAGGACCATCACTTTACGCATTAATATTTAAAAATTCAAGGTGTTCTGTAAACTAGAAATATAATGCTACAATTTATATTCAGAAAGTATTTCATTTTATCGAAAACAGATGTCAATATACAGGTTTCCAAAATAAACAACAAAGAAAGATTTTTTTTTTTTATTTTTGATAATTAAATTAAAGGAATGAAAGAAGAAAGAAATCCAAAAGACAAAAATACATTTATAGAGCGGACTCCAAAGTCCCTAAAAGGCTTGGGCTCGGGCTTGACTTTTGGATTTGGGCCTAAGAACAATTTAAAACATCAAAATGAAAGTGAACCGAGTATCCAATACAAGTGTCCATGTCAATCTTGTCATATCTCTTGTACATATAAATAACATTTCTTTTGCTTTCCTATCAAAAATTATTCTAATATTCCTTCATTCTGCAAGTTGTCAAGGTATTATTCGATCACGTTTGCTTGCTCGTTTGTTTGTTTGTATTTCAAAAAATAATAATATCATGTTGTCGGCATCAAAATTGCTTGAAGAAGTTGGCATCGGTTCGGAGTAACTCCTGATTAAAGAATTTTTGTATTGTTTTCAAATAAAAAGAGGATGATAATAATAAAATTCATAAGATCCGATATTACAAACTTTATTGTTTTTACATGGCCTAATTTGTACGCACACCCTTGAGAATGCAGATCAATAAAGTGTGGAATCAAGCTCATCACTACTACATGTCCATGAATTGTCATTCCTATTTAAATAACAAAAAATAACTAATATCTTCCTATATTAACAATATGCTTCGAGACAAACTCTTCCCGCCGTAGGATCAGATATGCAAGGATTAAGTGGCACAAGTCCTTAAAAAAATTTCTGTGCAAACTCGAAAACAATCGGATGTATGTTTGTAAGGGTTTGGCTGATTTGGAAAATAAATTTCATTGGTTTCTTTCTAAAGTGTATAATAATTTTTTTTTGTAAGAACTAGAATATATATTCGTTCAATACTTTAGTAAATATTGTTCTGTGATTACAGTAAGGCCACTTAGAGCATCTGTAGTCGTTGAAGTTAAAAAATAGGTACATGGATATTTTGAAAATAGCAAATAGCTCAAACGTTGTACTGGTCTATACTCAAAAATGTGTATATGGATTTTTTTTATAATTTAAATAATTCAACGGTAAATCATTTGCTGTTCAATTATTTTGCAATTAACAAATTGGTCTCCGACGGCATATCATATACGATATACCATCCGACGCTAAGACGGTAAATCATCTTCCGATATCTAAAATATGCATAATGTCATTTCCGCTGCCAAATATAGACGTCTCTTGTTCATCCAAAACTCAAAAAAATGGGTATTTAGACGACGACTATAGAAGTTTTTTTTTCTTCAAAATATCCATTTTTTGTTTGCGCAAAAACTTAGGAGTTCAAATTCCACTTGCAAAAAAATTCAATTAATATAAACTAGTATTTTTCACGTGCGATGCACGTTTTGATAAGAGTTGGAGGATTGTCATGTACGATTTACGTATTAAGAAATATTTTTGAAGTTGGACGTGCGTTGCACGTAATTGGTAAAAAATATTTTAATGGAAAAGCTACAATTTTGTACGTGCAATGCACGAGTTTATAAGTATAATTTAAGTTGTACGTGCAACGTATGTGTATGGTTAGTGTTAAAAAAATATTGTAAAATTGTTTTGCACATGCGTTGCACGTTTTAAATAGGTAATTTTTTTTGGTTTGTTTTTGTTGTAATTAATGGGAGAGTTAGAGTTACACGTGCAACTCACGAGTTTGTATATTGACAACATTACAACTCCAACTCTCCCATTATCTCTAACTAGTAATTTAAATGTGCGATGCACGTTTTAATAATTTCATAAAATAAAAATAAAAATTCTGACGTAGGAAGGATTTGAACTGGAAACCTCCTTTATATTAGTTATGTACGTGCGTTGCACATGTTAGTAGAATGACGAAATGACAAATGACACTAAGACCTTCTCCCATTATAATATCTCTAATATTATAATGGGAGAAGACCTTAGTGTTATTTGTCATTTTGTCATTCTACCAACATGTACAACGCACATACATAACTAATTGTTGCCGC
This sequence comes from Hemerocallis citrina, assembly GCA_017893485.1. NCBI lineage: Eukaryota > Viridiplantae > Streptophyta > Magnoliopsida > Asparagales > Asphodelaceae > Hemerocallis > Hemerocallis citrina. The sequence continues at coordinate 23,113,590 of CM030362.1, read as the reverse complement.
TGGATTCTGGTGTGGGGACAATAGATGAGATTTGTAGGTTCGTGATGAACTCGAACATGCGGGACCCTTCTTCTTCCTTGATGATGTGCTGTCTCCTTGGTGCTCCCGCGGACCTGCATAACCGTTCGAAACACGAGGATGGATCCCGGCGACGAACCCTCCGATGCTCCAGTCAATACACAGAAAAAGTGAAGAGGAAAAAGCTCAAATGTGCAATGTGTGACACCTTTAACAGTAGGAGGTAGGGGGATTTTTATAGTCGCCATGGAGAGCCTTTTCAGGATAAGGGTGAATCCCTACTTCCCGGTGTGACTGGTTGGGGTTGGTTATAACCATCCTCTTAAGATAGGGGTAGGCTAGGATCTGCTCCTATCCTGTTGATCTGCTCCCTAACGGGTTAAAACTTGTTCTCTGCCTACCAGATCCGTCCATGGCTAGCGGGTCCAAGAGGAGAGACTCGTCGTCCAATTCGGACCCGTTTGCAGGTGAAATTACCATCTCGTCCCTGAGACCTCGAGATTCGTGCCCACTCTGAATGGTTCCGATTTAACCCCATTTTGAGCCATATCACGAGCCCCCCACTCCCAAAGATTGTGTGTTACAGCCTTATAGGAGTAGTTCTGTTGTTTTAATGACGTATAGGGCTTTATCGGAGTTCTCAACGGATTTTCGAATCTTGTCTGAGGGGTGATGGTGCTTTTCTCAGCTGGTAGCATGCCCAGAGTGGCTCCTAGGTTGCTCTGGACCTTTGGTGATTTTTTCTAATTTTATATTATTTTTTCGAACCATTTATTCTATTTTGTAAAGCAATGATTTGCTTTTCGGGAGCATTAATTAACCATTCTAGACCATAATTATTCATTCCGGGACTCAAAAATATTCTCCCGAATTTATAATTATTTTTCAGAATTTTAATCATTTTTCGCATTTTTTTAAATAAATAATTCGAAATAATAATTAAAAAAGAAATTTAATTACCCATTTATGACGTGGCCGAATCTGGGCCGTTGATCATGCTACGGCGAGAAATTTCAGAAGATAGGATGGCTGCCGAGAGGGGGGGCCTTGTCTATTGGGAGGTCGGCAGCAATTGCCTTCGGGACTCTCGCCGAGGTTTAGGTGAGCGATGTGTGGCTTCTGGACCCTTTTCCGCTTCGACCCCCCGGTCGGCGGTGGCCATCGAGTCCGGAGAGATTACCGAAGTCCAGGGAGACGACATGTGGCATGTGGGCCCCTGCTACTTCTCGCGTTTTCGACTCCGGTGGCAATCGACGTCGGGGACAAATAGAAGAGCGCCACGTGGCCAATGGGTCCCAGCCCCCGTTGACTGGTCAATGCATTTTTTTGTGTTTCGACGTAGGTGGCAATCGACTTCGGGGACGAATAAGTGAGCTCCACGTAGCCAGTGGGTCCCAGATCTCATTGACTGGTCAACGCATTTTCTTGCATTTCGACGTCGGTGGCAATCGAGTTTGGGGATGAATAGGAGAGCACCACGTGGCCAGTGGGTCAGATTCCGTTGACTGGTCAACGCATTTTCTTGCGTTTGGACGTCGGTGGCAATCGAGTTCGGGGACGAATAGGAGAACACCACGTGGCCAGTGGATCCCAGATCCCGTTGACTGGTCAACGCTTTTTCTTGCATTTCGATGTTGATGGCAATCGAGTTCGGGGACGAATAGGAAAGCGCCACGTGGCCAGTGGGTCCCAGATCCCGTTGACTGGTCAATGCAATTTCTTGCGTTTGAACGTCGGTGGCAATCGAGTTCGGGGACGAATAGGAGAGCGCCACATAGCCAGTGGATCCCAGATCCCATTGACTGGTCAACGCATTTTCTTGCATTTGGATGTCGATGGCAATCGAGTTCGGGGACGAATAGGAGACCGCCGCGTGGCCAGTGGGTCCCAAATTTCATTGACTAGTCAATGCATTTTCTTCTGTGTCGACGTTGTGGCAATCGAGTTCGGGGACGAATAGGAGAGCCCCACGTGGCCAGTGGGTCCCAGATCCCGTTGACTGGTCAACGCATTTTCTTGTATTTCGACGTCAGTGGCAATCGAGTTCGGGGACGAATAGGAGAGCGCCACGTGGTCAGTGGGTCCCAGATCTTGTTGACTGGTCAACACATTTTCTTGCGTTTGGACGTCGGTGGCAATCGAGTTCGGAGACGAATAGGAGAGCGCCACGTGGCCAGTGGGCCCCAGACTCCGTTGACGGTCAACGCATCTTCTTGCGTTTCTTCACTAAATGGGCCGGGCTTTTATGCTTTCAGGGGCCTTTTGTCCTGGTAGGCGTGCCGCCAATCTCACTCCCTATAAATCTTCACCCCCTCAGTCATTTGCTCATTTCACTCGTTTTTCACTCAGGCGAGAATTCGACTTTGCGAGAGCTTCTGGCGAGTTCTCACCGTCTTCGGCGAGTTTTCAGACCATTATTGTCAAATCAAGGTAACTCCATACTTAGCTTATTTCATTTTTTGAAAATGTCTATCGAGCCTTCGACGAAGGAGACCTCCCCTCTTCTCGTGCTCGAGGCCTCCTCTAGTCAGGTCCCCCCAATCGACAAGGGAAGGTCGTCGTTGGGGTGACTTCGGTGGTTGTCGAGACGAGAGTCGAAGAAGATAGGAGGATGGGTGAGTTCGGAAGGTTGCCCGGAGTCCTGACAGGACTGCCGAGGGTTCGAGATCTCTAAGGGGACCAGGTAGAGCGGATAATGTATGAGATGGCTCGGAGCTTCGAGGAGAACGAGGCTAGAGAGACGTCTGAAGTGGATGAGACGATCACCATCCTTACCGAGGAGGATTTGGCGAGGATTAGGTTATGCTTCCAGATCCCGTGGGAGTTCGATTTGATGCTCCCCGGGCTAGGGGTGAGGGCCAATTTGCCGATGCCCGTCGATATGTGCTTCTGGCCGGTCGATGCGTTCCTGGCGGGGGTTCGGCTCCCACTGCACCCTTTTGTCGCCGAGGTGCTGAGGTGGTTCCGTGTCAGCCCCGTTCAGTATATGCCGAACATGTGGAGGCTGATAAACAGGTTCATCTTACACTGTCAGGCGGCGGGTCTCGAGCCTAGGCTGAGCGTTCTCTGAACCGTATACCAGATGCATCAGCAGCACAAGGACATATACCGCTTCTACTTGGCTCTGAGGTTCGGGACAAAGTTGGTCAGCTGTCTAGACTCCATCAAGCATTGGAAAGATAAGTATTTCTTGATTCGAAGCCCGGTGCCTTGGGGGATCCCCACAGCTTAGGTTGATTTAGTGCCGAAGAAGGTGAAGCAAAGCCCAACCATCAGTACTGAGGAGGAGGAGATGGTTCGGACGCTACTCGATCGTCCGAAGTATGATTGGAAGGACCTGAACGAGGAGGCGCTATTCCAGGTGGGTCTCAGCTCGATTCAGTACGGCCTTATTCCGTTTGTTTTCTTTTATATCATGTTGAAAAAAGTTTGTTTTTTCCTTTTTTTTTTCTAACTCTTTTTCTTCGGCAGAGTCAATGGACTTCGAAGACTTGGTGTCGCAGCGGGGGTCCTTGAGCAGCAAAGCCCCAAAGAAGAGGAAGCGAGTCACGTAGAAGACTGCCCCGAAAGGGGTGCAGGTGCACCGCGTTGTGGCGGAGCAGCTGGCGAGGCGGCTCCCCTTGGCTTCGAAGCCTCCGACCGCAGCATTGGCTTCGGCCTCGCCAAGTGTAGGGGCATTTCCATTATCGGCAGCCTTGGGGCTCGAAGCTCCGCCGTTGACTGCCGAAGCCAAGGTCTTCTTGTCTGAAGAGCACAAGAAGATCTTCATCCCGGACTGGCAGGTCTACAAGCTTGATGGGTTCCTCGGTGACTTGTCAGCGTGCATGCAGGCGGTTCATCACCTTTTGGTCGCGCGCTCGGCGATGTCAAAGTTTCGAAGTCCGAACTCCCTTTTGTAAAACACTTAGAAAAAAAATTTCTAACACTTTTTCTTCGGCAGATTACCTGCCACTTCGACCACTTGATGAAAAAGATAGCCAAGCAGGAGAAGGAGCTGTTGGCCGAGGTGGAGAATGCTCGAGGTGAGAAGGCTCGGCTCGCCAAGGAGCTCGACAAGGCGAAGGCGAAGGCGAAGGCTGAGTCGAAGAACTCGAGGTTAACGCACCTCGAAGCCGCGATTGCCAAGTTGGAGGCGGACAATGCTCGGCTTCTCATGGCAGCTGAGGAGTCCGCCAAGGACAAAGAGGATGCCGTAGCTACGGCGAAGTTGGAGGCGACGAAGGAGGCCGAGGGCAGGCCTTGGAGAAGCAAAGGGATATCTGGTCCTAAACATGGCGAAGGCGTACGCTCGAGCCATTGACGAGGTGAAGGCGAAGTTCCCTGAAGTTGATTGCGCCGGGATGCGTCTCTTTCCGAATCCCGTCCCCGGCTTCGACGACATCTCGGAAGATGAAGCAGAAGGCGAAGAAGAAGAGGATACCGAGGTGGTCAAAGCTGACGAGGTTGGGACCGAGGAGGAGGTTCCGTCGGAGGCCGTGCCTCTGGCCATCGTGGTCCCCGGGAAGGGTCCTTCCACCGAGGTCGATCCTTGATCTGTCTTGCTTCTTATTTTCGTCTTTTGTTTATGTAGTGCCGAACTGCGGACTAGCCACTACTTGTAACTTTTGAAAAAAAAATTAATGAAAAAACTCTTTGGTTGAAAATGAAACAAGTGTTGGAGCTCGGCAATGAGTGAAGATCTTTCTTTACATATATATATATATATATATATATATATATATATATATATATGGGAAAAAGGGGCATGAGCAACTTGCTCATTTAGTAAATAAGCAATTGATGATGTGGCATATATGTGATTGGAAAATTATTAAAAGGGTTAGTTGTCCAATGTATCCATGCATGCCACATAATCAATTGCTCATTTACTAAATGAGCAAGTTGCTCATATCCCTTTTACCCTATATATATATATATCTTTTTCTTTTACAAGTGTTGGAACTCAGTAGTGTTTTCGAACTCACTCTTGAACGAACGTTAAAACACTTCTTGAACGAGCGCCAGAGCTCGGCAATGCTTTCGAACTGGCTCTTGAACAAGTGTTCAAACACTTTTTGAACAATTGTTGGAGCTTGGCGTTGCTCTACAAATTCGTGGTGGTTGTGTTTGAACTCAGTAGTTTTGCTTGTTCTTTTCAGATCGTTGAAGTGTAATCTCTTGCCGAAGTTCCACGAAGTGCCGAGGTGTCTCGCCTTCGATCGGATCTAGGCGTTGCTAGGTTGGCTCTCTCTCGAAGTCGAGAGGAGTTCCACAAGAGTGAGGCAGAACTAAGTCATCACAAACTGACACTGGCGCGCCGCACCTTCGAACTGAAGCAAATGAAGGAGCGAGCTCGGAGAGCGGAGGAGGGGAGCCCCTCGAAGTCCAGCAAGCAGGGCAAGAAGCTAGAATCCCTTTGACAGTCTTTGTTTGAGGCTAGTGCCGAGAGAGATGGTCTAAAGAACGTGGTGCTCGAAAAGAGTGGAGACTGCACAGCTTCGGCGGACCATCACCGAAGCTTCTCGCGCATGCAATACGAGTCGAATGCCTCGGCTACACGTTAAGATAACAGATGACTCGCTGAAGGAGCGAATCGTTGAGTTGGAGGTGGAAGTTCACCGGCAACGGCGTCTTTTGGAGGGGAGCAATGTCAGGACCACTTCTTATGCGCGAGGTGAGTACTCACAGGGGCTCGTTTCACGAGTTGGCATTACGTTCGCCTCCCACCTTGGGATGCCCCGGAGATGCAAAGAGCAGAGTGACTGGCTCATCGAGCGGGAGCTCAGCCGGCGCAACTCTTAGGGATATAACTAGGCTCGCCGGCCTAGAGACCCCTACAGAGGTGGGGTCGCCGCGGCAAGGTGCTCATCGTCCTCACTTGCTGCTCAAGAGGAGTATCCCACTCCCAAGGAAGCGTTAGGTTGTCTCCTTTGTGATTTTGCTGTCTTCTTTGTATAAGTTTTGTATCTCAATGTAAAGATGAGTAGTTGGCCTCGTAGTTAGACTTGTAATCTCAATCTTCAATGGAATAATACTTGTTTTGTGAACTTGCACGTTTTGCCAGCATTTATAGTTATCAACAGCTGTAGGAGCAACTTCGAATGGTGACCCGCTCTTTACTTGCTTAGGAGCAAATAGTCGAAGCGGAGTCAAACCAAGTGTGGGACTCCAAGCTTGTCGTTCAAAAACAGAGCCAACGGTTGTGGGAGCAATTCCGAATAGCGAACCACTTCCTACTCGCTTATAAGCAAGTAGTAGAAGCGGAATCGAGCCAAGTGTTAAACTCCGAACTCGTCATTTGGAGAGTGAATCAATGGTTGTGGCAGCAATTCCGAATGACGAACCACCTCTTACTCACTTACAAGCAAGTAGTAGAAGCGGAATCAAGCCAAGTGTTGGACTCCGAACCCGTCGTTTGGAGAGTGAATCAACGGTTGTGGGAGCAATTCCGAATGACGAACCACCTCTTACTCGCTTACTAGCAAGTAGTAGAAGCGGAATCGAGCTAAGTGTTGGACTCCGTACTTGTCGTTTGGAGAGTGAATCAACGGTTGTGGGAGCAATTCCGAATGGCGAACAACTTCTTCCTCGCTTACGAGCAAGTAGTAGAAGCAGAGTCGAGCTAAGTGTTGGACTCCGAACTCGTCGTTTTAACAAGAAAAATTTCTTTTTTTTGCAAGTAGAGTTAGACTACCCCAAAAAAAAAAGAAAATTTGCTAGGGAGAGTTAGGTTACTCAAGAGATAGGAAAGTTGCGGGGAGAAATTTTGTTTTATTGAAAACAGCTGGGTGGCCGCTTCTAAGTTGCAGACCGCCTTTACACTTTGATTAAAAAGAAGATACAAGTAAGGTTTTTGAGACAAGTCTTCTGGAGCGATCCTGGGGTAGTTGCTTGGAGCAGTGTTTAGACACCCTCTCGGTACTTCGTCAGGTGCTATGCGTTCCATGTCCTTGGCATCTTCCTGCCCCCCGGGTCTTCTAGTTGATACACACCCGGACGTATAACTCTGGAGACCTTATACGGTCCTTCCCAATTGGGTGCCAGCTTGCCTCTCTTGCTTGGATCGGAAATTGACAACTTTCTCAGCACTAAGTCTCCTTCCTTTAGGTTCATGGGTCGTACCCTCTTGTTGTAAGCTTGAGTGATCCTACGATGGTAGGTCTCTTGGCGGATTGCGGCTCTCTCGCGAACCTCGTCAATGAGGTCTAGGCAGTTGCGAAGCTAGTTCGCGTTCTGCGCCTCGTTGTAAGCTATGAGTCGAGGTGAAGGCAAACCCACTTCCAAAGGGATAAGAGATTCGGATCCGTACGTGAGGTTGAAAGGGGACTCTCCCGTTGGAGTTCTTTTGGTGGTGCGATAGTTCCAAAGTATATTAGGGAGTTGCTCGACCCATAGCCCCCTTGGTGGATTTATCCAGCCTCTTCTTCAAGCCTGAGAGGATTTGTCGGTTCGCGTTTTCCGCTTGGCCATTGGACTGAGGGTGCGCTACTAAAGAGAACCGCTGCTGAATCTCGAGGTCGGTGCAAAAGTCGTGAAAAGCCGCTCCCATAAATTGGGTCTCATTGTCGGTTATAAAAATGCGGGGTACCCCAAACCGACAGACGATGTTCTTCTAAAAGAACTTCTGCACCTTGTACTCGGTGATTGTTGAGAGAGGTTTAGCCTCAATCCATTTGGAGAAGTAGTCTATTGCTATCACCAAGAACTTCAGCTGGCCTGGTGCTGGAGGGAAGGGTTCGAGCAAATCCATCCCCCACATTGCGAAGGGGATCGGGCTCACCAAAGAGGCAAGTTGTGCTTGAGGGAGGCGACGGACTGGGGCAAACTTCTGGCAGGAGTCATATTGGCGGACGTACTCTTCGGAATCATTTAGTAGTGTGGGCCAGAAGTAGCCGTAGTTCAAGAGCTTGCGGGCGAGGGATCTCACTCCCAAGTGCGCACTGCATAGACCATCATGGGCCTCCTTCAAGGCGTAGAGCGCTTCCTCCAGGGAGAGGCATCTCAGATAGGGCCGACCATCAACCTGGGTGTAGGAGCGTTTGTACATGATCCCGTCCACGAGTGTGTACCGCTCTGCTCGTGTCCTGATCCTCCTTGATATTTTCGGATCCTCAGGAAGGACTCCATCCCTGAGGTACTCGAGGAAGGGCTTCATCCAGTTTTTCCTAAGTGTTAGGGGGTAGGCTTCCATTGGCTCTGAATCATCTTCGTCGATGCTTGGTTTGAGAAGGACCTCTATCAAGACAGTCCATTCCAGACCTTGGAGGGACGAGGAGGCGAGCTTAAAGAGGGCATCCGCTTGCGCATTTTCCTCTTGGGGAACCTGCTGGAGTTGAACATCTTTGAATAGAGCTAGAAGCTCCCTCACCTTTGCCAAGTACCTAGCCATGAGGTCGTCTCTCGCCTCGTACTCCTCGGACACTTGGTTGACCACTAGCTGGGAGTCGTTGAAGACCCTCACTTGCTCAGCATCTGCCTTGCGAGCCAAGCAGAGTCCCACTATTAGGGCTTCATATTCTGCCTCATTGTTTGATGTCGGGAAGTTGAGGCAGAGGAAATACTGGAGGACGAAGGCGTCAGGGCTAGTTAGGATGATGCCAGCCCCGCTTCCATCGGCACAAGAGGACCCGTCCACATAAACGGTCCAGACGACGGGGTCGGCATACGACTCGCATGAGTCGAGGATGGTGTTCTCCATGATGAACTCGGCCAGAGCTTGGGCCTTTATTGCCGTTCTGGGCTGGTAGTTGATGTCATGCTGATTCAGCTTGATGGACCACTTCATGAGCCACCCAGAAGTCTCAGGTTTGTGGAGTACTTACTTCAGCGGTTGGTCGGTAAGGACGACCACCGAGTGAGATTGGAGTAGGGGCAGAGCTTTCGGGCCGCCATGACCAGGGTGAGAGCCATCTTCTCCAGCTTCGGATAGCGGAGTTTGACATCACAGAGCACCTTACTCACGTAATAGATGGGCTTCTGTGTCTTCTCCTCTTCCCTTACCAGAACCGTGCTGAGCGTCTGCTCCGAATCTGTGAGATAAAGGTAGAGGACCTCCCCAGGTGCTGGCTTGCTCAGGAGTGGGGGGTTGGCCAAGTACTCTTTGAGCTTGTCAAAGGACTCATGTTGCTGCTGTCCCACTCGAAGCCTTTAGCCCCCCTGAGGGCTTTGAAGAAGGAGAGGCACTTTTCCCCGCACTTGGAGAGGAATCGCCCGATCGCGGCGAGGCGTCCTGTGAGCCTCTGCACCTCTTTGACGTTGGAGGGAGAGCCATTTTGAGAATGGCAAGGATTTTTTCGGGGTTGGCCTCTATGCCTCTCTAGCTGACCATAGAAATTTGCCCGATGAGACACCAAACGCACACTTGTTCGGGTTTAGCCTCATATTGTATCTCCTGAGCACCTCAAAGGCTTCTTGAAGGTCGAGAGTGTGCTCTTACCCTCGGGTGCTTTTGACCAGCATGTCGTCGACATAGACCTCCATGTTTCTACAAATTTGGTATCGGAAGACCCTGTTTACCAAGCGCTAATAGGTAGCTCCCGTGTTTTTCAAGCCGAATGGCATAACACGGTAGCAATAGAGGCCTTGGTCCGTCACAAACGAGGTATTCGAGATGTCAGGAAGGAACATCCTTGTCATGCCTCGCTTCCCAAAAATACGGAATACGAGTGCGTGACGAAGCCCAGCGAATGATTTTAACATCATCAATAAGCTGTAGGATCGACTCAGCATCACAACAAGAATATAACAAGTATGCACAACCACGCATGCATGAATAATCTATTAAGAAAACAATTGAAACAAATAATAACATCCAAAAAGTTTTCAAGTCTGGATCAAATGCAAAACTCGAAAACATAAGCCCGTTACAAGATTCATACAGCAGAAGAAATAAATAACTTAAGGAAAACAAATATTTAAACAATTCCTTACTCCAAGCGAAGTCTAAAATATCTGCTCACCAATTCAAGCAGGCAACTCGTCTCCAAAGTCTGTTTAATAATTATAAAAAGAGAGAAATAAAGAAAACAAGAGAAAATGCCCTTAGTACAAGTTAGGGCCACAAATAGTAAAAATGAGTACAAGAAACATGGAACAAAATGTGAAATTAAGAATATAATAGGGATGCAACAAGTAGTGGGAATTCAAGAACTAACTAGCAAGAAGGACAACTCAAGAGATCAGGTTCTGTAACTGTTACCGCTGATTTCGGTGTGGGGGTAAACAGATAGAATTTGTGAGTCCGGGAAAAACCTGAACAGTTGACTCGGCCTTCTTGCTCCTGCCGCGACCTGCAAGGAAGTGCGAGATACCGGGGTTGATTCCGGCGACGCACCCTCCGACGCTCTTGTCAGTAATCAGGAAAAGATTAAGAAAGAGCTTAAGTGGTCAAAAAGTGATTAACCTGGTCTTGGTGGTAGAGGGGTTGTATTTATAGTCGCCTTTGGAACGGTTAGGATCCTGATTTTCTGCCTAACAGCCAGGAGAAAAATCCTTCTATTCTGTTTTAGGAAATTAGGTCCTGATTCCCTGGTGAGAGCTAATCAGGCTTATTGATTTGATTTAGTCAAATCAGTGGCCTGATTCTCCTCTTGGTGGACCGGGCTTGTATCGGGTCGGGCCCCGTGCCCAGTTGAAGTGGATCTATTCGCGGGTGGTTGGTTTTGTGAGAAGGAGGCCCAATACCCGTTTTGGATCCATCTGTATGTGAAATTACCTTTTTACCCCCGTGCTTCAAGATTCGTGCTCGATCTGGACGGTTCCGATTTAACCCCATTTTTAGCCATATCACGAGCCCCCCACTCCTAAAGACTGAGTGTGATCAGACTTTGAGGAGTAGTCTAACTGTTTTAGTGGCTGGTGGAGTTGTATCAGAGTCCAAATGTGGGATTTTGAATCTAGAAAGGGGGTAGTGAGGTAGCTTTTGACGCCGCTGGCTGTTCTCTGGTCAGATCGGGTATTTAAGGGGTTTTATCTATTTTTTCGGACTATTTATTTAATTTTGCGACGTGTTTACTAATCGTTCGGGGGTCTTTAACGGTACACCCTGGGTAATAATTGTTCGTCTAGGGGTTCGAAAATGTCCCCCCAAGTTTCCAACTATTTTCCAGAAATTTTAGTTAATTTTTCCGAATTTTTAGTAATTTTTTCGCAATTTTTAAATAAATAAAACGATTTAAATACCGATTAATGACGTGGCTCGATCTGAACCGTTGATCATGGACGAGCGCGAATTTCGTAAAGATCTGACGGTTGTTACCGCTCGGCAGCATTTTTCTCCGTTTACGAGCTCGGGAAGGCGCTTGCTCGGCTGCCGACCGGAGGTAGGGGGTTCGGCAGGCCGAGTGACATGGCGCCATCTGAGCTGTCGGATGCTGGTGCGCATCTCGAGACGGGCGCGGTTCCCAAAAGAACGCTATCTTGTCTTTTAGTACACGCGGTGCAATCTGGGCCGTTCATCATTGGGATTGCGAGTTTCTGAGAGATCCAACGGTTTAAGTAGCTCGGTGTCTTTTTTCTCCATTTACCAGCTCGGGAAGGCACTTGCTCGGAAGCCGACCGAGGGGGCGTGGCTTCGGTCATCCGAGTGACGTGGCGCTATCTGAGCCGTCGGATGATGGCGCGCATCTCGAGACAGGCGCAGCTCCCAAGAAAACACTATCTTGTCTTTTAGTGCTCTCGGCGAGATCTGGGCCGTCTGATTGAGATCAGACGCGAAAGTTGAGGGGAAATTGAGTTTTCCCCGTTTACACGCTCGGGAAGGCACTTGCTCGGCAGCCGACCGAGGGCCTATGGTTTTTGGCAATCCGAGATGGCTCTGTTCCCAATGGTATTAATGGTGCTTCGGGACTTGTGTGGCGTTCCGTCTTCTCGATGTCATTAAGGATAATTCCTTTAATTAATGCGTGGCGTTTCAACTTCCGAGGATCATAATGGCGGGTTCTTGGAGGCAGGCTATAAGTACCCCACTCCCTTTGTCATTTCAGTCGCAATCAACATTGAGTTTCAGATCTCGGAGGCATCTGCCTTGGGTAGCTTCTCTCTTGAGGTCCGGAGAGGTGGTCGCTCTGCTGCCTGGTTTTCCCTTTGTTCCTAACGGCCCCAAAGTGGATGTTAGGAGCGGGGGGGGGGGGGGGGAACGAGGCAGTAGTGGCGACGACCATAGTCCGGACCCGAGGGGTGAGTTACTTCGTAAGGACGGGTGGTCGCCCTGTTGCCTTATTCTTCTCCCGTTCCTCACTGCTCCGAAGGGGATGTCGGGAGCGGGAGGGGATAAGGCAGTAGTGGCGACGACTATAGTCCGGACCCAGGGTGTGGGCCACTTCGGAAGGACGGGTGGTCGTTCTTCCACCAAGATCTTCGGCCTTCTTTGGTTGCTCCGAAGCGGGTGCCTAGGTAGGCGGAGGTCTTGGTGGAAGAGGTGATGATCCATGTCCGAGGCCGATTTCCGGATCATCCGAGTCCGTTTGTTGCAACTGCGAAGGCGCCGCTGTCAGAGTCCTCTGACAAACTGAGCCTTCCAGTTGCAACCAACTAGCTCGGAATGGTGCGCTTCTCCATCATGAGTCGTGGCTCGGGCTTCCGGACCGTCCGAGTCCGTTGTTTTCAACTGTGAAGGCACTGTGGTCAGAGTCCTCTGACAAGCCGTGCTTTCCAGTTGGAAACAACTAGCTCGGAACGGTGCGTTTCTCCTGATCTCTGAGTGTTGATGGGTCCCCTCCCTTCTCTGTCTTCCTTCCGGGCTGATGGCTTCTGATGGATGTCAGCCCGGAGGAGTTAGAGATGGGGGGAGCGCCGATCTGTTTCTGACCGGGGCCCGTGGGTCGGTGGAATACCAGCCGAGACACGGGACCTGGGGGGCGCTCGCCGAGGGCGGCGCCTCAAAACTGAATCAAAATTTTTCTGGTTCCTTTTAGGTATAGGTGGGGCGTCCGAAGGCTCAATCGTCCGAGCGACGTGGCGCACCCTGAGCTGTTGGATGATGGCACGCATCTCGAGACGGGCGCAGCTCCCAAGAAAACACTATCTTGTCGTTTAGTGCTCTTGGCGAGATCTGGGCCGTCTGATCGAGATCGGGTGCGAAAGTTGAGGGGAAAGTGAGTTTTCCCCGTTTACACGCTCGGGAAGGCGCTTGCTCGGATTCCGACCGGGCCCTATTGCCGGCATGTTCGGATTGCATGTAGCTCGGATTCAGATCTGCTGGAGCCGAGCCAGCTAACTTGGTGAAGGAGACAATGGTGATGGGGCTTCGCGACGTTTTGAGAGTAGCCCAAAAGTCGCAAACTTTCGTTTGGAAGTCCAAGGGACGTCCCAATTTTACAATAAATCTTCACCCCCCCTAAGACCAAGTCTCACTTTTCACTTTTACTCTCTCTCTCTTCAGTTTTTACTCCGCTTCGAAGTTTTTAGCTCTCTGGTGGTGTTGCTAGCTGTCGCGGTAGCGTTTCTAGTTCCGGCGAACTTTCTGACCGCACCTGTTATTTCAAGGTCAGTCTCTTTCCCTTCTCTTTTTAGGAAAAAATGGTTAAGATTTCGGCTGAGACCCCCGCCTCGGAGCAAGCCGTTGGCCGAGGGGATAAAGGGAAGGGAGTGCTGGAGCCGAGCGAGCAAGACGTTGTTCGTCCGGATAGAGAGGGTGAAGTGGCCGAAGTGCCCGAGGAAGTCGTGGCCGAGTCCCGAAAGGGCAAAGGCATGGTCACGATAGTGGAGACACCAAAGAGAGCGGGGGCGTTTGGTCGGCAGCCCATCGCCGTGTCGAGCGTGGGAGGCGTCCGGGATTATGCCGAGGATACCTTGGAGAGGGTCACTCAGGGTACGGCTAAGCTGGTGGAGGAGAACGAGCCTAGGGAGCTGTCCGAGGTTGTCCATAGGATCTCGACTCTTACCGAGATAGATCTTCGTCTGATCCGAGAGGGTTTCCAGATCCCTCTTGAGTATGTACTGCTCCTTCCTGGGCCGGGGTTCCGAGCCAACACAAAGTCCTCGTCGGACGTATGTGTCTTTCCGGTCGACTCCCTCATTGCCGGACTCCGCTTTCCCCTCCACCCGTTCGTGGTTGAAGTCCTGGTCTGGTACGGTTTGAGTCTCGCCCAACTGATGCCGAACACATGGAGGCACGTCGTGGCGTTCCTCCTCCGATGCCAAGAGATCGGCGCCAAGCCGACTATGTACTTCTTTCGGAGTCTCTTCCGACCTTGCCAGCCGAGGCGGGACGAGCAGAGGTTTTTCCTTTCTCCTCGGACGGGAGTTAAGTTGATCGAGAACCCGGACTCGATCAAACATTGGAAGGACAAATACTTCCTCGTTCGAACTCTGACGCCATGGGTGATACCGACAGTTTGGGCGAAGGATGGCCTGCCCAAGCGTACAAAGAAGGACGTCCCGCTGAATGCTGAGGAGGCTGAGGTCCAGAGGAAGCTCCTCGCCCTGCCGACGCTCAGCTGGAAGGATATTACCGAAGAGCATCTATTCCGTGGGGGTCTCAGTCCGATCGACCCTCGTATGCTTCTGGTATTTATACTTCTTTGTTTAAAGCTCATGAAAATTTTTCTAAGTTTTTTCATTCGGCTTTTGCAGAGACGATGAAGCTCGATTACAAGGCTCTGGTGGCGAAGGGCAGGACAGAGCAGGAGAAGAAGAAGAGGCCGTCAGCAGCGCCTCAGGACAGCCGGGCTTCGAAGAAGGCCTCGGTTGTGAAGACTGCCGACCAACCGAAGGTTGCGGTCCTCAAGGAGGGGGAGATCGAGGTCCTTGTCTCTCCGACGAAGGTCGCGATCCCCAAGCAAGGGGGGGCCGTGGTCCCCGATCCCCTTGCCTCGGATGCACCTGCACCTACCCCGGAGGCGGACGCTCCCGGTCCGTCGAGCAGCGTGTTCGGGGTGACGGATGCGCTGTTCCTCCCAGTTCTGCCCCTTACCGCCGACGCGGAGAAGATCTTGACCGAGCGTCATAAGCAGATCTTCGTCCCCGATTGGCAGGTGATGAACGTCGACGGCTTTTTGGGCGACGGGAACATCTGCATGGAGGCGGTGAGGCACCTGCCGACCCCGAAGGATCGAGCGACCCTGAAGGCCGGGATGGCAGGGGACGCCGTGATGCAGATTGCCCAGAATACCATGTCGGTAAGTAGGCTGAGCTCTTCTTTATCCAAATTTCTTCCTTAGAATTTTTCTAAGTTCTTGGACTCGGATTTTAACGTGTTGTTCTCTTCCAGACCCTCTGCCACTTCAATTTCTTAATCGAGGAGTTGGCGAACAAGGATCAGGAGAAGGAGAGGGCGGAGCGCGTCAAGGTCGCGAAGCAGCTTGATTCCGAGCTGCTTCTTTCGACGAAGAGGGCCGCCGAAGTGGAGGGGTTGGAGAAGGAGCTGGCCGACGCCGTTCAGCTGTCAAAGGACACGGTGGCCAAGCTTGAGGCCTCGGAGAAGGAGGTGGCCGAGCTGAAGGATACTGCGGCCAAGCTCGAGGCGTCGGTGAAGGAGGCCGCCGAGCTGAGGGAGGAGCTGGCCAAGGCTCGGTCGGAAGCGGAGGACGCTCGGAAGAGCGCCGAGAAGGCCAAGGCCAAATACCTCAAGAAGGTGAAGAGGGTGAAGAAGGCCGTGCAGGAGGAGGCCGCGCTGCACATGCTCCAGAATATGGTGGATGCCTACGGTCGAGCCTTGCAACATGTGGTCGCCAAGAACCCGGGCTTCGATACATCCTCCTACAACTTCTACGACCTCGTGGAAGGGGAGGAGGTTGTCCCCGAGGGGTTGATCGGCCCCGAGGGGGAGACGGAACCCGTCGAGGACCCGTGGAAGGCCGAGGCCGAGGAGGAAGAGGAGGACGACTCCGAGGAGGAGAGCAGGAGCGAAGGCGGAGGCGGGGGCGAGGGCGAGGACAAGGCCGAGGGGTCGACGGACCCGAACGACAAAAAGGTCGACCCCTGACTCGGTTGTCTTTTTTCTTTTTTGTTTTTGTAAGCCTAACTGCGGACTGGCCACCGCTGTTGTAGAACTCTTTGAATCTTGAATGAAAAAATGTTTTGTTTGGCCAAAATTTGTCCAAGTGTTGAGTCTCGGACTTAGTGTCTGATTTGGCGTAAATTTCTTCAAGTGTTGGGCCTCGGATTTAAATCTGCTTTTCAGGTGAGATTCGGTCCGATCACGGAGGTTGAATACCTTCGGAAGGAGCTGACGAAAACGAAGGACGAGCTCTTTCAGAGCCGGTATAATCGATATCTCCTGCTTGGCAAGCTGGAGGATACGAAGGCAGCTCTGCAGAGGTATGGTCGCGAACTGTACCAGCATCGGAAGCGCTCTTCAGCTCCCTATCCCGAAGGCGAAGTCGAGGATCTCCGTAGAGAGCTTACTGCCGCCGAGCAGAAGAATGGCGACCTTTTGGCCGAGGTCCAATACTTGGAGCTAGCGGAGAAAGAACGTTCGGCGGAGGGGGAGAAGCTGGCTTCCGAACTGGAGAAAGCATCAACCGAGCGCAAGAGGCTATCGGCGGAAGTCGATAGGCTCAGAAGGATCACCATAGATAGGGGGATCGAGGTCACCCATTACCGACGGCTCGCGACTGATAGCGCCAATGCCTCGGACCCGTTGAGGGCCCCTCGACCGAAGAAATTGGCGAAGGACGACGTCTTGAGGGATAGAATTATCGAACTGGAGGAGGAGATCGCGTCGCTCAAGCCAGCGTCGGAGAGAGCTAATGTCCGCAGCACGTCGTGCACTCGCGAGGAGAGCGAGAGGGGGATCACGTTTTACGAACTTGCGACGCGGTCGCCTATGACCAGGCGGAGTCCGGCCGATGCTCAGAGTAGCGCGGCTGTCTCGTCGAGCGGTGCCTCGGTCGGCGCCGCTGTTAGGACCAGCAGTGAAGGGGGATCACGCTTCGTTGGTTTAGGGTCGAGCTCAGAGGGGAGGCCTCGTCGTCCTCGCGTTTCCCTAAACCGAAGCATTCCCCTTCCGAAGAGGCCCTGATCATGTTGTTTTCCATTTCTGTTGGTTGTTGTAAAAACCTAATTATGGGGTCGGTCCGGCAGTCTGTAACACTATTATGTTTGGATGCGAATCTGTGTATTAAAGTGTATTGAAGTTGAAGTTGTGTATTGAAGTTGTGTTCTTCGTTTTTCTTTTCTTTCAGCTCGTGGTGACGATCCATGACTCGGACTCCGAACGTTCGAATGATGACTCCGAATCCGAGGCCACCTCTGGGACGGTGGTTCTGAGCCCTAGGAGCGCCGATCTGAAGTTACGCCGAGCCGAGAGTGAGTGGATCCACCTTTCGTCTGTCCTCAGTCTCCGGGAAGCTGAGATCCAACGCTTGGAGAATAGGATCGTCAAGCTGAGCCCCGCTGGAGAGGATGAAGACTCGCAAACCGCATTCAGCAACGCTCTTCGGGTCAAATGCATTCGGCACAACCAGTCGAAGATTATTGCCGAGCGGGATGACTTGCTCTCGGAGATGCGGCACTTGCAGGCTGTGATGGCGAAACACCGGGGGAAGGCAGAGGAGCTGCCAGCTGAGGAGGACGAACAGTCTAGTGAGGATGTTTCTATATGAGAGACAAGTGTAGTGGGTCGGGCATTGTGTGTTTTGTTTGCCAACACTTTGTAACGGAATGTTTTTGTATTATGCACCGGCAATTAATAAAATTTCCTTTCGTTGCTTTGCATATTCGTTTTCGCCTGTAGCTATGTTGGTCGGGCCGAGACCTTTGAACCGAGCGTGTTTGTTTAACCGAACGGACCCCCATGAGTCCGGTATTCTGTCGTTTAGCGGCTCTGACACGGTACGATAAAAGTCCCTAGGCGGCTCTGTGCCCAAGAAAGCGCTATTTTGTCGTTTAGAGCAGGTGGCGTGATCTGGGCCGTTGAACGTAGGCGCGAATCTCGAGGCGGCTCAGTCTCCAAGAAAACGTTATCTTGTCGTTTAGCGCAGGTGGCGAGATCCGAGCCGTCTGATCGAGATCATGCACGAAAGTTGAGGGGAAAGTGTGTTTTCCCCGTTTACACGCTCGGGAAGGCACTTGCTCGGGAACCGACCGAATGCGTGTGTCTTCGGGCTTCGGCTAATAGTTAAGAGAGTTCGGATTATGTGTTTCGGACCTTGGGTATAGTTCAATGGCTGTGGGAGCAGTTCCGAACGGCGATCTACCCCTTGTTCGTCCGGGGACGAGCCGAGGGGGTAAAGTCGAGCCGAGTGTTGGACTCCGAACCATCGGTATAGTTCAATGGCTGTGGGAGCAATTCCGAACGGCGATCTACCCCTGGTTCGTCCGGAGACGAGCCGAGGTGGTAAAGTCGAGCCGAGTGTTGGACTCCGAACCATCGGTATAGTTCAACGGCTGTGGGAGCAATTCCGAACGGCGATCTACCCCTGGTTCGTCCGGAGACGAGCCGAGGTGGTAAAGTCGAGCCGAGTGTTGGACTCCGAACCATCGGTATAGTTCAACGGCTGTGGGAGCAATTCCGAACGGCGATCTACCCCTGGTTCGTCCGGAGACGAGCCGAGGTGGTAAAGTCGAGCCGAGTGTTGGACTCCGAACCATCGGTATAGTTCAACGGCTGTGGGAGCAATTCCGAACGGCGATCTACCCCTGGTTCGTCCGGAGACGAGCCGAGTTGGTAAAGTCGAGCCGAGTGTTGGACTCCGAACCATTGGTTGAAATCACAAAAAGGCAGGTGATAAGGGGGGAGAAAAACATGCAGATTCACAAACATAACAGAGCTTTCTTTATTGACATTCGACGGCAAACCGTTTTACATAGTACAATTTATGAAAAAATGGGTTACAAGTCAGAGGATTGGAATGGCCCGATACTCCTTGTTACTTAGAGTGGCGTCGGAACGCTCTCTTGGTATTTTAGGAGGTGGTCGGCATTTCAGGTCCTCGGAAGCTCTCTGCCTTCCATGTCTTCGAGACGGTATGCCCCAGGCCGAACAACTTTTGCGATCCGGTACGGACCTTCCCAGTTCGGGGCTAGCTTGCTCTTCTGACCGGGGAAGGATATGGCTAGCTTCCTCAGGACTAAATCTCCTTGCTTAAGGTTGGCGGGTCGGACCTTCTTGTTGTAGGCCAACTCGACTCTTCTTCTGTAATTCTGCTGCCGAATTGACGCTCTGTCCCTCAGCTCGTCCACCAAATCTAAACTTGCTCTGAGGTCTCGGGCGTTCTGCTCTTCGCTGTAGGCAACGAGGCGAGGAGAAGGTATCCCGACCTCGAGGGGAATCACGGCCTCGGCCCCGTATGTAAGATTGAAAGGGGACTCCCCGGTGGGGGTCCGCTTGCTTGTGCGGTAATTCCACAAGACATTGGGGAGTTGGTCGATCCACAAACCTTTGGAGCACTTGTCCAACCTCTTCTTGATGCCTGCAAGGATCTGCCGATTAGCATTCTCGGCTTGTCCGTTCGACTGAGGGTGGGAGACGGACGAGAAGCGCTGTTGGATAACGAGGTCATCGCACAGAGCTCGGAACGCCGCACCAGTGAACTAAGTACCGTTGTCCGTCACGAGGACTCGGGGGACTCCGAACCTGCAGATGATACTTTTCCAGAAGAACTGCACCACCTTGTTCTCGGTTATAGTGGTGAGGGGCTCGGCCTCGACCCACTTTGAGAAGTAGTCGATGGCTACGACCAAGAACTTGAACTGACCCGGAGCCGGAGGGAAATGCCCTAACAAGTCCATTCCCCACATTGCGAAAGGGATAGGGCTCGACAAGGAGGCGAGGTTGGCCTGAGGGAGGCGTCGGATGCTGGAGTGTCTCTGGCAAGTGCTGCATTGCCGAACATGTCGCTCGGCATCTTGAAGAAGGGTCGGCCAGAAGTACCCATAGTTCAAAGCTTTCCGGGCCAAAGACCTAAATCCGGAGTGTGCCCCTCCGATGCCTTCGTGAAGCTCCTATAGGGCATATTCAGCCTGATCCTGGGAGAGGCACCTTAGATATGGTCGGCCATCTATTTGAGAGAAGGAGCGCTTGTATAGGATGCCCTCGATCAAGACATAACGCTCGGCCCGAGTTCTGACTCGGCGTGCTTCCTTGGGATCCGAGGGCAGAACTCCGTCCCTTAGGAATTCTACCAGTGGCTTCATCCAATTGTCCTGCAGCATGACCGACAATGACTCCACCGAGCTAGGTGGCTCGTCTCCGATGCTTGGCTTTGAGAGGACTTCAATCAGCACGGTCTGTTCAAGTCCTTGAAGTGAGGACGAAGCTAATTTGGAGAGGGCATCGGCCTGTGAATTTTCTTCCCGAGGGACTCGTTCGATGGTGGCCTCTTCGAACCGGCTCATGAGATCCCGGACCTTGGCGAGGTACTTCGCCATTCGCTCGTCCCGGGCCTCATATTCGCCCAAGACCTGGTTCACGACTAGTTGGGAATCACTGTGAATCCGGAGGCGCTGGGCTCCAGCACTTCGGGCGAGACCAAGTCCGGCGATGAGCGCTTCGTACTCCGCCTCGTTGTTCGAGGCTTTGAAGTTCATGCGGATGGCATACTAGAGGACGAAGTTGTCAGGGCCATTTAGTATGATTCCGGCGCCGCTTCCTTCACTACAAGAGGATCCGTCCACAAAAACTGTCCAAATGGGGGGCCCATTCGGGACGTGGCCGACCTCGGGGATAGTGGACTCTACGATGAAGTCGGCGAGAGCCTGTGCCTTAATTGCCGTCCGAGGCTGATAGGAGATGTCATGCTGACTTAGCTCTATGGACCACTTCATCAGCCGGCCCGAGGTCTCCGGCTTGTGGAGGATCTGCTTGAGGGGTTGGTCGGTGAGGACAACGACCGAGTGGGATTGAAAGTACGGCCGAAGCTTTCTCGCAGCCATGATCAGGGCGTAGGCTATCTTCTCTATCCTCGGATAGCGGAGCTCGGCGTCCCGGAGCACCTTGCTCACGTAGTAGATAGGCCTCTGGGTTCGGTCCTCCTCCCTCACTAAGATAGCACTTAGGGTCTACTCGGAGGCTGCCAAGTAGACGAAGAGAGTCTCGCTCGGGACCGGTTTGCTGAGCAGCGGGGGGTTCACCAAATAAGCCTTCAGCTGGTCGAATGATTCCTGTTGCGATTGGCCCCATTCAAAACCTTTGGCCCCCCTGAGGGCTTTGAAGAAGGGAAGGCACTTTTCCCCCGACTTGGAAAGGAACCGGCCGATAGCAGCGAGCCGGCCAGTGAGCTTTTGCACCTTCTTGACGTTCCGAGGCGGGGCCATGTCTAATATGGCCTTAATCTTCTCGGGATTAGCTTCGATTCCTCGCTGGCTTACCATGAAGCCGAGGAATTTTCCCGAGGAGACCCCGAACGCACACTTGTTCGGGTTCAGCCGCATGTTGTGCTTCCTCAACACGCCGAAGGCCTCTTGGAGGTCGGCAACATGGTCGGTGCCGTGGATGCTCTTGACAAGTATGTCATCAACGTACACCTCCATGTTTCGGCCGATCTGGTTCTGGAAGACCTTGTTGACGAGGCGTTGGTAGGTGGCGCCTGCGTTCTTCAAACCGAACGGCATGACCCGGTAGCAGTAGAGGCCTTGGTCGGTGACGAAGGAGGTCTTCGGGATGTCTGGAGGGAACATCCGGATTTGATTGTACCCCGAGAAGGCATCCATGAAGCTGAGGAGCTCATGACCCGAGGTGGCGTCAATGAGGGTGTCAATGTTCGGGAGAGGGAATGGGTCCTTCGGACACGCCTTGTTCAGGTCGGTGAAGTCAATGCATATCCTCCACGAGCCATTGGACTTCTTGACCATTACAACATTCGACAGCCACTCGGGATAATTTACCTCCTGTATGAACTTGGCCTTCAACAGTTTATCTACTTCCTCCTTGATTGCCTGCTATCGCTCGGGAGCGAACTTTCGCCTCTTCTGCTGAACCGGTTTGCACCCCGGTTCGACGCTTAGGCGGTGGACGAGCAAGTCCTCGGAGATGCCGGGCATATCCGCGGCCGACCAGGCAAATAGGTCGCGGTTATTCCGGATGCACCTCGCCAAGTCGGAGAACAGCACGGTCGGCAAGGACTTGCTGACGAGAAATTTTCGGTCCGGATCCTCGTCTGAGAAGAGTAGTTCTTCTAACTCGTCCGCCGGCTCGGACGTTGGGCGGGCCTTCGGCTCGGGGATCTCTAGTGTCTCGAGCGAGAGCACTGGTCCCCCGGTGGAAGTCATGTAGCACTTCCGAGCTGTTTCCTGGCTTCCCCTGACTTCCCCTACTCCCGAGCGAGTGGGGAACTTCATTTTCAAATGGTATGCCGAGGGGACAGCCTCCAGAGCGGCTAGGCCGGGGCGGCCTAGGATGACATTGTATGCCGCCGGGACGTCGACGACCATGAAGTCCATCGGTTCGGTCCGGGTAGTAGGGGCGCTTCCCGCAGTAACGTCCAGGGTTATCACCCCTTCGACGGTTACCGGGACCCCCGTGAACCCGTGGAGGGTGTAACCGGCCGGCTTGAGACGGTCTCGGGACAGCTGCAGGCCTCGGAAGGCCGAGAGGAAAAGGATATTGACCGAACTCCCGTTGTCCACCAGAATCCTCTGCACCTTAAAGTTGGCCATGCGGAGGTCGATGACGAGGGCATCGCAGTGGGGGGTTCGGACTCCTTCGAGGTCGGCATTGGAGAAAGACACAGGGATGCCGAGACCTTTCGGGGGAGGGGCACTATGGACCGAGTTGACCTCTCGGACGAAGGCCTTTCGGGAGGAATTAGAGGAGCCCCCCATGGGGCCTCCGTGGATCAAGTGCAGAACCCGTTCCTCCTCAAACTCGGGTGTCTCTTCGCGCCGCTCGGAGCGCTTGTTAGCCCCCCGAGGCGGAGGGGAGTGGCGATCTGTCCGATCGGTAGCCTTCACGAACTTGGCCAACTGCCCCCTTCGAATGAGGGCTTCGATCTCATCTCTCAACGCCCGACAGTCATTCGTATCGTGCCCGTGGTCTCGGTGGTACCGACACCACTTATCTTTGTCCCTCCTCCTCGCCGGGGTGTGCATCCTCGGGGCTGGAGGGATGACCCCCTCCTTCTCCACCTCCATGAGGATAGTGGAGACATTAGTGGTGAGGGGAGTGAACTTCTCGAACCTGGGGGAGGGCGGCGCTGACCGCCCATGTCCTTTTGGGCTTTCTTGGACCCTTCTTCCCCTGTCGACTTCCTTTTCGATCCTGCGGAGGACCCCCCAAAGCTGGGGAGGGCTTCGGCCTCTTCTGCTCGGATGTACTTCTCGCACCTCAGGAGGAGGTCGGCGAAGTCATGCGGGGGCTTCTTGGCCAGGGATGACCGGAGGTTGGCGTTAAGGACGTTCGACTGGAACGCCACGGTGGCCACGGATTGGTCTAAGGAGGCAATAGACCTGACTTCTGTGGTGAACCTTTTCACATAGTCCCGCAACTTTTCCTCCTTCTCCTGCCGCAGGTTCAGTAGGGAAAGACTTGTCTTTTCGGCTCGCCGGCTACTCACGAAGTGAGTAATGAACAGCGTCTTGAACTGCTCGAATGAGAACATGGATGAGGGAGCGAGCCTGGAATACCATTCCCGAGCCGACCCCCTGAGGGTGGCAGGGAAGGTCCTGCAGAGCACCGCGTCGGAAGCTTGATGGATCAGCATCAGGGTCTTGAAGCTTTCGACGTGGTCGACCGGGTCGGATTCCCCTGAGTATGTTTCAAACTGCGGCGATTTGAAACTCCTCGGTATGTGGGCCTCCATGATCGACCGTGAGAAGGGGGGTCGGCTGGGGCGGAAGGTTCCTGCTCGGGACTCTTCCTCCCGGTCCATGCGACCGATACGCCTTTCCACCTCATGGAGACGGCGGATGAGGGCGTCGTCCCTCTGCTGGTAATCGTATGACCCCCCGGACTCCTCTTCATAGGAAGGGGAGCGTGGACTGCGGCGCCGGTAGTCCTGGGACCGGTGAGGGCTTTGTTCCCGCTGCTGGCGGCTGGGAGCCGGGGAAGGGCTCCGGGTTCGGCGCCGAGGACTGGGATTTCTGGGGGGCGTCGGAGCCCTTTGTGCATTCTGGACGTTCTGCCGAAGATTGAGAGCCTGCAGAACGGTCTCCTGAAACTGGAGGAATTCGGCTCTACTGATAGGTACATCTCGGTCCCTCGGATGACGCCGATCCCTGGGGGAACGGGACCTCCTCCTTCGGCGCTCGGGGGACGCTGCTCGGCCTCTGCGGTCCGGGGACCTTCTAGTATCTCGGCGACGCGGGGACCGCTCACCCTGACGCTGGCGGGAGGCTCCCTCTCGGGCCCGCCTCTCGTCAAGATGGGTGCGGAGGTCGTCGTCCTTCTGGCGGTTCAAAAGTGTGATACGGAGGTCGGGATGATGAGAGGCCATCGAGTCCGAAGACCCATTATGGACCGAGACATGGCCCGGATTGAGGGGCTGCTTCTCCTTCCGACCGTTATGACCGGACGGACCATTATTAGGCTGCTGCTTGGGAGGAGGAGGTGGGACTTGCTGGGCCGTCGGAAGTAGGTCGGACTGAGGAATGGGATTGACTGGGGCTTCATTCGCCGGGTCGGCGAGGTTGCCCGCACGGTTCGACCCTCTGGATCTGACTTTCTTCGGCGGCATGACTGACGAGGACGACGGAGAATGGGCTGAGGCTGTTCGTGCGGTTTTCCCACAGACGACGCCAGTCTGTTACCGCTGATTTCGGTGTGGGGGTAAACAGATAGAATTTGTGAGTCCGGGAAAAACCTGAACAATTGACTCGGCCTTCTTGCTCCTGCCGCGACCTGCAAGGAAGTGCGAGACACCGGGGTTGATTCCGGCGATGCACCCTCCGACGCTCTTGTCAGTAATCAGGAAAAGATTAAGAAAGAGCTTAAGTGGTCAAAAAGTGATTAACCTGGTCTTGGTGGTAAAGGGGTTGTATTTATAGTCGCCTTTGGAACGGTTAGGATCCTGATTTCCTGCCTAACAGCCAGGAGAAAAATCCTCCTATTCTGTTTTAGGAAATTAGGTCCTGATTCCCTGGTGAGAGCTAATCAGGCTTATTGATTTGATTTAGTCAAATCAGTGGCCTGATTCTCCTCTTGGTGGACTGGGCTTGTATCGGGTCGGGCCCCGTGCCCAGTTGAAGTGGATCTATTCGCGGGTGGTTGGTTTTGTGAGAAGGAGGCCCAATACCCGTTTTGGATCCATCTGTATGTGAAATTACCTTTTTACCCCCGTGCTTCAAGATTCGTGCTCGATCTGGACGGTTCCGATTTAACCCCATTTTTAGCCATATCAGTAACAAATACTAATAGTAGATCAAGTGACTAGTGAACATATAAGAGTATCCAACATCAAGTGACAAGTATCAAGTAACAAGTCTCAAATCTAGTGTCAAGTTGTCAAGTTGTCAAGTACAAGTATCAAGTTGCAAGTGTCATGTATCATATTCAAGTATCAAGTCTCATGTATCATGTCATCAAGTATCAAGTAAACATGTATCAAGTTCGAATTTCATGTACCAGGTCTTGTAGTTATTACTATCTAGGTAGCACTTCATGCATCCATCTTTTTACTATATGGTTGCTACATACAAATCAGTTACGTTTAGGCCTAGTGGTGGAGTCTATAGGGCGGCGTACTCAAGCATTAAGTATCAAGCAAGCATGGTTCATGAATCGGAAAATAAATAACAAACTGCTCACGAAATGCGTGGGGAAAAGATCCTCGAACTGGTCAAAGGAGAAGATAGATGCTGGTGCAAGCCGGGAGTACCATTCCCGAGCCAGCCCTTTAAGTGTGGCAGGGAAGATCTTGCAAAGGAGGGAGTCGGATACATGGTGGATCATCACGAGAGTTTTGAAACTCTCAATGTGATATGTGGGGTCTGACTCCCTGGTGTAGGTCTTGAAATGCGGAGGCTTAAAGTTGTCAGGAACTGGACCCTCCATGATGGCGCGGGAGAACGGGGGCCTGCTTGGACGAAGGTCCCTTGCCCGTCACTTTTCGTCTCGGTTAAGCTGGCCGAGGCGCCTCTCCATCTCGTGGAGACGACGGTAGATCGAGTCCTCCCTTCGGTCTTGCCTGGCCGAGCCCCGAGACTCATCCTCATGTCGAGGAGGGCTGGGGCTATGCCGGTGATGGTTCAGAGTAGGTGGTGGACTAACTGAGCGACGGGGGTGACTGGGAGTAGGACGCGGACTTCGGGAGTGGTGGTGATGTTCGGGAGAAGGGCGACGATGGCTCGCAGCAGGGCTAGGGCTTCAGGAGCGGCGAGGATGATGAGGAGCTGGTCGAGGACTACGGGAGTGGTGAGGACGGTAAGGAGCTGGCGGAGGACTGGGAGCCCTAAGGCCATTGTTAGGGGCAGCGTTGAGAGCCCGGAGGACTGCCTCCTGGAATTGCTGGAATTCTGCCCTTGTGACGGGGGCCTCCAGCTCATGATGGGCTCGAGGTGCAGGGCGGCCTGCCGAGGAGCGGCTTTGTCTTGAGCGACGTTGGTGCGACTCTCTTCGCCTGTAAGGAGAGTTGGACCCTCCTTGGTTGGATCGGCGCGACGAACGATCCCTGGTATGCTCACGGCGAGGGTTCGCCTCCTGGGCCCTCCTCTCATCCAATGGGTACGAAGGTCGGGTCCGTGCTCGGTCTATCGATTGTTGATCACGTTCCGCAAATCCTTTGGAGTGGAGAGAGTATAGGAAGCCATGGAATCAGTGTCGGCATTGTGGATGGAGACTCGAACCTGATGGGCAGGTTGCTTGTGGTGGCTTCATCGAGAATGTTCCTCCATTGTGACCTGGGGTCCCACAGGCTGCTGGATGGACTGCAGAGCCAGAGGATCGAGCTGCAGGGCTGGTTGATTGGGAGGAGGGAGATCCCCCTGCGTAGGAGGAGGAGGGTGAGAAGAGGTCGTCCTACGGTTGGAGTTTGCGGGTCTCTTCTTGGGAGGCATTGCTGGAAGTGACTTTGGTGGAAGGAGAAAGTTTTCATTGCTTTGTCGAGAAGTTCACACAGACGGTGTCAATCTGTTGCCGCTGGATTTTGGTGTGGGGAAAATAGATGAGATTTGTAGGTTCGTGAGGAACTCGAACAGGCGGGACCCTTCTTCTTCCTTGATGATGTGCTATCTCTTTGGTGCTCCCGCTGACTTGCACAACCGTTCGAAACACCGGGATGGATCCCGACAACGAACCCTCCGACGCTCAAGTCAATACACAGAAAAAGTGAAGAGGAAAAAGCTAAAATGTGCAAAGTGTGATCACCTTTAACAGTAGGAGGTAGGGGGGTTTATAGTCGCCATGGAGAGCCTTTTCAGGATAAGGGTGAATCCTTATTTCCCGGTGTGGCAGGTTGGGGTTGGTTATAACCATCCTCTTAAGATAGGGGTAGGCTAGGATCTGCTCCTATCATGTTGATCTAGTCCCTAACGGGTTGAGA
Source organism: Hemerocallis citrina (assembly GCA_017893485.1). Lineage (NCBI taxonomy): Eukaryota > Viridiplantae > Streptophyta > Magnoliopsida > Asparagales > Asphodelaceae > Hemerocallis > Hemerocallis citrina. The sequence continues at coordinate 23,086,237 of CM030362.1, read as the reverse complement.
CCCGTTCTCTGCCTACCAAATCCGTTCATGGGCTAGCGGGTCCAAGAGGAGAGACCCGGCACCCAATTCGGACCCGTTTGTAGGTAAAATTACCATCTCGTTCCTGAGACCTCAAGATTCGTGCCCACTCTGAACGGTTTCGATTTAACCTCATTTTTAGCCATATCACTAATATAAAGGAGGTTTCCGGTTCAAATTCTCTTTACGTCATAGTTTTTATTTTTATTTTTTTAAATTATTAAAACGTGCATCAAATGTGTAAATTACTAGTAAGAGCATCTGTAGGCGTTTGCCATATACCCAAAATATGGAAAAAATAATATAAAAAAAGTCGCTGTAGGCGTCTGCCAAATACTCAAATTTTGGGTGATGCATGAACAGGAGCGTGCCAAATATGGAAGACGGTTTGGCAAAAGCCAAATTATAGCCGGACGAAAGATAATCTTTCGTCTGAAACGTGGGACGAAAGATTAAACACCGTCGCTTTAACTTCGTATACGATAAATTCGTCAGACGAAAGATAATATACCGTCCGATTAATTAAATTTAAAAAAAATAAAAAAATTGAACGGTAGATAATGTACTGTCCAAGACCAATTTGCAAAAGGCCAAATTGCCTAGGACGGAAGATTATCTTCCGTCCAAGGCATTTGGCAGGTTTGAATTTTTTTTTTTTTTTTTTTTTTGTCCTTTTGTTAACTATTTTTATTTTTTTAAAATTTATTTTGTTCTTTTCCCTCACTTCAATGCATTCATACATATATTTATATATTTTTTGATTTAAATTTCTGAGACGAAAGATAATCTTCAGTCTGAGCCAAATTTTGACTTTTGACGATTACAACGTAAATTCATTTTTTCTATTACTATTTGTCATATACCCAAAATCTTAGTGAAGAGGACTACATATGCTCTAATATTAGAGATCAGAGATTTGGAATAAACTGACAGCTTTTTAATTTTTTTTTAATAAAAAAATGTTGTCATTCTAGTGGGCTTGGACCGAAAACTAATTTAAAACAAAGAGAATCCAAAGAGACCCACCCCTACATTCGAACATTTCCTAAAAAATCGCCGAGTGTAATATTCGATTTATATTCCCTCAATCTAGGGCTTCACATTTCTCTCTCTCTCCCACCCATCTATCTATATAAGCCCACTCTGAATCCCATCGTCTTCCTTATTCGTCGGCCTCAAATTAGGGTTTCCGAATTCTCACATCTCTCAAAAACCAGAACCCTTCTCAGAAATGGAGCAGACTTTCATCATGATCAAGCCCGACGGCGTTCAAAGAGGCCTGGTAATTGCTTATTCTGTTTTGAAATCCGGTTGTTTGTTTGATTATTGATTTGAGTTTTTTTTGTCCTGTTTATTGATTAGGTTGGCGAGATTATCAGCCGATTTGAGAAGAAGGGTTTCTACTTGAAAGGTAAAAAAAGCTAACTGTTTTGTACTCGTTTAGTTTGTTTTCTGTTTTTGTGTTTGGAGGTTGGATCTTTGGTTATTGGTTTGGATTAAGATCATTCTGATTCAAATTAGGAATCGAAGAAACTTTGATTTTGATATGAAGTACACAATATTGAGTTGAAAAGATAAAGGAAACTTAGGAAGTAACTGTTTCTGGGTTTTGGGTAATTTTAAGTTTCTTTTTAGAGAAAATAGAGATTATTTTATAAAATATCTTAGCAGAATTTATGAGTCATGTGTAATTTATTTTAATTTTGACTTAAGATGAGGAGGTTCAAGCCTTTGATTCTGGGGGAAGCTTGGATTAAGTGGATTAGGATAGTTCTGGTTTTTGTCTATAATTGTGATACTAAGGCGAATGACTTAACCAATCTTGTGGCTGGCCCCAAAAATGATTTTTTTTTTTTGGTGAGAATAATTTATGAAAATTGTGTAATGAATTTACAAGAATTGGGATATGGTATTTTGATATGTTTTCAGGTTCTAAGACATAAATTTGCTGATTTAGGTGTATTGAATTATGATGTAGTTGGATCTTTGTATTTGGTATTTTGGTATAGATGCCACGCTCACGCCCATTTTAATTATAACAAAGCTTAACAGATTGATATTAATACCCTTTGTAAATACCATTTTACTTGGTTACATCACTGCAGTGTCATGCTAATAGGTTATGTTGACTTTTTTTTACCGTACTAAGTCACTTTTTGAAACTATTTGCAAAAGTATGACACTTCCCAAACTATTTTCATGAGCGGCCGCTATTCCCATCAGTGGTCTTTGCCTTTCTAATGTTGCTAGTGGGAAAAGCGGTCACTTCTTAAAAAAAACGAATTTTTGTTGTTGCCGCTATTCCCATCAGCGGCTATAGTATATATGAAGTCGCTGATGGGAATAGCGATTTGTCTCAATCATATTGAAACCCTTGGTCATTCTAGAAAGCTATATATACTTGGATAGGTTCTACAAGTCAACAGCCAACATGGATCCTTTTCAGGTTATTGTCATCTTATATATATATATTAGATTTGCCCGTGGCCACGTGTCTGCGGTACGTCTTTAAAACGATACAACATATGAAAAGCATTGTAAACAGTAAATCAACAATTATGTAGCTGAAGTTTGAATAGTATGACAATAATTAGTTGTAAACAAAAGTCCATGTTTCCATTAGTATATGGTGAAAAATAATTATAAATTGGGGTATAAAAGTCCATGTTTCCATATATATATTCCATTTATCTATATAATAAATTACAAAGAAAGCTATCAAGTGGCTCACAATCAATCCACCCTAAAATCAAAGGCCTAGATCAAACCTCACAAAACATATTTTTCCTCCAAAATTTCAAACCCCAAAACTAAACTTTCCCCCCAAAACTAAAAAACTTATTACTTTATTACTATCTCTCTCTTCTCTCTTCACTTTTTCATATTTCTCTCTTTCTCTCTCTCCCTATCTCTCTCTCCCATTCTTTCTATATTTACTTAGAAATCTAGATTTTCAGAATTTTAATGTTTTTTTTGCACATGTTATATTGAAAATAGTAAATATTTCTTCAATTCCACACTTAAAGTTCTAAAAAGTTAGATTTTATATCCCCATTTATAATTATTTTTGAACATATATTAATGGAAACATGGACTTTTTTTTACAACTAATTATTGTCATACTATTCAAACTTGAACTACATAATTGTTGTTTTACTGTTTACAGGCTTTTCGTGTTTTGTATCGTTCCGAAGACGTGCCGTAGGCACGTGCCCACGGGCAAATCTAGTATATATATATATACACACACACACACACAGAGAGAGAGAGGGAGAGAGAGAGAAAGAGAAATAATTAAATAAATAAATGAGTTGTTTGGGAGGGGATTTGAAAGCTATATATACTTGGATATATAGCTTGGATAGGTTCTATATATATATATATAGAGAGAGAGAGAGAGAGAGAGAGATTCTAGAAAGCTATATATACTTGGATAGGTTCTACAAGTCAACACCCAACATGGATCCTTTTCAGGTTATTATCATCTTATATATATACTAGATTTGCCTGTGGCAACGTGTCTGCGGTACGTCTTTAAAACGATACAACATATGAAAAGCCTTGTAAACAGTAAATCAACAATTATGTAGCTGAAGTTTGAATAGTATGACAATAATTAGTTGTAAACAGAAGTCCATGTTTCCATTAGTATATGGTGAAAAATAATTATAAATTGGGGTATAAAAGTCCATGTTTCCACACACACACACACACACACACACACACACACACACACACACACACACACACATATATATATATATATATATACACATACAGAGAGAGAGAGGGAGAGAGAGAAAGAGAAATAATTAAATAAATAAATGAGTTGTTTAGGAGGGGATTTGAATTTGAGTTTTAGAGGGGAACTTTTTGGTGGAAAATGTGTTTTATGAGGTTAGTTCCAGGCCTTTGATTTTGGGAGGATTGAAGGAGAGGATACGGAATCAACATCGAATCAAATATCGGCAGAATTAGCAGCGGATCAGATATTGGCGACGACCTCTTGATTGAGGTTTGACATTGGATTTGGATTTGCTTTGAGATTTTCAAATTTTCCAATTTTCAAATTTCTAAAATTTTATATTTTATAAATTTTTTTAAAATTTAAAATTTTTAAAAAGTTTTCATTTTGAAAATTTTATTTTTTATTTTTTAAAAAAATTTTAATTTGTGATTTTTTTAATTTTTAATTTTATTTTTTGAAAATTTTCATTTTTTTTATAAGTTTTTGATTTTTTTAAATTTTTTTAAAAAAGTTTTTATATTTTTAATTTTTTTAGTTTTTAAGTTTTTAAATTTTTAATTTTTTTTCAATTTTTATTCTCTTTTTTTTTTAAATAGGGGGGGGGGGGAGAGAGAGAGAGAGAGAGAGAGAGAGAGAGAGAGAGAGAGAGAGAGAGAGAGAGAGAGAAATAATTAAATAAATAAAGGAGTTGTTTTGGGTAGAGAGAGAGAGAGAGAGAGAAATAATTAAATAAATAAAGGAGTTGAGGGAGAGAGAGAGAAATAATTAAATAAATAAAGGAGTTGTTTTGGGTGGGGGATTTGAATTTGAGTTTTGGGGGGAAACTTGGGGGGGATTACGTTTTGTGAGGTTAGATTTGGACCTTTGATTTTGGGGATTGAAGGAGAGCCACTTGATAGCTTTCTTTGTGTTATATATATATATATATATTCTCATCAATGACTTGATATATACTTGTATAACTACTACTTCGTACTTATATAGCTTATTCATATTTAGAAGTGACTGTTAAACCCATTAGTGACCTTAGAAAGGTAGAGACTGCTGATGGGATGGGAGTAGTGGCAACTGCTTAACGTGGCAACAACTAGCTCACTAATGAAAATAGTTTGGGAAATATCCTACTTTTGCAAATAGTTTGAAAAAGCGGCTTGGTAAGGTAAAAAAAGTTTGGTTATGAATTTTTATTATTTTGATTCTAGTCATGTATACAAACCAAGCATGCTTATTCGATTTTGTGTGCATAAGGACGATTTTGTGTGCATAAGGATTTACTGAACTTATATATATATATTATACTAAGGTCGTTCTCGGTAGTCACTATTCTCATCAACGCCTTCATATATACTTATATAGCTACTAATTCATATTCGCTTATATAGTTGCTGATGGGAATAGTGGCAACAAATTTTTTTTAGAAGTGGCTCTTATTCCCATTAGCGAGATTGCTGATGGGAATAGCGATGGGAATAACGACTACTGATGGAAATAGTGGCAGTTGCTGATGGAAATAGTGGCCGTTGCTGATGCCTGACTGACAACAACTAGCTCACTAATGAAAATAGTTTGGGAAGTATCCTACTTTTGCAAATAGTTTTAAAAAGTGGCTTAGTACGGTAAAAATTTGGTTATGAATTTTTATTATTTTGAGTCTAGTCATGTATACAAACCAAGCAATCATATTCGATTTTGTGTGCATAAGGATTTACTGAACTTCTTTTTTTTTTTTTCTACGTAGATGATTTGAATTTGGTCTTGAAAACATTTCTTTTAATATTCAGCAATGAAGCTTATTACTGTGGAGAGAGCTTTTGCTGAGAAGCACTATGAGGACCTTTCTGCAAAGCCATTCTTCGGTGGGCTTGTGGAGTACATCATCTCGGGCCCAGTGGTCGCCATGGTTTGGGAGGGGAAGAACGTTGTCCTGACTGGTCGCAAGATTATTGGTGCCACCAATCCAGCAGAGTCTGCTCCTGGTACCATCCGTGGTGATTATGCCATTATGGTTGGCAGGTAGGTGTAAAAGAATTTTATGTTTACGGTGCCTAGTTAGTTTGTGTTGGTATTAAATGAATGTGTTGTGTTGATCTATGATGGTGTTGTTATATCTATTATCAGTTCATGGTATTAGTTGTTTTGCCCAGTAGTATCACCATCAGATTAGTTTAACTAATTAATCTGCTTGATTAATCGAACTGAAAATTCTCTGATTTTATGTGTTTGGCAAAATTATGTTTCAAAAGTTTGGAGGATGTTTATGATATTAAGTTGCGATGGCTGCCTATTGATCATGCAAACAGCTAAACCTTTATTGGCTAAACCTTACCATCATCTGATTATTACTCCCTCCATTTCACTTTAAGTGATATTTAGGGTTTTTTTTCTTGTTTCACTTTTAAGTGACATTATCCAATTTTTTTCCTTTTTTTTCCAAGAAAACCCTTATTAATGTTGAAATTTTGTCTTAATTACTCATCTTAATCCTATCAAATATTCTTAGAAAATTGTAGTTTCAACTTTCTATATTTTATTTTCTCCAAAAATTTAATTCCTGCTCACCATCTAGTATTAGCAACTCTATATATATGTGAATAATTTTGAATTTAAATTAGTTTTGGACAAAGTGAATACATGAAACTGAAATTTTATGGAGGGAATTTTTTTTTAATTTTTGCAATTATTTTTATTTTTGTAAATGATGTAAAAAGAATGTCTTGAAAACAGAATTGTATTGAGAAAATATTAATTACAATTTCTTGAAATCAGAATCTGTATTGGAAAAAGAATTAGTAATTAAATCATGGAGAATTATTTATAAGGGTGTAGAGGGAAACAAATGTTTATCTCACCATTCCTTAATCTGTGTGCAAAATTCCTGAATATCACTTAGGTGTGAATATCACTTAAGGTGAATATCACTTGAGTGATATTCTCACCCCTCCTTATATTGTATTCCCAAGTGATATTCAGGAGTTTTGCACACAGATTAAGGAAGGGTGAGATAAACATTTGTTTTCCTCTACACCCTTATTAATAATTCTCCATGATTTAATTACTAATAATTTTTTCCAATACAGATTCTGATTTCAAGAAATTGTAATTAATGTTTTCTCAATACAAATTCTGTTTTCAAGACTTTCTTTTTACATCATTTACGAAAATAAAAATAATTGCAAAAATTAAAATTTTTTCCCGCAATAAAATTTCAGTTTCATGTATTCACTTTGTCCAAAAACTAAAATCCCTCCATATATTCGCTTTGTCCAAAACTAATTTAAATTCAAAATTATTCACATATATATAGAGTTGCTAGTAGTAGATGGTGAGTTGGTATTAAATTTTTGGAGAAAATAAAATCTAGAAAGTGGAAACTACAATTTTCTAAGAATATTTGATAGGATTAAGATGTGTAATTAAGACAAAATTTCAACATATATAAGGGTTTTCTTGGAAAAAAATTGGATAATATCACTTCAAGCGAAACAAGGAAAAAAACTCTAAATATCACTTAAAGTGAAACGGAGGGAGTACAATATAGCATACCCTTGATGAGGTATTTATTGAAGACATTGTTTTCCATAAAGCGATGCCCTCACTTTATTCTGTCAATCAAAGCAATCAAAAGAATTACATTCTTTTTTATTGTGAAATTTTAATGAAATTATTTACTTGGTATATTTGTAGGAACATTATTCATGGGAGTGATGCAGTTGAGAGCGCAACCAAGGAGATTGCCTTGTGGTTCCCCGAGGGAGTTTCTAACTGGCAGAGCAGCGTCCACCCATGGATCTACGAGTAGATAGATCCATTGTTACTGTCTACTATCTGAGATTTAAGGATCTAGCCTTTTTAACTTAGTACCATGAACGAGTCTCATATTCTGGCTTGAGTACCAGAAACACATGTGAAACTATTGTTACCCTGTTTGTCATTTTGTTGTGTATGAATTATTATTACCAGTTTGTGTGGTATTATTAAGTGGTTTTTCGAAATATTTCAATAAGCTGCCTTTGTTGGTTATAATTATATTGATCTAAAATTTAGCACCTACAGTATCTATCTACCTGCTCTTGCATGTATATATGATTATTTATCATTTTAGAAGAAAAAAATAGAACCTAGTTTCATGTGTTTTGATCATTTCATTTTGTAATGACTTTTTATTAGGCATTTGCAAGATGTTTTCCTAGTAATGTTAAGGTAGCAGGAATGATTCAGTGTGAAAGACAAATGAAACTAAAATTTGGGACCTGGGGATAAAGGATTTGAACTGGGGATAAAGGATTTGCAGTCCCCCGCTTTGCAGTCCCCCGCCTTACCACTTGGCCATGCCGCCAAAGCCAAAACAAAAGCGATCCAAAATAGATAATATTTTGATCCATTTTCTATTACTAAATACTAAAAGTAACTCTCTTTTTTATCTTGATTCCTATTATACTAATCTTTTTTGAAAAAGAAATTCTTATTTTTTATTGGATAATGAAATTGTGTTTCCTTGAATGGCATAAGAAAATTCAATGGATTTATGACTAAACTAACGAGTATTCATTATTTTCAATAAAGAAATTCTTTTCCATTTCCATTATAACAACATATATGTGTATATGTAGACCCCCGAACAGAAATGGGTATCTGGATACCCAATTTTTACCTTCTCCAATGCGAATGCAACTCCCAAAATTCTGAAGCAAAACTTAGCAGGATAGGAAATTTGTTTCTGGGTTTGGCAACCTTTTATGCAGAATACCATTGCAGCATAAGATGGAGGTAGGGGATTTTGACGGATTTGTAAGTGGTGTTCGGTGTTTAAAGAAGAGACAAATTCGTAAAAAATTTTCTCGCGCAATGCGCAATAACAGACTGGTAGGTCTCAAGGTACTGTAGGAAGGAGACTCAGTATTAAAACCCAAATTATACAGTATTTCGTATTTTGTGATACATTAACCTATTCACCTTGGCTGATTGAACGGAAGACTACTCTCTTGATATAGAAGATTTCTACATCAACTTATCATCCATTTAATTAAATTCAGTTCCAATGAGATAGGGGGAAAAAATCTCATAATTTATTTTCAACTTTTTTTTAAAAAAAATCGCATAATTGTTTTACTTGGGGTTGTTGTATAAACTCTCAGGATGTGAAGTTTCTCATGAACACTGCAAATCTGGATAACTTGTATGGTGTACCATGCATTCTAAAAGCTTCAGGCATTAAGCTAAAAGCTTTTGTAAGATCTGCTAGGAATGTAGGTAAATAACAGAACCATAAACGATATCTGTTTAGAGTTCGGGTCAGTGCTATTATTATTGTAAACTAACAGTGCTATTATTATTGTAAACTAACACATCTTACTATTGTAATCCAATCAAATCACCGACAAAACTATAAAAAATTGCCCAATTCAATTTGACCAACTAGGTTACATTTAGTTTTAGGTAGAGCTGTAAGTATACTATAGAAGCTCAAACTAGGATTGGCACACTAGCTCGGTAAAAGTTGGCCTGGTCTTGTTCAATAACTGGTGAAACCTAGCAAGAACAAAAGACTATGCACGATTATAGCCTATTTGAGCTATCGCTCATAATTGAGCATGTATACATGACTGGTGTGACTCGTAAATGGATCATAGCTCCCTCTGTCATGTACAAAGTTCTCATGCCAGTAAGTGTACTCATAAAATGGTAATATTGTCAACATGAGCAGTTGAGCACCCTTTGTCATGCACCTAGTTTTCACTCCAGTAAGTTAAAAACAGTAAATAAAAAAGGGGATTGCATACGCTAGCTTAGTGGAAAGCAATATCAGTCACATTCATAGGAAACTAGAGCAACAACCATGATGGATTAAACCATATATAAGACAGCTATTTAAGTAAGTGACAGCATTAACTAATTACAGACCATTATATTTTGAAAGCTAGATTTACATGAAATATAAGCAGCAACCAAACAACATAAAAAATACATATCTGAAAGGAGGCTGCTATATAGAATCAATTACTTCAAAGAAAGTTCATAAACCTTCAGCCATAACAGCGAATAGGATCATTACACCCCTTCTCAGTTGACTGTCTGAAACCAAAGCGACCGCCCTTTGCAAGGTACTGCTGATGATACTCCTCTGCCCTGTAAAATTTCTTTGCTGGAAGGATCTCAGTGACAATCTTTCTGTTCAAAACCTTTTGGTGCTTCTCTAGAGACTCTTTGGCTGCCTTCTCCTGCTCTGGTGTGTAAAAGTATATCCCAGAGCGATACTGAGTACCAACATCATTACCCTGCACTTGCATAAGATGCATCTCTCAGGATAAGCTTTTCATAGAAGATGAAATGCAGAAAAAAATTTAAACAAGAATCTCTCTTAGGATCAAGTCAAATTACATGCTATGCATGCAACATAATTTTAAAGCTAATGATAAAGAGTTCAAACCAAAGTACTTAACATATAATCATAAACTCATCACCAATATCAAAATGATTAGGAAAAGCAACATCAATTCAACTTCAGCAAAAAAATCATATTTATGTCCGGCTATAAATTGTATACAAAAAAATAAGAATAAAATTAAAAAATTACATGTACTTCGAGGCATTTAAATTAAAAAATAATAACATTGAACTTGCAATGGTAGGCGGAACTCCCATGAACTCTCAAATTCTGAAGACTACTATAGGACATTAATCGTAAGCCTAAAATGTCCACTTTGCACTTTTATTTATAAAGGCTCAGCACGACATCTTCAGAAATTTTGGAATTTTGAATAGAAAAAAAAATTATGCACAAAGTAGTAGATCACCTATAACAAGGATCCTTCGAAAATTAAATGAGATTTCATGAGAATAACACATAATGAAGCTTGTTAACGACAGCAATTTGAAAATGTAATAGAATTTATGGCAGTTTTGTATTTAACTTTACCCAGTAGATCTTAATTCACTTGCTTATAGTCATTACTTTACCAGTAAATTACAAATAGCACTGGCATTTTTCTAAAAGAAATTCCAACAGCTCCTTGGCATTTATTCTCAACACTTGATGCCACCAACCCAAACCCCATCATAATAACTTATAGAAGAAATGAGCACCATTTTGTTATTCTTACTCATTTGTAACTAGCATATATAATTATAGGTTAAAAAACAATAAACCTACGTTTCCAAAATAATTAACAAAACCCCCAACGTTTAATCACATAAACTGCTCTCCCGGTCAACTCATACCCCCTTCACAATTATTAAAAGACCAAACTACCATTTCTCCCATTTAATGCCCCTTCTTCTCAATTAATACCTTTCCTCTCATTTCTCTTCTCTTCTTTACTGAGATCTTTCTCCTCTCTAACCTGACATCATCATCATTTCTTACTCTCATCTGATTATAGCTTTAATGGCGGCTTACAATCCAGCACACCTTTTCCTTATTCCATGAAGTGGGTTCCATTGGCTTCTCTGGTATCATATTTGCTATGATTGTAATCGAGACAAGATTGAGTGGAGTGCAATCTAGAAGGTTCATTTTCCCTTTACGGCATAACTACTTTGAAAATTAAGTATTTACTTATTTAACAAGTGAAATTTCCATCCAGGTAATAACCATATCCACGCTTTAACAAGTCAGCAAATCCGAAGATAATTAATTTTCCAGCTTGAAGATAGTTGCACGAACCTCAAGTATAGCAAGCTTTCCTTTACTGACCCCAAATAACAGCTTTACCCTTACATACTGAGTTATTCAGATATTAAAGTAGCTATAATGTAATAGGTATATGGGTCAAATTGTTCTTACCCAAAATGTTAAACGGGTAAAAGGATTGGCAATGGTTATTTATACATGTTTCATACTGAGGTTATTAAAGTTACATACTGAGGTTTCATACAAGTTTAATCCTATTAAAGTACTCAAATTGTTCTTACAAACTTGTATCCCTATATGAGCTAATGTTTATTTGTATGGTATACAATAGGCAGAAAAACTATATTTACCTCTTTGAGATAGTTTAGGATTGGCATAATTCTTAAGAGTAGAAAGGGATAGGATTAAAGTTTCAGCCCCTAAATGTTAAACGGGTAATAGGATTGGCAATGGTTATTTATACATGTTTCATAATGAGGTTATTAAAGTTACATACTGAGGTTTCATACATGTTTAATCTTATTAAAGTTCTCAAATTGTTCTTACAACCTTGTATCCCTATATGAGCTAATGGTTATTTGTATGGTATACAATAGGCAGAAAAACTATATTTACCTCTTTGAGATAGTTTAGGATTGGCATAATTCTTAAGAGTAGAAAGGGATAGGATTAAAATTTCAGCAGAAAATGAAAATATTATTTCTTACAATTTACGATAAAGTAGATGGAAAACTACTCTACATTTTTCCTTTTGACTTACCTGTTTTCTTAAACATTTATGAAACCTCTACCTTGCCATATCTGTTTCCCTTAATTGGTAAGACAAGTCTGACATACCGTATCCAAAACACTATCCAATACAGTAAGTGGGATTCGCCTTAACCACCGTCATACTGCTCTTAGTCTATACTACTGCTATTTATTATGAACTCAATGAACTCAATAAGAAATTAGGGTTACTATTGCTACTTATTATTTCAATTCGAGTAGATAAAATAAAGTTTTCATGAAGGGGGGAAGGGGGCGGAGGTAATTGAGAGGAAGAGACGATGGAGAATGTTGGGTTAAGAAGAGAAGATGAACATCTCAATGGGGAAGAAAAAGGAATGAGAGAAAGGGAGAAGAAGGGAGGGTATGACTTATTATTTCAATTCGAGTAGATAAAATAAAGTTTTCATGAAGGGGGGAAGGGGGCGGAGGGAATTGAGAGGAAGAGACGATGGAGAATGTTGGGTTAAGAAGAGAAGATGAACATCTCAATGGATAAGAAAAAGGAATGAGAGAAAGGGAGAAGAAGGGAGAGTATGAGTAGACCGCAAGGGGAGTTTTTGGCCAAAAACAAACGTTGGGGGGTTTGTTGATTATTTTGGAAATGATAAGGGGGCTTAATGATTTTTGCCCGTAATTCTATCCAACCAACTATTGAGAGTAGTTAAAGATAACAAAATGGGGAGCAGTTATTTTACATAAAAAGTGGTAAACTTTAGGGTATTTTTTGACAAATTAGTCTTATCTTGTTAAATAAAAAAAAAACAGATATTTATATTTTAGAAGGTGATGCTAAATACAATAGGTCTGAAGTTGGAAACAATCTAAAAGTGCGAAAACATCATGCATCTTAAGTGTGGATTACCCTTCATACAACCTTATCTGGTTATAATAGTCTCAGACAATTCATTAAACTTAAATGCACGTGCATATTAAGTAAAATTAATTTAATATAACTTATTTTTTGTATGAACTTTATAATTAATTTTATCAGTAGCAATCAACCAGTTTGCTATACAACTATTCGGCTTAATCCAAGGAAGACATAATTCTAAGCTCTTCATACAACATATTTATTTTTCATTAGTCCCTATAACTCTTTTATATACATTTTACACCCTTCACCATCCCTCCTTTTATGAACTTTATAATCAATTTTAATAGTGGCAATGAACCTGTTAGATATACAACTACACAGCTTAATCTAAGGAAGACATAATTCTAAGCTCTTCATACAAGTTATTTTCAGTAGTCCCTATAACTCTTTTATATACATTATTTTCAGTAGTCCCTATAACTCTTTTATATACATTATTTTCAGTAGTCCCTATAACTCTTTTATATACATTTTACACCCTTCATCATCTTAGCTCCCAAAAAAATTTCAACAAATATGTTAATCCCTTCACCATTTAAACTGTCTTGAAGACCCCTCTGATTACATATAGCAATTACATTTAATTCTTTTGGACAAAACACCTTCAATTTTAGTAATGTCCACAAATTTTCAATAAAAAGGTATATCTAAATTTTCTTCTGTTTTTATGTTATCTTGAATTGGTTTTGCTCGCTAGTTTTACTTCAGGTAAAATTGCTGCTTGTATGTTACTCTTTATTTCTGATAATTTTTGTTGGTTGGAGTCGTAAGACTCTATCCGTTTCCTTAAAAAGAAGGTATATCGAAACAAGAATAGAACACTTTCATAAAAAAAAAGTAGGTTTTACAGAATTTAACTGCAACTTAATTGAAAATTATATATTTATAAAAACAACACTAATTATTATTCTCAAAAAGTCCTTGAGAAATCTGAAAGACAGAAAATTTTATTTGAGAAATATTTTGAATAAGAAACATTTAAGATGATCAAACAAAGTCGAAGGGGCTAATCAAAAATCATAGCTAAATATGTAGTCTAAAACGAATTTCTCATAATTGCTAATGATACTGTATGCCTTGTTAGGCATATTGTTATATCACATTTTCAATATATCTCTTTGTGGTTAAGGGAGAAAAATAGAACTACATGTAAGAGCAGAGGTAGGAATGTGTAAGAACTAAGTGGTTCGAGAATAGATAGTGGGAAGAAAGCTAGCTGATAATGAGCAACAAAATAGCGACTAAAATAAATTTAATTAGCGGGAATACGACAAAAATAGTTTATAATAGTGACATCACTAAACATAAACATGCTATTACAAAAACAAATTAAAATTTTCAAGAGAAACTGAAGAAGTGCATGTACATTCAGCTCTGGAAACTATTATATATATATATATATATATATATATATGTCAAATTGTGTATAAGTTATGATAAATTTTGACATATTGTCAAAAAAATTACCATGCACTTGCTTTGTTATCTTAACTTGGTCTTCAAAATATTCAGAATGGTGGATTGTTGGTCACTTCTCAGTCCCGACGGAATTGCCTTTTAGTGGAACATGTTAATCCTAGGTCCCGAGTGTGAGATGCCCAAAGTTTCTTTTCTTGCTGGTTTCTTTACTTAGTCTGGTTTTTTTTTTTATGTTTTATTTCTGGTAGTATGATACTCTCTAAGCTAATGTTTTATTACTATCTTATATAGTGTTCTAATGTTGTGGTATGTGGATATTTACTACTCAATTATTTAATTTTATACGCTAGTTATATTATGTTATATTATATTATATATTTTTTTAATTTTACCTTTGTTGTCAAAAGTAAATTTTCTGCCATGGGCTATCTATTATAGGAACAACTTCCTTATATAAGAGACCAAGAGTATACATTTTGTGGTTTTTTATTTTTGGGGGGTTACAAGTGTATTAGTGCAAGAAACTAGCTAATAAATTCGATAATACAGGTATAAAAAATTGAATTTTTTTCCGTCATAGGCCACTTTTTGAAAATATTTGCATTTTTGGGCCAATTTCCCAACTAATAGCGTTTTTTGGGCTACTTTGTGCCACATCGGCAACGGCCGCAATTCTCAATAGCGGCCTTTTCATTTCGAGGTCGCTAATGAGAATTAAAACATAGGTCGCTATTCCCATTAGCAACCTTGAAATGGAGAGGCCGCTATTGGCAGTGGCGGATGCACTGCTGGCCTAGGGTGAGCGGCCGCTCACCTTGGACTTAGCAGGCCCGTGTGTAATAGGCCTTTTTTTTTCCCGCTCCCCCTCAAAATTGCCAAAAAGCCCATACTACCCCTCCCCACACTCTTTCGGCCCACGAAAACTTCACCTGCCCGCTCAAGTCCACCTCTTCATCTTCTCATTCTCTTCTTCTCCAGTTCTCTTCCTCATTTGTTGAAAAATTCGGCCGCATCCAAAAAACCTTAGACCCCCTTCTCTTCGTCTCTTCAATCTCTTACCACAATCGAAACCCTAGATCCCCATCATCTTCGTCTCTTCATTCTCTTCATTTTTTACCACAATCGAATTCGAAACCCTACATTCCCATCCAATCCCCCAATTTTCAAACCTCCATTTCCCAAACTCGCAGCTCCAAAGTCGAAAGGGAGGAGCCGAGGAGGTGGTAGCTATTCAGCCAGACCAGAGCGAAGGTACTCATTCATTTCCCCCATTTTGTGTTTGAAATTTTCAGAATCAGCAAGATGCTCATTTCAGTGTTCATAACACAATAGCTAATGTTCACCTTTGATTAGTTGATTAGTTGAGTTGTGCTGATTTCCAGGACAAGCGACTATTCTTTTGTTTTAAAGTACGATTAGCTTAGTCAGTTAGTTGTGATGATTCTCAGGAAAATGTTATAACTTCAAAATTTTCTTAATACGTTAATGCACTATTTTAGGTGTGTTAAGAAACAGGCTAAAAATAGCAGTTTTGAAAATAAGTACTCAACTTTTAATTATGTTTCCCAAATACCAAATTTTAGTCTAAAAGTGCTTTTAGAATTAAAGCAGTCTCCAAAAGCATTGCTAAACAGAGCCTTAGAGTTGGGACTTTGTTGCAAATGGCTACCAAATCATATTGATTGCAACACCTTTTAAGTTTCTTGAGACTAGAAGAAGTGGGCTTGTAATGTAGCTTTGGATATTAATTTGGACAAAGTACTATTCCTCATCAAGAATTGAGTCCTTCAGATGTAGGGTGGAAAAGCTAAGCAATTGACGAATTATAGGTGTATTGAGGAAATAACAGGGACACTCAAACTCGCTGTTCACCTTCCAACAAGTGATTAATTAACAAAGTAACAATGGTTAGACCGAGTAGTTTGAATAAATGCACTACCTTATGATATTTAAAACACTCGGTAAGACCTACTTATGAGAGAGTGGGAATGTTTAAGGATTACTGAAGCCATGTGACTATCTCACTTTCCTTTCCGATAAATATATAGTAGGGAAAATTGCTTCAATTCCTCAATTTTGAATTTAAGTTGTATATGCCCAAATGCTTCATATTAGTTTGAATTTAATTTTTCTTTCATTGAGTTACTGCTACACGACTTTGAGCGGGTGTTTGTTTTTGTTTGTGTATATTTCAGGTGTTGATGCTGCTCAAATCAAAGATGGGAGGCTAGTGGGTTACAGAATTCAATGACACATTGACACTCAGTCCCATTACCATAAAAGAAGAAATCAATTTGAGGTGAGTACATTTCATACTTGTGTATCAGTGTATGTTTTGATCGTCACTTCACTCACTTGTGAATATTATACATATCATTGACATTTCAACCAAATAGTTCTCCATTAGTTTCCCCAATTTGCATTGTTGGCAGAAATTTGTAACCAAGAAAAATGAATTGCACAGCCAAATAAATCTCTATTGTGTGTGGTTTATCCTAACCAAGAAAAGTAGGTGGTTTATCTTAAATCTCTATTGTGGATATTTAAAGTCTTATAAATTTGTGGTTTTTATTCTTTCGCTCCCGCTGGATGAAAATCCTGCCTCCGCCACTGGCTATTGGGAATAGCGGCCGCTGCTGACGTGGTACAAAGTAGGCCAAAAACGCTAATAGTTGGGAAACTGGTCCAAAAACGTACATGTTTTCAAAAAGTGGCCTATGTAGGCAAAAACCTCTAAAAAATTTGCCCGAAAAAAAAAAGGAAAAAGAAAGAAAGAAAGATACCTGTCGATTGAGAGAAGTAGGATCATGCCGCGCCCAAAACACATCCAACAAATCCTCATACCTACACACAGTCGGATCATACTGCACCCTCACCACCTCCGAATGCTTCGTGCTCCCACTACAAACATCCTCATACGTCGGCTTATCCACCACCCCCTGACTGTACCCCACTTCCGTCCTCGTAACCCCCGGCACTCTCTGAAACGCCAGCTCCACCCCCCAAAAGCACCCCGCCCCAAACTGCGCGAACTCCTGCCCCGCCGCCGGCAAGTCCTCGTCCGGCGACTGCGCGATCGCCGCTCCGGCCGGATCTACAGAAACTCCGTCCCGATTTCCCAACCCTAGTTTCGACAGCCAACTCATGGGGCGAATTGAGGTGGGATTTGAAGAGGAGAAGGAGAATGATGGGGGTTTTGAGGTGAAATGAAAAGATTTTTTGAGGGGGAATTGGTGAGAATTGAGGAGGAGGGAGAGGGTACGGTAGGAGAGAGACGAAGGAGGAGGTGTGATTAAGATTAGGGGCATGGTTGGGTTTTATGGGGTTGTGGGATTGGGGAGGAAGATGGAGGATGGGGGTCAAATTATGGATGGGGTTTGGGGGAGGTGAGGTTACCGTTGGGGATTTGGATTGGTGGATGAGGTGGAGCCAGGTAAGGTTTGGTTAGGAGGCAGGTGACCGGATACTTCTAGATTGTTCCGTGCAATTGTGCGGATGTTGCCGTTGCAAGTCCTCATCCGTAATTGTAAAGACTATTAGCATGCGGATTTGGCATTGTAAATGCATAGTAATTGCCGTTATTAATTAAGTCACGTGCAAAGCACGTGTTATAACGAGGACGTGTTAAAACTCACATTTTGGGGTGATAAAAGACATTTTTTTGCGGTACTAGCAATTTACACGTACGATGCACGTCTTAATAAATATATATTTTTTAAAAAATAAAAAATCCGATGTAGTTGGTCTCAATTATGAGACCTCTTTTATAGTTTTAGTTGCGTACGCATAATATACGTAAGTTGGTATGTTTATAAACGACAGCTCTAACTCTTCTATTATAATATTAGAGATAAAATAGATCGTAGATGTACTTTATATTGGGCAACATGAGATATATCATAAATTGCTTCATCTTTTGTTTAGTGGAGCGAATGTAAAGAAACCAATCAATCAACAAGAGCTACATTATCGACAAACAATGAATGATGTGGAGTTGCTTGAGCTTGAGATGAGGGGTGGTGGACCGCAAGAGTTGGTCCCTCCCCACCCCTACCCCCTCCGACAACACAGGTGCATTCTCTCATATGGTCAACACAAAAGAAACCCAAGGTTACTCGTCATCATCATTGCTCTTCCATACCTCCGCTAAGAGGACGAGCCCCTAGAGAAGGTCCTCCTACAAGTCGGTTTGGGCGTAAGAGAAGCCCTCCGCAGGAGCGTCGATGGTCTCCTCGGAGGTTTGCTATAGGGCTCCGCAACCCCCCCCCCCCCCCAATTGTTCAACACAAAAGAAACCCAAGGTTACTCGTCATCATCATCTCTCTTCCATACCTCCGCCAAAAGGACGAGCCCCTAGAGAGGGTCCTCTTACATGCCAGTTTGGGCGTAAAAGAAGCCCTTCGCAGGAGTGTCGATGGTCCCCTCGGAGGTCTGGTGTAGGGGGACTCACCATTGCTATGGATAATGGGAGGAGAAGGGTTGAAGAGGGGAGAGATTCACACCGCAATCCACGCTCCCCACCTCTACAGCATATTTATGACATTTGTAATCACCAACAGCATTTTCACATTCCTCTTCATTCCAACAACAACCACACTCATCGCCCACACGCAGCACCAAACCTTCCCCAATCCCCAACTACCGGTCACCCATCTGCCAATACAACTTCAAACCCACACAACATTTTAACATCCCCCCTCCAAGAAGACTCCCATTTCTAGCTCTCCTGAACGCCAAGTGGCTGTTAGGGCTTCGGTAGGAAGTCCAGCAGCGCTGACCGGGGCTATAACCCCCACTTTGGAGGTTGTAGATGGAGTGCATCTACTACAAGATGATGGTTGGGTGAAAATGGAAAACAAATCCACTGGAAGAATTGGGAAGAAGGTGCTATCGAATGTGGGAACTAAAGCTTACTAAAAAGGTAAAAAGAAACCCATACCCTGCTTTAACTGTGGAGATCTTAGCCACATTCGTACGGAGTGTGCGAAGGAGGTGCGGTGTATTAAGTATTTAAAATGGGGTCATATGTTGTATGTATGCACCAATGTATTAGCCAACCCCACTGAAGAATCAAGGGAGGTCAAGAGGGGGAGATCGTCAAAAAACCTCATACAAATCACCCTAACGAGTAGCCTATCCATAATCAAACAAGAAGATAACAATGTTTGCGGACATGGTGCGGATTTGCTCGGATCAAATCCGGATGACCATTGGAGAATCACTTATTCGAGGCTCTCAATGATCGATGGCTGATGAAGGGTAACCGGGAATGGGTGGTTACAAAGATATTTCATTTACAATTCCTAGTCTCATTTCCCTTGCCTGAAAAGCTCGTATATGTGATTTCCATGGGGGTGGTGGATTTCGGCAATTTCATTGCCCTATTTTCACAGTGGTCTCCTCAATTCGGAGTGGAATTACCTCAAGGAGACAGCTATTGGATCTGTATTCACAATATCCCCCTCCGTTGCGGGAGGAAGGAGGCGATTCAGAAAATTGTTAGAGATTTCGGAAAGCTAACCCCAAAACTATAAAGAAATCAGATCTAGTGTCAATTAGGGTTCTTATCAGAAGCCCTAACATTGGCCTCATGCCTAGATTTGCAAAGTTCTACACTTATGATGAAGCATATTTTGTCCGTTTTGCATTGGAGATGGTGGTACCTAAAGAGGGTCTAGCCAACTCTTACACTCTCCACCCTAAATTCACTGAGAGATGGTAGATCTTACAAAGAGGTGGCTTTGCCGATGATTGAAACATCGATTGGCGATGCTCATGAGTTCGAGCACGCACACCGCGAACTCCTCTGATCGGTTTAGGGAGGAAGGCATGTTACAACAAGCAAGCTCAGCAAACCCACTACATCAAAAGAATCGGTCTTCTAAAAAATTTCCAACGGTTAAGAGGAACGAGTAACTAATAGTCACACCAAGGTAACCAAGGGGTCATATATGGCTAATGAGGACAAAGCACCAAAGAGGGGAGAAAGTAGTTTTGCAGGGGAAAGAGTCAAACAAAAAATCTAGCAACTTTTGAACACAGGTAATAGAGGTGGCGAAAGCTTAGATAGTAGCCCAAAAAAGGTTGATAGCCACATGGGTGGTCAAGGAAAAGAGCCTTCGATGGATGCCCTTTCACATATTGAGAAAGGTCAACTTTTGGGGAAGAGATACAGTAAAGGAATAGATGATGATGGAGAAGCAGGAATCGAGAAGCTCGGGTACACAATGAGTTATGTTTTTCATAGCGGAGGTGAGGGAGAAGAGGCTACAGAGCTATCGCTCTCAAATGGTGAAAGAAACATTTTGGAGGAAGAGGAGCAGTAAAAAGAAGATAAGAGACGAAGATGAGGAGGAAGAGAGGCAGGTTCTTGATCTTATCGAAAGCAAGAGACAAGAGCACGTGATGTTGGTTGAGATCACCAATGAGCATGAGACAGATGGCGGGCATTGCTATATGGAAATGGCGGTATCTGATGAGGCTGATTTGGATGGGCTTGGGCTGCAGTATTGTATTGGGCCCAAGTTGGGGTACAATATAAATACTAATAAAAATTCAAATTTAAACAGTGGGCTTTTGAATTGTGGGCTGAGTTTATTGTTTCAATCTCCAGTTAGATCGAATTTGAATGATGAGGGGGGAGAAGGTATGCTTTGATTTAGAGAATGTCAACCTCTATGAGGATGGAAACTTCAAAATTCAGTTTGTAGCAGATTTTGTCCTATTATGGAGCTTACCCTAGTTTTTTTCATGTCTACCAATCCATCGTCGTTGATTGTTTCACAAGAAGAATTTGATCACCATAGAAATTCACAAGGGTTCACGGTCAATAAAAATGCTAAAATGGCTCATGTGGAGTCCTTAGGAGACTATTTGGAGATAGCGGTTGCAGCCAATCAGCGGAGACCGGTGATGGAGGTATGCGTTGTCTTATAGCTTACATATTTAATTTCATGTTTGATTCTGAAGTTTTTAATTTAGCCGAAACATGTGGTATTGCGGTAGGTGATACCGAACGAAACGCTCTCTTGAATAAAATTCATGGTTGGGAAATCGAGAGACTAAACTTAGCCTCGAATCTTGCTCCCGTCCCCTAACGCAACCTTGACCCTGGTATAAATGAAGATTCTGCAATGGAACTTTAAGGGTATGGGGAGGCGGGGCAAGTGGGAGATAGTTAGAGACATTATAACACGTCTAGAACTAACGTTGTAGGTCTCTAAGAAACCAAAATGTCACATTTGACTAGCCTTAGGAGAGTTGGGGGTAATAGTGTAACACCCCGAATTCCAACTATGACCGAATTCGAAGTTCCACAGGATCTTTACACTTCACTTCGTACAATTTTACAAGAAAATTTGAACTTTTTATAATACAACAGAGTCCTTCACATTTTCTTACACAGCAGAAGATAAAATGAAGTACAATAATGAATAATTATACAATTGCAACATCTTTAATATTTAAATAAATCAACAGCAGCATATCAACTTTATATCTTCATGAAAAGTCTAACTCCTTCATAATAAACTGTGGGCACGTCAATTGCTTACAACCGACGAAAATGTTATACATGGCCATCTTCTCTATGCCGAAAATATAACGATCTTAATACTTTAACAAACCAAAAATTTGAATACAAATAAAGTGTTAAATGTGACTACTCTAAACATGTAAGTGTATGAAATGCCTTAATGCTTAATGCAGATATTTTATACTAAGATGACACTAATGCATACTTGTTCGGATTCTATGCATCCCATACTACATAGGTCCGAGGGCAAGCACCTACGTACTCCACATTAAAGGGTTCGATCCCTCACCATGACAACTACACAGTAATAAAGCAAGGTTTAGATCATTCCACGAGTATGGATCCCAGTCCCGGAGTCCACCACCCGACTGTTATAACAGACTCCTCGTTGTGCGAATATCCCGTAAGTGCCCCTCTAGCTCCGGTATACGTATATACATTGGAGTACGACAAACTATCCGCCCGACTATGCATAGTCCTGGATTTAAAATAAAAGCTCGTCTCCCACAAAGCAACCACAGTCCCGAAATTCACCGTCCGACTGGGTCTATAGTTCCGAAATCCACCGCCCAACTATATAGAGTGCTCCACTTACGTTTGCCCAAGTTTTACTACATCTTCACTTATGTGCCTAGTTCTTAAGTTCAAGACATAAATAAATTATCATACCTAGAGTTAGTTTTACCACATACCGGATTTTATCACAAATACCGAGATAGCTCCATGGTCATATCTCAAAAATATAACTCAATCTTTTAATTCAACAATGTCGATACCCGAGGTCTCACTAAACTCTAGATTACAACCTTTCATGTACAAGAATTCATGGGTACTCATACCCTTCAATAATCATGTATTAAACTCAATGTATTCTTATCTTCAACTTATTCACAATTTGATCAATGTCTTATCTTAGCATCATTCATGATTCATTTATTCATTCACAATTCTTTAAAAGTAATATTTCTTTTCATGAACATAGATTCATCCACTTAAAGTCTCATTAGCAATTTAAGCTCATATAATATATCTCTACCCACATTAAATATTTCTCAAATCAAATAAGTGTATAATCTCTTCAAGAGAAATCCATAACATGACAAATATTTTTCTTTACTTCTCAAATTGAAAGTCATATTCTCAATCAAATAATTTTGAAGTCAAAAACTCATTTTCTATCTCAATGTCTCTTTTTATTTCTCAAAATATACTTGAAAAATTCCGAAACTATTTTTAATAAATTCTATATCAATTTATGGGAATATTGGATATTTTTCCCAAATTTTATTTGCATAAAAACCTCTTCAAAATAGTAAAAACATCAAAAATATCAAAATGTGGCCACCGGGTTCTGAACCCAAGCCTAATCGCACCATACAGTGAGCGCCCAAAGCCCCTACCGCAAGCCAAAAAGTCCATGTGGCTTAGCTGTCAAAAAGCCACATCGAAAACCCAAAATACAGACTCTCGGGTTTCGGATTTAATTAAACAAAACAAATAAAATGAGTCTAACAAGTTTCGAACCCAAGACTTCTGACAAGCACAGCAACTTATGGTGCACTGACTAACCAATAAGTCCAAGTGCAATTACTAATATCAAGTTACACTAATATGCTTATGTTCAATCTTACTGTTATTCAATTTTTCTTCACAAAACTCTATTTTTCATTTGATCTAATCTTTCATTAGGCTCATCAAGACTGAGTTTATTTTCAAACGTTAACTCAGAATTTTATAATTTATATTTTAGGCAATATATCTAAATTTCAGATTATTTCCTCTATTTAATGAACATGAATTTCATTTTTCAATTTAATCAAAATAGCAATTTGTATCTCTTACAAACAATTACATGGATCTATGTGTACCAAATTAACTTCACAAAAACTCATTTTAACCACAAGGGAAAATCTCCACAATTTTTCATGCAATTATATATATATTCGATATTTGTAAATAACGTGCATATTTGTTCATGGCACTAACTCATTGTTTTTTTTTCCTCATTTTTACTAACATGATGATAATTAATTTCTTAATCATACCAAAATCTCTACAATTCATGACACACACAACAGCATGGATTTGTTCAACATTTATCACATCAAATCTATCTATACTACTCATTTAACATTACTAGCATGCATTTTCTACATTTAGAAAGCACAAGATCACTCACCTCTTATGAAGAACTTGCAACAAGAAGATGAGACACAACTTCTAGCTCCTAGCCCCAACAATCAACTCCTAGTCCTTCTCCTCCTAGCAAGAGCACTCCAAAAAGCCTCAAATGCAACAAGAACACTCTCTAACTCTCTTTATTTTTCCACTCTCTAATTTGTTTAGTTTATGTGTGAAATGGGAAGATAAATAGGGGTGTATTTATAGGATAAAAGAAGGGCTAAAATGCAAATTTCAACCACCTAATAATTACCCACTCAACTATTCACCTCCCTTCACTACTCCAACCCTTCACTACCCTAACCCCCGGCCTCTCCTCTTCTAAAACCGACCCCCTCTCTCTAAAACACGCGCATGTGTTGTGCACTAGTGCACACATACATAAATAAATACAAATCCTATAATTCTAATATGTGTATTAAAAGTTGTTACATGTCATGTGTGAGTCCATGCACAACTAAAAAAGATTTAATTAATGGGCTTGTCTTGTGGTCTTGCTTTTTAATTAATTAATTTAATTAGTCTAGTGGGCTAGAATCTATTCTTAGGTCCATGGGTTTAATAAAAGGCTGAAAAAAGACTCATGCATGCTAAAATAGTAAATGAGAGTAAGAAAAATAAAAATGAAAAATTTAGCACGTGCATCATACGTGCAAAAATTGAAAAAATGTATTTTTAATTAAAATAAAAATACGGGATGTTACAGCACTCCCTTCTTAGAATAGTTCCGTCATCGGAACTACACTTAAGAGTGAGAAAACAACAAAGAAAGAAAAGAAAACAAAAGAGTTTACAATTTTTAGATAAAAAGCTTAGGATGATCTCTCATCATCCTCTCCTCTGATTCTCAAGTGGCCTCTTCAACAAATTGGTTCTTCCAAATGACATTGACCATAGGTATTGTCTTATTTCTCAAGACCTTCTCTCGACGATCCACAATCTCTACTGGATGCTCTGCATAGCTCAAATCCAACTGCAAACCTTCTGGCACTTCTAGCAAATGATGACTCGGATCCGGAATATAACCTCGTAACATAGACACATGACAGACATTGTGCACTTGGGCCAACTCTTTCTGTAATTCTAACCGATAAGCTGTCTTCCCAATCCTTTTCAATATCTTATAAGGTCCTATGTATCTCGGGGCTAATTTTCCTCCCCTGTCAAACCGAATCACCCCCTTGGTCGGAGACACCTTCACAAAGACAAAGTCACCTTCTGCAAACTCCAGGTCTCTCCTCCGGTTGTCGGCATAACTCATTTGCCTGCTCTGTGCATCGACTAACCTCTTCCGGATCAGCTCGATCTTTTCTGAGGTCTGCTGCATAATCTCCGGCCCATACAGCTGTCGTTCTCCTACTTCATACCAACATACCGGTGTCCTGCACTTCCTTCCATACAGAGCCTCATACGGCGTCATCCCGATGCTTGCCTGGAAACTGTTGTTGTAGGCAAATTCCGCAATAGCCAAATGCTTCTCCCAACTGCCACCAAAGTCCAACACACAACATCTCAGCATATCTTCCAGTACCCTGTTGACTCTCTCAATTTGCCCATCAGTTTGAGGATGAAATGCCATATTGAAATCAGTTTTCGTCTTCAAAGCTACTTGAAGACTTCTCCAGAAATGCGAAGTGAAATGCGCATCTCGGTCGGATACTATCGATTGCGGAACTCTATGAAGCTTCACAATCTCGCCAACATACAACTCGGCCAGCTTCTCCATCGACCAAGTAAGTTTCATCGCCAAAAAGTGAGCCAATTTGGTGAGTCGGTCCACTATCACCCAAATTGCATCATTGCCCTTAGAACTCTTGGGCAAACCTGTGATAAAGTCCATGCTGATACAATCCCACTTCCACTCCAGGATGGGTAATGGCTGCAACAACCCTCTGGGCTTCGGATTCTCGGCTTTGACTTGCTGACAAACTACACACCTGGCAACAAACTCAGTCACATCTCGCTTCATCCCTGACCACCAGAAATATAGCTTTATGCCCTCGATGCACGGATAATAAAGTAGCATGCGCTTTCTGAAGAATACTCTCCTTCAGTTCCGCTAGATCTGGCACACACAGCCGCTCTCCAAACCACAACACTTCACCCTTCACCTGAAATCATGCCAACCTACTCCATCATCTTCTGAATCTCTGGATTGGTCTTCAGACTGTCGATGATTCTGTCTATCAAAGTAGGTTGAATCCTTAACTGAGCTAAGGAAGCTCCCAAATCTTGCAAAACCACCTTAGTCTCTGCTCGATCAAGCTCCTCTGCCAACTTCTCCTAAGTTGTGATCAATCGGGACAAACTGCACTTCCTGCTGAGCGCACCAGCCACAACATTGGCCTTGCCCTGATGGTATTTGATCTCAGGTCGGATATCCTCCAACACTTCCAACCATCTCCTTTGCCTCAGATTCAAGTCCCTCTGCTGATAGATATACTTCAGACTCTTATGATCTGTGTACATGTTGACCTTCTCTCCGTACACGTAGTGCCTCCACTGCTTCAAAACAAAGATGATTGCTGCTAACTCCAGATCATAGGTTGGGTAATTCTTTTCATGCGATCTCAGCTGTCTAGACCCATAAGCTATTACCTTTCCCTCTTGCATCAGCACATAGCCCAATCCGCGATGAGAAGCATCGCTGTAGACATCATATTCGACTCCTGCTCTTGGCAAATCCAAAATGGGAGCGGTAGTCAACCTTTCCTTCAACTCCTGAAAGCTAGCTTCACACTTCTCCGACCATTTGAAACTAACTTTCTTCCTTGTAAGCCCTGTGAGTGGCACAGCTATCTGGGCGTAGCCCTGAATGAATCTTTTGTAGTATCCAGTTAAACCCAGAAAACTCCTAATCTCTTTCACCGTGGTCGGTCTTGGCCAATCTTTCACTGCCTCAATCTTCTGCAGGTCAGTAGCCACTCCTTCCTTAGAAAGGATGTGACCCATTAAGGTTGTTTTGTGCGAGGTCCTGATGGCCTTCGGCACATCGGTTTACCCACAGATTTATGAAGATCTATGTATTGGATCCACCTTCGCTAGTGAGAGAAATGAGATGAGGGTATATCGTTATCGCCGTTGTGACCTGGATTTTATGGCATGACAGAAATAACATTTTCGTGGGACTTGTAATATTATTTCTGGTAACCTTACTCATATCATGCATCTTATTTCTTTTTGGGCTACAGCTGCGGCGGCAGGACCACGATGGAGAATCACCAGAGCTTTTGAGGTGGAAGAGTACTACGATGAGGAGGTGGTGATTGGTCCTATCTTGGACTGATACAACACATTACGACTTTGTTGCTCACCCTCCAAGGCGTTGTTGGAGGAATCTCTTTTATCTTGTTGTTCTCATTTAGATGCTCTTGTATGTTTGGTTTTGTTGTGCCTGTCCAACCCTCCTATGCACTTTGGAGGAACTATGTTTTATTTTCCGCATTGTAGTTTTCGTAATTGAGCACAATATGAGGTTGTTTTATTAACTCTTAATTAATGAAACACGGTGGCCAACATTTTCTTTTTAAAAAACTAGCAATTTACACGTGCAATGCATGTCTTTATGAATATATGTATATTGTTTAAAAAAATCTAACGTTGTCTAACATCGAACCTAAAACCTCATTTATATTAGTTATGCATGTGCATTGTACGTGTTTGTTAGGTTACAATGCACGTATTTGTTTGATTACAAATGAAATTTGTTTGATGACAAATTCTCTCATTAAAATAGTAGAACCTCATTTATATTAGTTATGCATGTGCATTGTACGTGTTTGTTAGGTTACAATGCACGTATTTGTTTGATTACAAATGAAATTTGTTTGATGACAAATTCTCTCATTAAAATAGTAGAGATGTATAGAAACCAGCAAAAACCTTTATAAGCACAAATATGTAATGTTGTATTCCGTATGGAATATGAATGTTTTTTTTTATAGGGAAAAGGTGGAATAAGGCCACCCTGTTTCATTAATAAGAAATTAACAGAACAACCCCAGCATGCTGGAGCAAGTTACAACCTACAGACAGAAAAAAAACATGAAGCGACATGACCAGTACATATAATCAGCTCTCACTCTAACCTACGAGGACCAACTAATTGTATGTCCGTCAGACAAGCTTCGAGCACCCACCTCCACGGCACGCGCCCACCCACCTGAAGCGAATCCTGTGGGGTTTGAAAATTTGCCGCTTCCCTCCTTCTACCTCATCAACGTCACATCAAACATGGCCCAATCGGAGTTGCACCCAAAAGGAGAGTCGTCGCAAAAAACTCTCACTAACCCTAATCACGGACACAGTCTAAGAGAGTAATGAATAACAAACACCAACAAACACCTGCATAGAGTAGTGAGAAGCAACGTCTTCACTCACTCACTCTCTCACTCTCTCTCTCACGTAAAACCCAACCAAATCACAACCAATTTGAAGAATCACCTTCACACCTCTCGCCCCTGCGGGCGGTGGACGTTGTAGATTTCAGGATCAATGATGAGGGCGTAGTGGCGGTGTTGTTGCAAGTCTGTGGCAGTGGATTAAGCAAGGTCGAGTTCAGTTTGTGACCCCTTCTGCGGGCCCAAGCCCCACCCTGTGCAGTAACGATCATGGGGGGACTCCGTCTTCGGGCCCTAGCCCCACAACTAAACACCTCTATCTTCAAATCGAATCAAATCTTCCTCCACCTCCTTCTTCATATCCCGGACGCTCCACGACAGTATGGGTGGTAAAATACTAGTATGTAATAAGCGATATCATGGGGGGACCCCGTCTTCGGGCCCTAGCCCCAGAACTGACCTACACAGCAAACATCACAACTAGACTTACCCAACCCAAACAGCTCCACCAACCCCTCAAACCACAAAATACACTGCCGTCTCACAACACGGCACAGCCAAGCACACATCGGTTTCTTCACACGCACTACCAACCCTCGAAAAACCAAAACCTAGCTGTAATTGGCCCCAAGGGTGTGGACATGGTGGCAAGCGCGAAGAGAAACCGGTGAAACACCTAGCAAAGCTAATTAATAATCAATCTCAACCTAAACTAACCCCAATAAACCCACAGTCGCCCAAATCTCGGTCTACTGCTCCGTTGTCGATGGTGGCTGCGCCGTCGGCGCACGGATGGCCGAGCTCCACACAGTTCGCCGTCGCCTAGGGGCGACAGGGCTACGAGTCGGATGGAATCGATCTGGCGCCTTCACGCTTGGCGAGTGGATCTCCGACATGGCAGCGATTCGGCGCGAGGCTCTCCGACGAGCTTGGCGCGAGCTAGGCCCCAGAAGGAGCTTGGCGCGCGTGGATCTCCGACGAGCTTGGCGCGCTTGGATCTCCGACGAGCTTGGCGAGTGGATCTGGAGCGACATGGCAGCGAGTCGGCGCGAGCGTGGATCTCCGACGACGCTCTTAAGGGGAGGGAGGATGGTAAGGGGGGGACGACGGGGAGGGGGGCGGCGGTGCTGTGGGCAAGCCGCCGCCGTCCCAGGGAGAAAGAACCAGGGAATCGGTCGGGAGTAGGAAGTAGAGGAAAAAAGGCTTGGTTGGGACGACGGGGACGACGGAGAGGGGGGGCGGCCGGGGGGGGAGGGCGGCGGCGCTGCGGGGAAGCCGCCGCCGCCCCTGGGTGATAGATCTAGGGTTTGGGTCGGGAGTAGGTAGGAGAGGGTTTTTTTTTGAATTGGAATATGAATGTTAGCATGAACAATAAAAGGAATTTAAAAAAGGAAAAAAACATAACTGTAGGTGTTGATCTTCAAAGCCAATTGTGCTAATGAAAACTCAGAATCAAATAAGAGGTGTACAGGAAATCTTCCCTTGTAAAAACCTGCTCCCAAGTCTGTCTTCCAACTTATCTTCCTCTTCCCTCTATTCTTAAATTGGCTTTTTTGGTCTTCTTATTATGGGGTTTCGAGCTCGTGCCATGTTTGTACCCAATCGTACTTTGTGTTGTCCCATGTCGAAGAAGAAAATTCCTTGCCGAACCCAACCCGAACATCCATGTTCGTGCCACCCGATGCATTTTCTCGGGTTCGTGACGCCGACATCTGTACTGGCGCTGGAAGAAGTTTTTATTACATTCTCAGGGCACCCGATGAAGGATATAAGTAGAAGAAAGGGACAACAAAAGATAAAAAAAGTATAAAGAAGGAACATAAAATCCTCACCTCTTCTTTTGTTGGGTGCCTGCACCTCTACAGAAAAAGTTTATTATCCACAAAGTAATAACGGTAAAAAGAATTATATCTCATGAAGATAAAATTGAGTTACCACAAATATAAGTAAAACCAGGAAATGCTCCACCAAGCATTGCACAAGTATCATACCGTACACTGTGGGATCTCATCGAATGTCAGTACTTGGGTACTTCTGTTCTTTTGAAGGGGATACAAACTTGTCCTCGCATTCCATGTCAGCGGGATATTCCTCGTGTGCTTGCAGTGTAACTAGAAATCGGAATTAAAATTAAGAAAAAAGAAAATCAATGCTAATTCCATTTCCAAAGTATGATGGATGGTCGTGTCTTATAATACAATACGAGCTGTGAAATAAAAATAAATGTGCATTGAGGTAAGACCAGCTTCAAAGCCAAATGGACTAATGGAAAATCAGAATCAAATAAAAGGTCTAAAACAAAACTTCCCATATACAAACCTGCTTCCAAATAAACACAGAGTCTAATCCAACAGAACAGCAGCAATGCAATTCCAGTGTGCTTAGTTTATCAACCAATACAACAAATACTTGCAAATAAACTGACATTTTGCACAACAAACGAAAGACACAAAGAACCAATTGAATGTGAGGCTTACAAGGCAGAAAATATCACAAAGCCATTGTTGTCCATATCATCAAGCTCAAAACTAACATGAAAAAACGAAAAGAAAACAAAGAAGAAGAAACCAGAGACTGGGATTGTTTTCATAATCATTCCAACTACCAACATTCTAGGCCACTTAGCAAAGAGAAGCATGAAGAGCATCCATCGCATTCACGGAATGTACTAAAAATTTCCAGAGCTAATTTACTGCTGGATCGGTGGTGAAGACAATGCAAAATTAAGTATGAAACCAACCATCAAACCAACTAGTCCAACAAAAGCGGCAAATGTCAAGGAGAAGCCTGCATCTCCCTTCCGGTTTTTACGCCTCCTCAAAATTTCCTGAAATATTTGATGGAGAACATCACATAACAAGATTTTTTTGGCAGATCTCAAACGAAAGAGAAACTTTAAAATAAACTCCTAATTTGATCGTGATTTTGTCCCTTGGATTACATACTGTTAAACACTTTGAAGTTTAAACTCTTGCCATTAAAATTAATGTTGGAAAAACAAATCCTTATGTTCAAAAAGCAGTTGAACTTGAATTTTTGGGACTATGCCCTCAATCAAATTTAATACATTTCAATTAAAGAAAATTAGTATTTCTTAAGATCAAGTAGTACATCTCACGGAGGGTATTTTTGTCGAAAAGGGTTTTTTAACCACGTATAATAGAACCAGTCTTCTAAAAAATTTGAATGGTGAAGGG
Organism: Hemerocallis citrina; assembly: GCA_017893485.1. Lineage (NCBI taxonomy): Eukaryota > Viridiplantae > Streptophyta > Magnoliopsida > Asparagales > Asphodelaceae > Hemerocallis > Hemerocallis citrina. Next base: position 23,054,525 of record CM030362.1, on the reverse strand, counting down.
TTTAAAGTGTTTTAAAAATTTTCAAAAAATCTTATAAAAAATCATGGACAAAATGATGAGACTACAAGAAATTTGCCTATAATATTTTGGGTAACTAGCAAGAGTTGATTATATAAGCAATGGAAGCACTAGGATATACTTTTAATTGATTCTAACCCAGCAAATTTTGGGTATTACAAGTATGATGCAAATGAGTAGACTAAAGAACTACATTGGGGAAAAGACTGACTTCTTAGTTCTTAATATATGCATTATACAAGTAATTAGGCGGAGATTAAGGCAATAATTGAAGTACCAGTTCCCGCACTATTTGCTTGTTCTGTTGAATGGTAGAATCCCTCTCCGCTTTCAGACGTTGTACAGTTTGGATCTGCATGATAAAAAATAGAACTTAGACAAATACAGAGGAGAATATCAAATTAATACAAAGATTAAAAACCTGAGATATAATTAGAAAGTACGTCTAATGAATACATTCAATCTAACATATCACAAAGAAAATGAGATCCCGCATTAAGCTTTGGGAGACTATTTATAATTATAGACACTGAAGTTTAACTTTGTAAGATAGGCAGGTTGACGTAGACTACTGTTGTGAAATGATTTGAAGGAGAGATCTTTTCAATTAACAGATGGATATTCACTCACCTGAACCCAGGCCTAAATATTGCATAATTTTTGTGGACCTTATGAGAAGAATATCAACACTTTAAATGATTGCAGGCTGAGAACCTTAGATTGCTAGATGGAGGAAGAAGTCTAATGTTGTTCATCAGATCGGCGAATAAATTGATATTTCTACAGTCCACCATCATGTTTGTATTGGTGATATGGGTAAGAAGAACTGAGTACACATTCTCATTTCAGTTTGGAAGAGTACTATTCACCCCTCTGGTCCTAAAATAAGAGAATTAATCGATTGAAATTTCAAATCAATAAAAAAAATACAACGAGAAAAATGAATCAAATGGACCCCAAAGAGATAAGGGCCACAGGGAAACCACCACATAAAGGATTATGATTTCGCTACTGAAGATTCAAATAGACTTCGCTCAAAATTTCTCAGGAGATCAGCCTTTCTCTGAACACCTTAGCTTTTCCGCGTTTATCGGATCCTATATCCGCTTATTATTTAGAGCTATTCTTCTAGTTGATATTTCTCCCGATTATATTTCCCTAGGATGTAAAACAATTTAGTTTATTGCTTCTTCTTATGCAATTCTAATGAAGTAATTCATGCCATAAAATAGCTTCCAAAAATTGTCCAAATTGCCTACAGTTTCAACATACTTCTTTTGAATTCAAGAATAAAGCCCCCCTCAATATCAATCAGATGTGTGGGAATCCAACATGCTATATGGTCTTTAGTTAATACACGCTCACTGTTTATCCCTTTTCACAACTTGCCCATATTTACAGAAATTCACCAAAACATCAAATAGATTCCATGTAAAAAATTTCAATAGACTCAAAGTCGAGAATGACAAAAACTAAAATCCAATTAACGCTTGAACTCCAATTTTTTTAAAAAAAAACCTCAAGACCATGCCTTCATTGAAGAATTCATCAAATAAATTTTAGTTATGAATTGAATAGTTTCTTCGATGAAAAAATATACGATAACCTAGAGTATCAAAACACTCCATGAGCAAATATTTCTCATGAGCTGGAATAACAGCTTAAGTAAATCAGCTAGTAGTCAGCAACTTCATTTCTTAATTTCTTCATAATTAAATTTTATAAATTGAATATGATGGAGGAGAGACCCAGAAGGCACAACGCAAATGCAATTTCTGACCTATTATAGTATATGCTTCTTATAGCATATTATCATGTAGTAAGTGAGATAGCCTCATATCAATAGAAGGCCCTAGTTTGGAGTAGTGCTATGGTCACAACCTATGTGAACAAACTTTAGGCCACAACTTTTCGTGGCACAATCTCCGCTAGGTAGCATTGATCCCTAGAAAAGAAAGGATTGGCAGAAATTATTACACATCAGGTTGTGGAATAAAGGTTGTGCACACATCATTACCACATATTTGATTGCAATCAATGTACCTCATATGGGCACAAACCATATATGAGTTTGATCTCATTAAAGGCTCTAATTGAATACAAAGGATTCTTATTTCACAATTTCTATCATGGTAACAAGGATACACTAATTGAACTCTCACTAATCTCACTCATACTCAAGCCACAAGAAGAGATGCTTCTGACTGAGCTGTGCTTCAACTTTTGTCTCTCTTCTACATTATGACATTACAAACTCACTCATGCTATGGGCAAGGACTTGCTGTATATATCTCTAATACCATACTATTAATAGTATATTACAGTTATGATTACTATCAAATAATCAGTCTTTGTACTAAAAATGGGTATATACAAGAACATTTATTGGTACTCATGTATTTATACTGCCTCTCACTGAAGGCCCTACTTCTAAAATCATTTACCACCTTCATCCTCTCCCCTAGTCATGTATGGTGACCTAGCCATGAGCTATCCATTTATGAGCTTATCCATTTGCTTGAGACTCAACCCATGACATCTCAACTGGAAACTTGAGGATAAAAGTCAAACATTGCTAGACTCGTCCTTTTAGATTCCTTCGAGCTCCTCTATTACAAAGCACTCATTTCACCAGGCATGCCAAGCAAACTATGACCTGCTGTCCTGCTCATTTACTTCCTAACCCTTCATCTAAATATTTAATTATTATTACTCACACGGGAAAAAGTCTTAGGTTCGCAGGGCACTTAATGAAGAAACTAAGTAGCAGACAATAAAAGAGAAGATAAAAATGTCTGAGAGGAACATAATTCTCACCTCTTCTGCTGTTGAGTTCTTCGGCATCTACGTAAAGGAGAAGAAGAAGAAGATGAAAAGTTTATCCTCCACAAATAAGCAAAATGAAAATAATAATAATAACAAAAATGCTCACCGAACCATCTCTTGAGTTATTATTAGTAAGTCCAGAGTCGCATTCTGAATTTCCTCGGGTAGAGGGAGTTACGTAAACAACCCTAAGCTTACATTCCTCTACGACTTTATCCCCATCTTTGTTAAACTAATCACAAAACATAACCAAATTGATGTCCATTAACACAACTAAAACCAGGAAATGCTCCACCAAGCATCGCAAAAATATCTTACAGTATCCTGAGGAATCTCATCAATGTCAATGCTTGGAGGCACTTTTGTGCTTTGAAGGAGGAACTTATCCTTGCATTGCATGTCAGGAGGATACTCCTTTTGCGCTTGCATAGTAACTGTAAAATCAGAATGTCAAATAACAAAAAATAAAATTTCAATGATAATTCAATGGCATTATAATATGAAAAGATGAATCAAAACAAATCAACAAACGAACCTGTTATAGTGCATGAGTCCCAAGGCTGTACCACACTTGTATTTGGTCGCACAAAGTACTTCCTTGGTGAAGTTGTTTTAACCTATCCAATTGTCAAAACAACTCGAAATTAGCAAAAATTCAGTCTCGGTTTGCTATTTCTTTCTGAATTTACATTTGAGTTTTCAGTTTATGTTACCATGGATACTAGTTTTTGGTTATTGGTTTTTGGTTGATGTACATTGTAGTACTTTGACTATCTAAAAGAAAGAGAGAAAAAAACATTGCTAAAAAACAACTCGAATTGTGGGCAACTTTGTTTTCTTTTCAGTCTACAAACAGGGCCGGCCCTGAGTTCCCGGGGGCCCGAAAAACCTAAATAATTATTTTTAGGGGCCCCTAATAACAATATAATTTTTTTACGCACAAAATATGTGTCTATATTTACAAGGGGAATACAAATTTGGGGCCTCTAAAATTGCAAAAAATCTGAAGGCCTGAGGCGGCCGCCTCACCTGCCTCAAGGTGGGGGCCGGCCTTGTCTACAAATCTTGTACATTAAAGTAACTAACTCCAATATACATATGAAAATATCATGTTTAACATAAAACAACTCCCTTTTTCCGAAATTTATACAACTAATAAACAAACTACTTAAAATTGTTTTTTTTCTTATAGCCACACACACTTACTCCATATATATATTAACTGGGGATTTTTTTGGTGCAAGCGGGAATCGAACTCCCGACTTCTTGCTCACCAGCGAAGAGGCTAACCAGTAGTGACACTTGCAACTACTTATAATTGTTATACCCAATTGTAAAATTAACAAATTTTAACAACCATTTTTTTTTATAAAAAAAATCCTAATTGATACACAAACAAGATCTAAACCCAAGTTTGATTTCCCCCCTAAATTCCTCCACACTTGATTTCCGTACAAAAAATATGATGAGAAAAATGGGAAATTTCGGCACCTTAAAGGCGACATGATGCTCCGTCTTGTTAACAAGCTTCAGATTACAATAGCATGGTTTGTCAAGCTCAACTGAAATCACCACAAACATAACAATAAATACTTAAATAAATCAAATTTAAAGATAAAATAATAATAATAATAATAATAATTAAAAGAATATGGGGGAAAAAATCAAACATTCGAAGGTGAGCTCTTCGGGGTGAACGGAGATCAACTGGCCACCAGCTTTCATCGTTGCCTTGCTGAGATTAAATCCGAACCCTACATCAACATCAAAATTAGCTCCGGATTTGAGATCAAAACGAGACAAGAAGAAATTAGATAGCAATTAGATCAAAGAAGAGGTGAAGGGAGGAAGATCGCCGGTACCGGACAAACGGACACGTGGCAGTGAAACCGAGGGAGGAGCAACGAATTGTTAGAGAGAGGGGTTGTGGTTGGGTTTGGAGGCGAGAACGACGGGTTATCACAGGTTTATATTTGGCAAAGGGGACGGTCTCTCCCTCGGTTCTTTTTCTTTTTTGGCTTTATTTTTTTTCCTTTTTACTTTTAATTAAGAAAAGTAAATAATCGTTACCAAAAAAATAAGTAAATTATGATTTTGTTTAATTTGGTTGATAACAGGTCGTTAGTTTTTTTTCTTATAATTTTGTCGTAAATACATTTAAATTTTGAAACTATTACGATAACTACCAATAATTACTGAGCAAATGAATGGTTAACACAACTCTCATTGAAAAAAGAATGATTGAAATTAGATAGTTAAATATCCACAAATTACAGATTGTCTACAAATGATAATCCCAACTCTCTCATCATAACATTAGAGATTACTAGCAATCTGTACGTGCAATGCAGGGCCTAAGATTTCTTTTTTAAAATAAATACTGACGTTGTCTAGTATCGAACATTACAACTCATTTTACTCAACTCAAATCCTTATCATACAATTTACAATTATCCCTAGTGGTACCAACGTTTATTTTATATGAGTGTCACTTTTGTAAATAATTATGTCGTAAATATATTTAAACTTTGAGGGTATTATGATCACTAATAACAGTTGAGTAAATGAATGGTTCATATAAGTATTACTTAAAAGTAAATGATTGAGATTAGAGGATGACTACACATACATGAGGTTTTACTCCAAACATACATTATAAATGCACAAGTATCATACACGTGCACACGTGCACGTGGAAAAAATTGAAGGATAATAGAAAGGGTAAAAAGAAAATAATTTCCAAACTGATCCACTTTTGAAAATATTTACAAAACAGGTCCACTTTCGAAAATATTTACCTAAGTTAGTCCATAAGTAAAAAAGAAAATAATTTTCAAACTGAATTACTTTCGAAAATATTTACCAAACAGGTCCACTTTCGAAAATATTTACCAAAGTAACTCAATCCGTGCGCTGCACGGGTTGGGTTACTGACTAAGGGGTTCTCCCATTATAGTATTAGAGATTGGGCCCCATGTCTTTTAGTAAGAAGTGGGTCCCAATACATTTATAATGTATGATATTGTCTTTTAGTGAGAAGTGGAGCCCAATGCATTTATAATGTATGTTTGGGATAAAAACTCATATATGCCTAGCATTTTGCTTGAGATTATATGGTTGATTGTCTACAAATGACAATCCTAACTCTCATTATAATGTTAGTAATAGTGATTAGAGATATAAAAAAAAGAAGAAAAAAATTGAAATTTTTTTGGAACAGACGTTCTGAATAATCTTGAATTTGTATGCCAAAGTTCACCAAAGTAATTAAATAATTATTACTTCCTTTATAGAGTTACGTGGGAGACTGGGAGTCAGGTGCAATAATTATATACTTATTACTTCCTTTACAGAGGGGTGTGGGAGTCTTAGGCGCAAAGATAATAATCGAAATTCGAAAACTTTGCAAAATTAAAATAAACAAAATATCCACAAAAGTGCTTTTTAAGGATGAAGGATATACTGTTTGGCCTTAGGTGCTAGGATATCCACGTTTTGCAATTGTTCGTGAACCAGCACGTTTTTAGATTAAAAGATGCTTCATAATATTATGACAGCATACATAATAATGCATAATATGATAGTCGAAGATGAGAGAGAATATAATAATAAGGATTTTAACTATGATGTAGTTGATGAAAGTTCGTCCATAGAAGCGTCACATGATTATACGTCTGAACTTCTTACATTTATTCAAACTCATCATCACATTCGAGATAGACGGATGCATTCCCAACTCTAGTTGGATCTTGTAGAACACTTGTGTCAGCGACACGGACAATAAAAACAAGTATTTTTGTTTCTTCCCAAAATAAAACTAGTAGCTTGAGTTCATAGTATTACAATATCATGTAATTGTTTAATGCTATTTAAAAACAAATATTTTCATTTATTTCCAAAATTCTTGAGGAATAGAAATCTAGTTATTTTTTTAAAAAATTATTATAACTATTTATTAGTAAATAAAAATTAAAATATTTATGGCTAACCAAAATAGATAGCATGGACGGAGTGTGGACTTTTTCGCTAGCCAAATTATTTATTTGTTATCTATTTTAGCTATTCTAGCCGGTCAAAATAGCTAATGCAGCCGGTCTAAGCCATATGTCTCGTCATAAAAATATGTGGGCCCCATCTTGAGGGCGCCAGTTAACCCAATAGTTTGCTGTTTGCTATTTAGTAGCATTCACAAATATGGAAGGCACTAACGGAGTTTACCTGAAGCTTGGACCGAGGACAGAGCGGAGCGTCAATGTCATGGGCCTCATAGCCCATCTGTAAATTCACCGATTCTTAACGATGACAGGTGTGTGGGTCCTACCTGTCCACTCGTGCGTTTCACTGCTATCCACTCCACCTCGTACCGGCGGCCAGCCCATACAATAGCACGTGCAATTGATGTGTATTATATATATAATAGATTTGTCCATCGGCACGTGCCTACGGTATGTATTCGGAACGATACAGCATACGAAAGTCTTGTAAACAGTAAAATAATAATTATATAGCACAAGTTTGAATAGTAAAGCAATAATTAATTGTAAATAAAAGTTCATGTTTCCATTAGCATATGTTGAAAAATAATTATAAATAATGGTGTAAAATCCAACTTCTTAGAACTTTGAGTTTGAAATATATATATATATATATATATATATATATAGAGAGAGAGAGAGAGAGAGAGAGAGAGAGAGAGAGAGAGAGAGAGATCTTCGATTGCACACTACTTTGGTGAGCACTCCGTGAACACTCACGAAATAGAGCACCAATGACAAATCTGAACCGCTCATATTGTTCTATATACCTTAGATAGCCTAACAATAAAAAACCAATTAATTTGAAATTCATTTGTCCATGATTTACATCATCACAAAATTGTATGGCTGAAAATTCTAACAGCATGATGGATGGGCAAATGAACTTCAAATTACTTGATTTTTTATTGTTAGGTTATCTTAGGCATATAGAAAAATATGAGCGGTTCAGATTTTTCATAGGGTCTTTATTTCATGAGTGCTTACGGAAAGTAGTGTGCAACCGAAGGGGACTCTCTCTCTCTCTCTCTCTCTCTCTCTCTCTCTCTCTCTCTCTATATATATATATATATATATATATGGAGTGTATAAAAGAATTAACTAAACTCGTTATTCCAAATCACGAGTTTAGTTGTTTCATGCTTGCCGTTGGGACACAACGAGTCCAGTGCTAACTTTTTTTGAAAAACTCGTTATTCCCAATGACGAGTTCAGTTCGAAAAAATTCAATGAAGACTCGTTGTTCCCAACGTCGAAAGTATTTATACTAGACTAACTGTTGGAAACGAGTTTAGTTCAAATTTTTCAATGAAGATTCGTTATTCCCAACAGCGATGACATTTACACTACACTCGCTGTTGGGAACGACGAGTTTTGTTTTTAAAAAAATCTATAGGGTTTTTTTTTTCCGAAAATTCACCAAGTTCAACTGAATGTTTCACTCTCTGTGAAATTTCCTACACCTCACCGTTCCCAACAGCGAGTCTAGTATAAATATCTTCGCAATTGGGAACGGCGAGTCTTCTTTCAAAATTTTGAACTAAACTCGCTATTCCCAACAATGAGTCTAGTATAAATGTCCTCGCCATTAGGAACGACGAGTCTTCATTGAAAAATTTGAACTGAAATCGCCGTTGGGAATGACGAGTTTTTCAAAAATTAGCACTAAACTCGCCCTGTCCCAATAGCGAGCATGAAACAACTAAACTCGCCGTAGGAAACGACGAATTTTGTTATTAGAGTCCACGAGCACAAATACTTCAGCAACTATCATCTTTCTGCAAACATTTTCAAAAAGTGTCTTATTAAAAAAACTGTATAATAAGAGTCATTAAAACTCTTGTTTCTCAATGCATTTTAAAAAAAGAACCTTTTACTTATAGGCATGTAGCTATATGTCGGTATCATCTCCGATTTCGTTTATACTAGTAATAGTAGTAGATAACACGCTATTGTGCATGGCTGAATTTCTTAAAACACGGTAGTTTATCAGTAAAACCCAAGTAAAACCATCTCCAACGGCCTCGCCATTTCCCCCAAATTAGCCAAAATAGCGATGAACTCCAACAAAATGCTCTCCAATGGCCTCGCCAAATCAATCGCGATCCTAGCGATTTGATTTCCGCTCGCGATCCGCTCGCAAAGTCTGGCGATTTGATTTTCGCTCGCTAAACTCCTTCCTCTCTTGCTACCGGAGATCAAGGGGATTTCCAACGGTAAGATTTCTTCCCGCCGATTTAAATCGACAGTGATATATATTCAATTTCTTCAATCTCTTCAATTAGTTCTTGGTAGATTGCTACTCATTCTTCTTGTTCATGGGTTATTCTTCTTGTTCATTGGGTTCTTGTTTTTCTTCATGAGGTAAAAACTATTCTTTTTAATATATTTTTTTGGTGGTTTGGACAATGGATATGTCCAACAAGTATTTGCCACATGCGTTATTTTCTTTCATAAAAAGGGATATGAATTTGGGTATAGTCTGTTGGATTTTTTTTACCTGGGTTATAAAGAATCTGAATTCACTAATTTGTGCGGATTCAGTTTTCTCTCTTACACAACATATGAGATCATTCTTCTCTTCAACATTTTACTATTACATTATTCATATAAACAATTCATCTGTCTTGTTCCTTAGTGGACATGATATAGATATGAAATTTATAGGTGTTTCCAAATCTAGTATCCTGAATTCATCATTTAGGTTTAGCTTTCATTTTGTTTTTCTGTTTATTTCTCTTCTATGTTTTATTTGATTTATTATAAAGCCAGTATACATGTTTGCAAAGTATCATGTGTTTTGGTCATATGCTAAATCATTCTTGTGATGTTCCTCACTTCAATGAAATCCAGTTCAGCTGACAATTTTCCACACTTTTTTCTCTTTCTCCTGCTGCATCGGCTGCTTGGCTTGATATCTCAAATTATTAAGGGCGCGTTTGGGAACCCAAAAAACTAGGGAAAGGAATGGAATACTGCGGATGAGTCCATCTTATCTTATTCCACAGCCTGTTTGTTTTGAAAAAGAAAACAAAGGAAACAACTAAATTTCATTCCCTAGAGAAAGATCTCAATCGATTTCTATTCCGATTCCACCCCCCTCGGAAGCTACGTAAAGGAACGGAGAATCAATCGATTTAAGATAAGATTTAATCTTTTGATAGCGCGCGTGAATTTTTCTTCAACCGATTTATTTAACTTAAGACGTGGTTATAAGTTATAATCCACGTCTACCATTACCGCTAGAGACTATCCAACCCAACTCTGACGTTTTAATGTAACCTAAAATTACTTATTTCTGAACACCATAATGAGAAATTATAAGTGATAAAATGGGAGGAAAATTCATGTTGAATACATTCTAGTAATGTGAAAGTCTCCCTAAATCATAGACATGCAGACAATAATACAGGCTTTGTGTGATAGAATCTTGCAGGTCAAGCGGTCATTCATGGGTCAAGTCTCAAATGTGCATATTTTCTTTGTGTAAAGACTCCAAAAGGGCTACGCCATAGCCTGTTATTTTGCCTGAGATATATATGTTTACCCATCCCAACTCTAGTGCCGATAGTAGTAGTATATGTTTATTAAATACGCATTCCACAGAATTTGAATCTGGGTGGCTTTGATATGAGAAATGTGGCTTTCACTTCACCAGTTGCCAAACACACACAACTTAAAGAACATAGGTTTTTTTAAATGCTTTAATCCATAGTATTTCAGTGTTTGCCAAACAAGACTAGGGAATGAAAAAAAAAAAAAAGTCAATTACATTCCACGAGTTGCCAAACACACACAACTTATAAAGTTAATTCATCCCTTTCCCTTTCTTTCCATTCCTCTCCATTCATTTTCATTCAATTCATTTCCATTCCCCAACTTAAATGTATCCAAACAGACCCTAAGGTATGTACAAGAACTTCTACCTTTGTTATTTAGTTAAGTGCTACTACAGTGAATAGTAAAAATAATACAAGGTGCTCTGCAAAGAAGTCAATAATAAAAAATCGATTTAAATGGATTCTCTTGTATCAGATACAAGTTTTAGCCGATCTCAATCTCAAGAAGACACCTGAACTGTTGGAATTAGTGGAAGATAGCAAGGTAATCTATCATGCTATCCTCATTATCTTACACTAGAAGTTGTATATGCTTGCATCCACCTTATTATGATGTCACTGTTATGTAATACAGGATGTCGTGGAGCTTTTAAGCTTACCACCAGAAAAGATGTTACTCAAATGGATGAATTTTCATCTCCAGAAAGTAGGATACAAAAAAACAATTACTAATTTTTTGTTTTCGATGCCAAGGTAACTTGAGATTTGAAAATTGTTTTGATACTTTTATTTACAATATTTATCTTATTTCAGAAGTTGTTGTAATTTGTATTAGGCAACCTTTCTGCCTAATGTAGTTGTTATCTCTTGCTTCAGAGATTCTTTTTTTTACAACATAGCGGATTAGTACTAGTTTTGTATGATTTCTTTATTTGAGCTATCCTTGATTATACTTCACGATGAAGACGCTTATGCATATCTTCTTAATGCCCTTGCACCTGAGCATAGCAGTGCAACCTCATTGGATTTGCAAGATCCAAGTGAAAGGGCACAAATGGTAATTGAACAGGCTGAAAATTTGGATTGCAAAAGATTCTAATTAACTCCAAAGGACATCGTTGAAGGTTCACCAAATTTGAATCTTGCATTTGTTGCACAAGTATTTCAGCAGAGGTAAAATTGCTCTTGCTGATTTTTTCTTTTCTTTGGAAGAGTAACAGGTTTTCAAGCTGCCATGTGTTTCTCTATTTCATTTCTTATTGTAGAGTGTAATTCTGAGTTTCTATGGCAGGAACGGTCTAACTGCGACTGCAGACAGCAAAAAGATTGTCGCTGTAGAGGAAATGGTTGATGATGACGTTCTAGCATCTAGAGATGAAAGAGCCTTTCGAATGTGGATCGAGAGTCTTGGCACTAACACCTATGTTAATAATTTGTTTGAGGATGTCACAAATGGGTAAACAACTTTGAACTATAATTACCAGCGCACATTTCACATGATTTTCCTTTCGTTCCAAAAGCTACCTCTCTGGCCCTTTTTTTTTTTTTTTTTTTTTTTGGAATCTACCAATCTATCCCTGCCTTCTGTGTATGTGACCTCTCCATTTGTTGGGAGGTGAGGATGTATCAATTCAAAAAACATTGAGGGTTTTACTGATGATATCTAGAGAAGCTAAGTAACCAAAGCAGAATGGGTGTAGTGAATTTTTGTCAAGCAGAATGGGTGTAGTGAATCACATTATTCGGACAATAAAAACAAGTATTTTTGTTTCTTCTCAAAATAAAATTAGTAGCTTGAGTTCATAGTGTTGCAATATCATGTAATTGTTTAGTGCTATTTGGAAACTAATATTTTCATTTAATTCCAAAATTCTTGAGAAATAGAAATGCAATGATTTTAAAAAAAAGATTATTATAATTATTTATTAGTAAATAAAAATTAAAACATTTATGGCCAGGCAAAATAGATAGCATGGTTGGAGTGTGGACCTTTTTTGCTAGCCAAATTATTCATTTCTTATCTATTTTGGTTATTCTAGCTAGCTAAAATAGCTAGCATGGTTGGAGATGCTCTAAGCAGCTTTTTATGTGTGAAACTAAAATTTTAGAGTCGTTCCCTGAAAGCCAAGTGGTTCCGAAATTAGCCATTACATTATAATAATCAAATCCAGAATGCCAGGTTGCGATGAAGAAAATGTTACAACATGTACAATGATTGTGATCCCAACTTATGCCTTTTTATAAAGTTGTTGTTTTCCAATTCATCGTTGGTTATCCAAACGCTATGGCAAATAATTCTGTTTGTTTGTAGCACAAGACCAGAAGTTTGGCCTACACTTTGTAAAATTTTTTGTCATGGGACATGGGCAACAGAATTTGATGACCTAAATAACTCCAGTCCAAAGTAAGATATTGCCTTCACGGCTTCACCTACTGCATATGGTGACAGGTGACGTTGGAGGAATTTTTTCCCAAACCGACCTATTTTTTGAAAGTTTTTTCCAAACCGTTCTACTTTTCTTTTTAATTTCCAAAACGACCTACTCGATCTTTGAAAGATCGAGTTTTTCAAAGACCACGCAGTTATTTTGGTAAATACTTTCGAAAGTGGGTCAGTTTGGTAAATACTTTCAAAAAGTGGATTATATTGATAAAAATTTTCAGAATTAACTATAATTATTATAGTGAATATTATTGACCAAGGTGAGTTCTTGTCCTTCATTTAGGTGCATATTTCTCTCCACTAGTCACCGGAAAATAATTGCATCTTAAACTTTGATTAACCGACTGAAATATTTGCTGCTGCATATCCTATCTCTCAATTCTTATCTACTGGTGTGATGGGTGTTGTCCTAAATCTAGAAAGAAAAGCATTATTGGGTCTAAAATCATAACATGCACGTGTTTAAAACTTTCAAGATCGTCTGAGCTAATTTCCTTAGTAAAATTCTATACTTTGTATGGTCTTTTTATTTTTTCATCTTTTGTTGTTATCTATTTGCCTTTTTATTAACTGGTTAATAGCTGAAAAATAAGGATACAATGATGCAGGTTATTTATTTTTCTAGTTGTAATCTATACAATATATTATGCTAACTCATTTTTGGTTCAAGTATTTTTCTAATTTTTTCTTTTTAAAACAAACAAAAAAAAAGAATAGCAAATATAGGAGGCAACTTCCCACTCCTTCTCCATCCAAATTTTGAAGTGCAATTATATTTCTTAATCAAACCTTAAAAAACATGCAATATTGTATATATGTTATCGGGAGAAATTTTTTTTTTCAAAAATAGTCCTCATAATTGTTCACTTTTCAAAAATTATGTGCAATGTATTATTGCATAGTGTTATATTTAAAAATTATGTGTAATACAGTGATAGTTATGAAATTTGAATCCTCTTGGTGAATAATTCACTAGAGACATTCATTGGCCCATTTAACCATGTAAAATGCTAGACATACATGAGTTTTTACCCCAAACATACATTATAAATGTAATGGGGGACACTTCTCACTAAAGGGCAATGTTAAACCTTGTCTTTTAGTGAGAAGTGGGCCCAATGCATTTATAATGTATGTTTGGAATAAAAACTCTTGTATGTGTAGTCATTCTCTTTAACCATACACTCTTGGTGAATAATTTAAAAAGTGGGTCAGTACGACAAAATTTTCTATTCAAGAGAATACAATATTATGACCCTCAAAAGAACACTTGCAAAATAAAAATATAGGAAAGTATAGGTAATAGTGGCTTAATAATAAAGAAAATAAAGCAGCAATACTGATATTCAAAATCGCCACCTTTAAGTTTTAACTAACCAAGCAAAATAATATAAATTGAAAATTATGTTGAAGAACATGTGAAACAATGGCACTAATGTACCACAATTATGGATTTGAATCCTATCCAGTGAAATACTAATTCACTAGAGTCTCCCATCTAACCACACATCTTGTTGATCATTTGTTGATCATAACAGAGGGCACACATTTTGATGCAAGATGTATGGTTAAATGGGTCAGTAAACGTCTCTAGAGAATTATTCACCGAGAGGATTCAAATTCCATAATTACCACTGTATTACACATAATTTTTAAATATAACACTATGTAATAATACATTGCACATAATTTTTGAAAAGTGAACAATTTGAGAACTATTTTTGAAAAAAAGTTCTCCCGATAACATATACAATATTACATGTTTTTTAAGGTTTGATTAAGAAATATAATTGCACTTTAAAATTTGGATGGAGAAGGAGTGGGAAGTTGCCTCCTATATTTGTTATCCTTTTTTTTTTGTTTGTTTTAAAAAGAAAAAATTAGAAAAATACTTGAACCAAAAATGAGTTAGCATAATATATTGTATAGATTACAACTAGAAAAATAAATAACCTGCATCATTGTATCCTTATTTTTCAGCTATTAACCAGTTAATAAAAAGGCAAATAGATAACAACAAAAGATGAAAAAATAAAAAGACCATACAAAGTATAGAATTTTACTAAGGAAATTAGCTCAGACGATCTTGAAAGTTTTAAACACGTGCATGTTATGATTTTAGACCCAATAATGCTTTTCTTTCTAAATTTAGGACAACACCCATCACACCAGTAGATAAGAATTGAGAGATAGGGTATGCAGCAGCAAATATTTCAGTCGGTTAATCAAAGAAAAAGATGCAATTATTTTTCAGTGACTAGTGGAGAGAAATATGCACCTAAATGAAGGACAAAAACTCACCTTGATCAATAATATTCACTATAATAATTATAGTTAATTCTGAAAGTTTTTACCAATATAATCTACTTTTTGAAAGTATTTACCAAACTGATCCACTTTCGAAAGTATTTACCAAAATGACTGTGCGGTCTTTGAAAGACGAGTTAAACTCGGTCTTTCAAAGACCGAGTAGGTCGTTTTGGAAATTAAAAAAAAAAATAGGTCGATTTGAGAAAAACTTTCAAAAAATAGGTCGGTTTGGGAAAAAATTCACGTTGGAGCAGGATAGCAGAAGTTCACAAATTCAAGATCGAAAGATAGCACGAGAGAGCGTGTGTGAAATTCTATCACACCGGCAGAGCTATTTAGTGGAATGACCCACTTTTTGGTTTTATTTGGTCAAATAACCTAGTTTGAAAATTATTTAGCTAAATGACCTAGTTACTATTTGAATTTTTAATAGTATACTTTCTATAATAATTTTTATAGGATATGTGACTTTTCTTTAAATTCTAAAAGTTTTGGGTTTTAAGATAATTTCTGTTTTTATTATTAAATTTTTGTTTTCTTATTCTATAGGTTATAAATTAGTAATTAATTTAAAGAAAATTACAAAAATTATGTAAAAATTACTTACTTAACCTTGGCTCTGATACCAACTGTGCGTGCGAAGCGTGTAATCACTTGAAGACCTGAAAATCAAAAGGAAGAGAGTATCAAAAACTTTAAAATTCTAAAGATGATAATTTGGTGTAAAATAATATTCGTCGAAATAATGGATATTGTCTATTCTGAAAAAGTAATAAGGAATGTCAGGAATATCATCTTCAAGTTCTCTCATATATTCTGATTCTGTCTCATATCCTTCACTATTATTATCATATGGGGGTTCTTCGAGTTCTTCCATATTTCTATTTTCTCATTCATTCTTTTCATTTTCTTCTAGAAATTGTCTGTATGCAGTTGTAGGACTCCAAACATAACTACAAAATATACCATTTTCATAAAATAACAAAGATCTTTCATGATAAATTAGGTCGTCAATTATTTCAACATTTATATCACTAGTTTCTCTAGGATTTATTTGGTTTATTGTTATGATTATTACTCGTTGTACACTAAAAAAGAATAATTTGAATTCATAGCAATCATTCATGCTTATTTCTCTATGAGGATAATAAACATTAAAAAACTAGCATTCTATCACTTTCTTAGTAATTAATCATTAATTCAAAAATCGGTAAGGCAATACCAAAATTATTATTATCCATTAGTTCTTCTGAATTTGAACAATAATCAATTATAAAATCAAGAGTAGAGAGAGGTTTCTAAGGATGCCTAAAAAATCAAAACAAAATGGCCCATCATGCTTCCGACCTAGTTAAACCTCTTTGAGCTGCTCTGTACCAGTTACTACCAGTGGATAAAATACCTCTGGTATGCACCCCGATTTCTGTGCTCCTTTTACGTTCCACCCATCTCAGGATTACTATGCCCTCAAGAGAGCTTCAACTGAGAGATACGTCTGGAACAACTAGTAGTACTTCGGTACAAACAACCAACCTAGCTCGTTTCCTTCTGCTAGGTGTACAGTTTAACTATAGAAGGTTGCAAATGGGTCTTTTTACAAGATCATTCAGGCAGAGCCTTACAAAACTCTCCATAAGGGAAAAAGATTAGTTATCCATACCTTATTTTCTACATGATCTGGTAGATGCATGAACTCATAAAAGATAATTTTTATTTCCTTCAAACTTGTTACAAACAGAGACTCTTCAAGATTTAGATTGAAATTTTTTCTCTCCCAGATTCTCTGCCTCTCTCCCTTACCCTGCATTTCCTTTTATAGAAGAAGGGATGGCTTTACACCAGATATAATTATTATTCTCCTTACATTATTGCTTACATTATAAATAAATAATTGAGCTAATTACGTCACTGCTTACGTTGAAGACATCTTCACGTGCTTCACATCAAAAACAGCTCTTCGTTAGCCTTCTCTTGTTCTTTTCTGCAATAGTCATATGAATGTTGTGGTTCCATCATCATCAATCTACAGTAGTGGACAACTGTCTCTTCTGTCATTGTCATGTCACCTTTATGTAGGATTCGGTACCAGCTGTCAAAGACTTATTTCTTTGACTGTGGTTGTTTAATTTTTTCTATGCTATAGATCATTAATTTTGTGGATCAGGGCTATCATAGATCCATATGTTACAGTCTCTGTTTTGTATGTCTTTCAGTTCACAATACAATGTTTTAAATTCCGTAGCTCTTCTTTCTTGGATCAGTTTTTCAAATTTTTCGTTCTTATATGGTATAATACTGGTTGCTTCAAACATGATTTGTGTAGTCATCGCTATCTTTATAATATGTTCAGCTGGTAGTTCTTCATTATCTTCAAAAAATTCTAGAATAGCTGAAAATACACGGACATATTTTTTGGATGTCTTTGTGAGACCAAAATAACTTGTAGCAGCTTTATATACTTCTTTTGGTAACTGGCTAAGTTCCTCACATTCTCGAGATAGATAGATACAGTGGATGAGTCCTCTTTCGAACAATACCCTCACTATTTTTGATTTGCTCCTGGTAGTATGATCGCTTTGTTCATATATTGTTGAGAAATAGTTTTGATAAATTGGTTGACCTGAGTGGTTTGGCATAATTTCTAAATATGTTGTAAAAATAAATCCTTCTTAGAGTATTTTGGAGGATGTGAGAGTAAACTCTCTTTGTAGGTAGTAGGCTGTATGGATGTGGAGTTTTCCTCTTGTGTGGCTATTTTTGTAATCCCACTTGTATTTTGTGAGTTAATAGGTTCACTCCCTTCACTCATTTTTTCAATACGATCTGTATTTATATGTTGGTAAAATATATTTTGAGGACCACATATTTGTAGCTGTAGTTGGTTAAATGCTCCTTTTAATTGCTTCACTGTCTCCTTTAGGTAGACTATATCATGTTCTATATGCTGCACTTTATTTTTCATCCTGTAAAAACGAAATTGTTAGCTTGTTGATAAGAAATCTGCTAGGACGTTATCTTTTCCTTTTATATTTTCTATTGAGAAGTCATAATGTGCTAACTCTATTTGCCATCTTATCAACCTTTTATTTACTGTAGTTGGGCCTATTATCTTGTTAATCCAACTCTTTGCATGTGTATTATCTGTTCTTACTGTGAATTTTGTATGTATTATGAATAATTCAAACTTTTTTATAACTTTTAAGATTGCTAGTAGTTCTTTTTCATTTATGTGGTAATTTTGTTGGGTCCGTGTGAACGATCCACTAGTATATCTGGCTAGTCTTTCTTCTTCTTCTCCTATTTCAATGAATTTTGATACTGCTCCTCAATTATTTTCGCACGTATCTTTTTCTATTATCCATGAACATTCTTTAACAGGTAATCTTAGCTTATGAAGTTTGTTGTTTTAATATTTTAAGTCTTTCTTCATCCTCTTGGGTCTATTCCCATTTCTTGAACTTTTTCAGTTTTTATTGTAACCAATTTATTTTTGCTGATAAATTTAGTATGTAACCTCTTATTTGATTTAGTAACCCTATTATAGATTGTACTTCTCTTTTTCTGTTAGGACATTAGGAAATGTTTTTATTTTTTCTGCTATATGTTTCTGTAATTCTATTCCTTCATGTGATAATTTTGTTCCTAAGAATTCTATCTCAGTTTTGAATAATTTCATCTTCTTTTTTGATAGTATAATACATGTATTTTTCACTATTTTTATGAATTTTAGTAGATATTCTTTATGTTGTTCCTCGTTTTCGGATCCTATTAGAATAATATCGTCTACATATACTAATATGAAATTGCTGTATTTTTCAAAAAATTTATCCATATATTCTTGAAATATTCCTAGGCTGTTTTTTATAACCGAATGGTAATACATTCCATTCATAAAATCTTTGAGGTGTGCTAAATGCTGGTAAAGGTTTTGAATCTTCTGTTAGTTTTACATGATAAAATCCTGATTTACAATCAAATTTTGAATATATTTTTCTCCTTCTTACTATG
Organism: Hemerocallis citrina; assembly: GCA_017893485.1. Classification (NCBI taxonomy): domain Eukaryota; kingdom Viridiplantae; phylum Streptophyta; class Magnoliopsida; order Asparagales; family Asphodelaceae; genus Hemerocallis; species Hemerocallis citrina. The sequence goes on along the minus strand of CM030362.1, from coordinate 23,035,326 downwards.
TTAAGTAGTATTTGTATGTCTGGTAGTGGGTATCCAAACCTCTTAGTATTTTTATTTAGTTCTTTATAATTTACTACCATTCGAGATTTACCGCTTTTTTCTTCTGAATGCTTTCTTACTATGAATGCTGGTGATGAATGTGGGCTTTGTGATTTTCTTATGTAATTATTTTTTATTAATTCCTTTATATGGATTTTGAACTCTTATAGATCTGTTGGAGTATGTCTTATAGATTTAATTTTTATTATTTTATTCTTATCTATTAACTCTATGTGTGCTGTGGGTTTACTTAAGTCCCATTTTGCCAAGGGGTTTTCTCCGCACAGATCTTCTAATTGTTTTTGTAAAATTTCTTCTGTAGTTATTTTTTAGACTTGTTGTATTCTAGTTTTGTTTGGTAAATATTGATATTCACCATGCTTGGTTGAAGAAACTCTGATGTGTGGTAGGCCGGTTCTAGAATAAGGTTGGGTTATTTTAATTGCTATTACTTGGTGTTGACAAGGTGTCGTAAATACAACCGATTTATGTGATATGGTTATAGGGTAGTATTGTTGGAAAAAGTCATTTCCTAAGAGTACATCATTATTCATATCATCATACTGGTATATTATTGGTATTTTTAGTATGTAACTTCCTATATGTACATTAACATTTTGTTTATACTTATCAAGTATAATAGTTTGTTCAGTTAACCAAGTTATTGCTTTTTTATTATATCTATCTTGATTCCATTTTGGTAGTATATTTTCGCGGTATAGGCTAGTACCTGCTCCGGTGTCTATTAGACTATGGTAGTTTCTTGATTTGTATCTTTCGTAAAAAAATTCTGTTAGTATGTATAATGTGTTTTTTGTTGCTCTTAATGGATTCATTTATCTAATATTCTATTTATTATCATACTTTCATTGTTTACTGTTATTGTGATTTTTTTCTTTTTGAATTGAGTAAGGTTCTACTGATGTAAGGAAGTCAGTTCCTAATAGCATTTCATTAACATGGTGTTCTGGGTCTACGTGTAAGTGTAATAACATTTCCTTTTTACCATTTATCCTTAGTGGTAGTATAATTTTATTTACAATTGGATGTCTATTATTGTAATAGTCTAGGTAGTAATATGGGTTTTCTAATATTATTAATTCTATGGTTTTTACATTTGTTTATTTAATATGTGAATTAGTAGCTCCCGTATCTACTAAGGCTATTTATTTATTCCATTTTCCATTGTCATAATATTATATTTCTATTTTAAATTGGTTATTATTTTGGTATTCGAATATATTTATTATTGGTATTAATTCCAATGCTTGTTGCTTATTTCTTATTGATAGTGATCTCTTTTCGAACATTATTTGTGGTGCTTTTTCTTTTTCAGTTTCTTTTGCTTTATTCAAGTTGAATTCTATATAATTTGGTATAGTCATTTCAGAATTTTCTCTCGCTGGTTTGTACCTTATAATTTTACTGAATAGCGACTCTATTTTAAAATTATCTGTATTTCTATGTTTTACTTCATGTTTGCTAGTGAAAGCATAAATATTTCTTATTTGTATACTTATAACTTTGTTTTTTCTATCATTTCTATTCCTGATAACCTATGATATATGACTAGACTTTTGTCTTTATTTTCTTCTGCCATGCTTATAGAGAAATTAGGTTTTATTGTAAATTTTATCTTTTGGTACATTATGTTTCCTCGTACTATTCCTATTAATGCATATTGTGTACTTGATATTATTCTATCATCCATTAGGTATATTTTCAAGGGTGTATTTATCCCTTTCTTAAAATAGGCTTTTATTATTATTTGTACTGCTCCTAAATGTATGTGTCTTAATGTTTTTCTGCTTTTCTCATTTATTTTTTTTCATCTCTTGTCTTATTATTCTTTTGGTTATTAATGGAATTATGGTTTTTCCTTGTGCTTGTTCAATGTCTATAGGTTGTTCATTATTTCTAGCTATTATGATGGTACTTATCTTTCTTTCGAATATTGGTAGTTTAAAAATTTTCTTTTGGATTTAAATCTAATTTGGTTGCTCTTATTTTATCGTATTTTTGTATGTCAAAGCACATTCTTTCTCTTACTTCTTCGTTATTTTTTTCTCTTTCTGAAGGTTCTCCTATTTCTGTTATTTCTGTCATCATGTTTATTTCACATTCTTCTGTTTCACCTTTACTACTGCCACTATCTTCTTCCATTACCATTGTTTCTTCATCTTCACTTATTTCTGACCATTCTTCATCATATTCTACGGGTTCATATTTTATATTGTTCATTTCTTCAATTTCTTCTATGTATTTTACATTTTCTTTTTTCATTCTTCTAGGACAATTTGGTGATATATGTCCTACCTCTCTACATATGTAACAATTACATTTCTTAAGATTTTTTGTATACTGTCTATTTTTATTTTTATTTATTAAAGTATTTTTTATAGGGTTTTCTATCTCTCTTAAAAGTTTTCTATATTTTGGTTTATATTTTTAGAATTTGAGATTATTCTTCTTTGTATAATTATAGTTATTATTGCATCCCTAATGATTTGGTCTTGCATCTTCACAACAAATTCTTTGTTTATATTTTCTATAATATTTCATTGTTGCTCTAGCATCTTGGCATACTTTGTCTCTATAATCTTTTATGAATTGTGTTCTATATCCTAAAGTGTCTAATTATGGTTTTACTTTCTCACCTATGTATGCTCCATGGATCAGGTAGTTTTAGAAAAATAAATTCAGGATTGGACTCCTTTCTTCTTTTATGTAATAACTATCTTGAAAATATTCTCAAAATTCCCAAGCATAGTTGTCAAAATAACACATGTCGCATATTTCTAAGTTGCCTAGTCTCCATCTTACTTGATTCTTTTTGTATATAGTGTGTTTTTCTCCTTTATCGTATAGACTGAATTCTGTTCTTATTGCTATCTCGTAATTCGTAACTATTTTTTTAAGACCTAAGGTTCATTGTGCTGGGGTATCTTCAGTTCCTTTATCATCAATTGGTCTTGATTTTCTTATAGTATTTCTTTTTTCTTCCTTTAATCCATTCCACCATTTTGCTAGTACACCTATAAAGGTGGCTTCTATAAATTCTCAAATGCGTTTCCTGTAAGATTCTGCCTAAATCCTACTATTAATGAGGCTTTTACCTATTCTTCAATTTTTCTATCTACGTCTTTTACGCAATCTAAGTCTAACAATTCTCCATTCCCTGTTATTCCTTTTTTGTATTGTCTTGTAGGTTCATATTTTGGGGTTTTCTTTTCTTTGTATTTTCATAGCTGCATTCTTCTTTTTGTGTTTTGCCATTTCCATGGTAATTGGTAAGGTTTTTTGTTAGGTGGTGGCCTTAAGATTTCATACATGTCATTTGGAATCTCTGAAGGTTTTACTATAATCTTATCTTGATCCATTTTTACTTCTTCATTTGTTATGTCTAGATTTTTCAAGGCTTCTTCTACTTCTACTCGGTTAGGATTTGCCATTAAATCTTCTATTTTCAAAATATTTATATTAAGTTTTGTTATTGCTTCTAACTCCTTCATACCTTCTTCCGTTATACCTAACTCTTATTCTGGGTAGTCAGTTATATATCTAGCTAATTCTTTTATGTTTTTATTTATGATTTTTAAATCTTTTCTTATATCTCGTACAATTTCAGGACTATTGCAATCGTCTTTCAACTCTTGTATGTTTATCATATAAATTTTTGGGGTTATGTTAGGATTTAATGCAACTGCTTTATTGGCCATACTTAGCATGTTATTTTGTATGCTAATAGTTGTTGGTAATACCAACTTACTTCTTCGTGTCTGTAATCTAGTACTCTATGTGCTATCTCTTTTTATATTTCTTTAGGTAGTTTATTAGTTACTTTTCTTGTTAGTAACAAGTATTCTAATATTTCTTTACTAGCAATATGTTTCCTTTCTGTTAATTTTTTATCAATATCTAATCTTGAATTTTGAAAGATTTTTTAATTTTAGTTTCTTTATTTTTTGTGAATTTTCCAACTTTTATACGGATAAAATATATTATAGTTTATAACTTATAAAGTAGGGTTATATATAAAATTTTGTTTTTAGGTTATTATATTAATATGATTAGTTAGATGTAATATTTTATAAAAGCGGGTTCGTTTGGCTAAATCTTTTTGAAAGTTTGCCGTTTGGCTAAATAATGAGTGAAAGTGGATCAGATATTAGAGTTAGTTCCGCACCCGCATGAGGTAAGCACATGAGGTAAGCACTAAACACAATGGAGAATTGTTTCAGCAAAAAGTAGCACGCAGCATAACGAGGCTCGCCTGTCTACATCATAATTTAACGATATTTTCCAAAATGGCCCACTTTTTAAACATATTTACCAAACTGACCCACTTGCTATTCATCTAGTTCAAATTCACTTGCTGTTTCAAATAACGAGTTTAATTTTAGTGTTTTGAGTTGGAAAAATTCATACAACTAAACTCTCAAACAATGAGTTTATCTTTAGCGTTTTAAGACTTGACGATATTTCTCTAAGTATTGGAAAATTTCCTACAACTAAACTTGCTGTTTGAAACAGTGAGTCAGTTTGGTAATTAGTTTCAAAAGTGGGTCATTTTGATAAATAATTTCAAAACGTGGGTCATTTAAAAAAATAGTTATAAGGTTTTTTTTTTTTGATTAAGCGGATAGAGTCTAAGACCCCAGCCGAAACAAATATATTGGTTAATCAAAGGTAACATTTTTTTTGTTGGATAAAAGATGACTCAGTCATCGTTTCATTAATCCAACTTTTTTTGTTGGATATAAATACACGTAGTGTATTTATATCAATGCTATTTCAAAACTATTTCTTAACACATACCGCACGTGAAAATCCTTTAACTCTTATCAAAATGTGCATAACACGTGAAAAATACTAGTATATTATAACTCGGACAATTTTAAGCACTAGCTCGTACCTGATATTGTAAAATGAAGTTCTGCATTATTTATACGAGTTAACATGATTGGTTCACTTAACCATCTGAGTATATTCAGATTCATCAGCTTCCTAGTTCCTATAACTTAAGTTCATATAAGCACACCCACTTATCTACAGTGTTCAATAATAGTATTTTTAAGAGTTTAACTTCTGAGAGAAACAGATTTTTATTTAGATACAACTAAGTCAGAAATACTGAAATGAATGCATTTATCAAAATTAACTCGTTCTTATTTGTGGACTGCCCCTTCAGAGCATCTGTAATCGTTTGCCATTTACCCATTTTTTGAAAAATATGAGGAAAAAGAACGCTCTAGTTCGTTGGCCATTTACCCAAAAAATAGCGCTGGCATGAACAGTGATTGGCCAAATATGGGAGACGAAATGGCTTCCGCCAAAAAATAGCTAATGAGGGATAATATTTCCTCCGTTTGATGCGACAAAAGATTATCTTTCGTCCAAGACGTCGGATGAAAAATGAAACACCGTACCTACACAATCGCAGCTGAAATATCGTTGGACGAAAGATAATATATCGTCCGAGAAATTAAATTAAAAAAAACAAAAAAAAATCGAAGGACCGTAAATAATTTACCATCCCTTCAAGTCTGAAAACCCAAAAATGTTTGGGACGGTAGATTATCTATAATCTACCCGTCCCTCCAATTTTTTTTGCTTTAGAATTCAATCAGCACATTCATTTTGCTTCATTTTGCTTTAGAACTCAACCAGCAACTTATTCAACCAGCACCTTCATTTTGCTTTAGAATTTTTTTTTATAACTTATTTGCATGAGACAAAGGAACAAAGCACGTCCCGTGATCTACTTTTGCAACGCGTTTCACGGACGAGGGATTATCCCCCGTCTGGTTTAAAAATTTTTATTATTAAAAAAGGGTAGGGACAAAAGATAGAGTGTCGTCCAGGCCAAAAAATACAAACAAACCCGCCACTTTCGTTTCCGTCCGATCAATTTTTTTTTTATTAAAAATATTCCTCCGACGAGATATCATTACCCGTCACATTTGATTTTTAATTTTTTTTTTTTTTTTGGAATTGAACGGACGATAAATAATCCTCCGTCCAAGGTGATTTACGTGTAGGCGGCACTAGGACGATAGATAATCTTTCGTCTGATATTAAAAAATAAATGAAAACCTAAATTTTGGCTTTACACGACTACAGCGACAACTCATTTTCTATTTCCATTTGCCTAATACCCAAAATTTAGCATCGGAAACTAGACGACTACAGATGCTCTCACAATTAAATAATGCCGTAAGCGAATGAGGTTTAAGTTTAGATAACTGAAGTTTTGTACAGTTAGGAAATGAATCTACTCCCACAGGATTCATTTCCCAACTGTACGAAACTCTAGTCATCTAAACTTGACAACATTCTCAAACAATCACCTACAGAGTATCTTCTACTATGAACGTGCTAGTATAACCTACATGAGTGATTGACAAACAAGTACCAACCAAAAAGTATGCACCTTGCAATACTACCTAGTATCTACAAGTCATTGACATGTGAATCCCACAAATTGTAGGACACATATTAGACCCATACATCGATCATACTCTCAAGTACCACCAATTGTTTGGATGGTTAGCCTCCTCGGCTAGCTGTCGTTCCCTCTATATAACGGATAGCTTTGTGTGTGTGTGTGTATCTACAAGTCATTGACATGTGAATCCCACAAATTGTAGGACACATATTAGACCCATACATCAATCATACTCTCAAGTACCACCAATTGTTTGGATGGTTAGCCTCCTCGGCTAGCTGTCGTTCCCTCTATATAACGGATAGCTTTGTGTGTGTGTGTTGAGCCGGATAGCTTTGTGTGTGTGTGTTGAGCGGGGGGGGGGGGGGGGGACAAGGATGATAAAATGTGTAGCACCCAGGTTGTTGTTGTTCGAATTTTTTCCCAAAATGACCCTTTTTGTAAAAGTATTGCCACAAACGATCTGTTTTTTTTTTATTCCACAAAACGCCCCACTCGCTTTTTGAAAAAACGAGTCTGGTATAAACCATCCCGCTTTTTCAAAAAGCGAGTCTTAGGTTTCAGAAAATTAGAAACCTAAGACTCGCTGAAAAAGCGAGTCTGGTATAAACCATCCTGCTTTTTCGAAAAGCGAGTCTTAGGTTTCAGAAAATTAGAAACCTAAGACCCGCTTTTCGAAAAAGCGGGATGGTTTATACCAGACTCGCTTTTTCAAAAAGCGAGTCTTGGCCTTCTTTGCCCAGCGACACTCGCTTTTTGAAAAAGTGGGGGTAATTAAACCACACTCGCTTTTTCAAAAAGCGAGTGTCGTTTGGGACTTAAACCCCCGCCCCCAAAACATCTCTCACTTCTCTCTCTATTCTTTCTCTTCCTCTTCGCTCGCGAAACCCTAACCCATCTCTCATCTCAAATTCGTCAAAATACCCTCGTAATTTGTTGAATAACCCACAAAATTGCTTTGGACAACTTAAACCCATCTTCCGTTAGAGGTTTAATTTGTTGGAATTTGGGTATACTTCAAGAGGAAAGCAACTTTATTGTGAAGGTATGATGTTTATTCCCCAATTATTTTGTTAATTTAATTAGGTTTTCTTTATGGGTAGATAATAACTCGCCTATTGGTATAAATTAACGTAGGTATGGATTTGGAGATTCCTATTTGGTTATATTTTGGTGGTGAAATAATTCGTGATCCAAAGATTGGTTGTTCTTATAGTCATTTGGATCCGGAAATAGTTTGGGTACCCCGTACCATTACATTTGAAGAACTAGTTGGGAAAATCTATGAAGTTACTAATTGGGATAGGAATGAATGGAATGTGAAAATTTTAGCTCGATACTCAGCAGGAAGAGGAGATGGTCAGTATTTTATGACAGTGCCCGTACCTACTGATAATGCGCTGAAGTCATTGATTGCTAGGACATTTGATCCCAATTGTGCTTGGTCTGTATTAGAGTTATATATTCAGCAAATTCGAGTTGTGAATGCTCAGCCACATGATATCCCCAGTGCAAGCTTCATACGGGTAGTACCTACATAGCAGTCGAGGCCTAACCCCGATCAATCTTCACAACCAAATCCGGTATCCTCACAAGAGAACACCTTCACAAATACAACAATTCCGAATTCTGTAAATGTTGAGCTGCCACGCCAACCTAGCCCGGTTCCTGACTCTGTTCCAAATGACATTATATCTGAACTCTTTCAAAATGCAGTCTGTAACAACAGCTTATTAGACGATGATGAAGAAGATGAAGAAACAGACGATGAAGATGTTGATAGTGGTGAAACTGATGACGTAGACGAAGATGATGATGATAGTGGTGCAAATGTAAATCCCACGAACAACAGTTCTAATGAAGCCAGAGGTACTTATAGCTACGGCAATGTTGACGCGCATGTTACCGAGGAGATGGCTGAAGGTGCTAGAGTACACCTAGTTCCACAAGAGTCGTCTGGTTCGTCCAATGTAGACGAATTGTACGTTGGACAGGAGTTTATAAGTAAGCAGTCGATTCAACAGGCAGTGAAGTTGTATTCTATCAAAAAACATCGTGAATTCGTAACTTTGAAATTTACACCGTCGCTGTACACTGTTACATGCAAAATGGCACCTAGAAAACGTACCATTGAGGAGATCGTGCAAGGCCCCCCCGGAGCAAGTGATGTTGGCTGCCCTTGGAGATTACGAGCAATGGTTCCAAAAGGCGGGACGAATTTTGTGGTGAAGAAGATAGTTGGGCCACACACTTGTACGAATCCAACGCTGAATCAGGATCACCTTAAAATTGATTACAATATTGTTTGTAATCTGATTGTTGATGTGGTGAAAAAGGATACCGCTTTATCACCGAGGTCAATTATTGAGATTGTTAAAATATAATATAATTATCAGATTTCCTATAAGAAAGATTGGCGAGCAAAACAAAAGGCGATCGAGAGGTTGTATGGTACCTTTGAAGAAGCATACACAAAGTTGCCTGCTCTACTCACAGCAATTCAAGCTGCAAATACAGGAACCATTGTTCACTGGGATAAGTATGAGTCTAGCCCTGGCGAGGAAACATTCAAGGGTGTATTCTGGGCATTTGGTCCTTCAATTGAAGGTTTCAAGTCCTGCAGACCGGTGATCAGTGTTGACGGAACTCACTTGTACGATAAGTACAAGGGTTGCTTGCTAATTGCTGTTTCCCCAGATGCGAATGATTGCTTATTTCCGTTTGCATTTGCATTGGTTGATGGAGAGAGTATAAATACGTGGACATGGATCATGACTTGCATCCGATATTATGTCACCGATCGCACTGAGTTGTGTGTTATCTCTGATCGTCACGCTGGTATAATGTCTGCTGTGGAGTTACAAAATGGAGCTTGGAACGAACCTAGTGGATATCACCGCTATTGTATGCGCCATTTTGCTACAAATTTCTTTACTAAATTTTGTAGCAAGGCATTGCGTAAGAAGGCAAAAATTATAGCGTGTCAACACCAACCGAAAAAGTTTATTGCCAAACTTGCTGAACTTGAGAACGTAAATGTTGAGGCGGCTAATTGGTTAAAAGAGAAGCCGGTTGACAAATGGGTACTTTATGCAGATGAAGGTCGAAGATACGGGATAATGACTACGAACCTGTCAGAAGTGTTCAATTCAGTCTTGAAAGGAGTCCGTAGTTTGCCAGTGACAGCGATTGTTGAGACGATTTTCTTACGTCTAAACTCTTATTTTACTACTCGTCGACAAGATGCAAGTCAACTTTTATCTGAAGGGAGGATTTTTGCTCGAAGAGTACATGAACTACTCGATAGTCGCCGTGAGAGAGCTAACGGACATGGGGTTACAATGTTTCATCATCAACCGGGAGTTTTTTCCGTGAGAACGGGTATACGCATGGTGGGTGGAGAAAGGAAGGGTGGGAACTTGCACACTGTGAATTTGGGAACGAAAACGTGCACATGTATGAAATTTCATCTATACCATATCCCATGTTCTCATGTACTGGCAGCTTGTGCATATCGTGCAGTCGATCACAAGCATCTCGTTGATAAATTTTACACCGTTACTTCATTAGCACAAACATATGGTCCAATGTTTCAGCCTATACTAGATCCAGCATATTGGCCTATTATCGATGGACCAAAACTAGTACCTGATGCCACTTTGAAACGTAAAAGGAAGGGCAGGCCTAGAACTACCAGATTCCGCAATGACATGGATGTGAGAGATAGGTCAAGTCGTGGTACGGGGATGAGATGTTGAAAATGTGGTTTACAAGGACACAATAAGCGACGATGCACTAATAGTGGAACTCAGCACACTTAAATATTGTATGCTTGTAATTATTAATTTGGACTTTGCAATTATTAATTTGGATAAGTCAAGTTTTCTTTTGAAATGTCGTTTTTTGATGTTTTTGATGTCCTTGTTTGTTTGTTGCGTTATGAGTATCGTAAGCTTAAAAAAAAATTTCATTAACATAGGGAAGACTCGCTTTCCCAAAAACCGAGTCTTATACAAACTATAGCGCTTTCTCAGAAAGCGAGTCTGTTGCCTGTAGTTGTTTTTCAACAAGCCAAAGACTCGCTTTCTCAGAAAGCGAGTATGGTGTAAAATTGCGCGGTGTTTAGGAAAGCGTCTCTTCGATCTGTACATAACCAGAGTACCATAATTCACTGGTTCGACAGTCGCTTTTTCAAAAGCCGTGGATGAAATAACTAGACTCGCTTTCTGAGAAAGCGAGTCTTGGATCTGCTAGCAGAAAAGAATACAGAACCAAGACTCGCTTTCTCAGAAAGCGAGTTTAGTTCAAAACATCGCGGTTTTTGAGAAAGCGTGTCTTCGATCTGTAGATAACCAGAGAACTAAAATTCACTGGTTCGACAGTCGCTTTTTCAAAAGCCGTGGATGAAATAACTAGATCTGCTAGCAGAAAAGAATACAGAACCAAGACTCGCTTTCTCAGAAAGCGAGTTTAGTTCAAAACATCGCGGTTTTTGGAAAAGCGACTGTTTATGTTGGTTGATTCCCAGAGGCTTCAACAGCTCTGGAATTCCAAAGTGATAGACTCGCTTTTTGAAAAAGCGGGGTCATTATAGCTAGACTCGCTTTCTGAGAAAGCGAGTCTTGCTCTGTATGCAGAAGAAACCAATGCCTTTGCTCTTGGTGGGACAATTACAGAACTAACATCTCCACCATCTCCACCTTCATACCAAAAACTCCACAAATTTCCTATAATCACGCTTTAACATTCAAGCGAATCAACATCACCACAATCCCAAAAAAGAGCACATTCAATCCATCTACATTCTCAGCACTTGCAATCCAAGTTAACAACACAAAAACCAAAAAAAAAAGAGAAAAACTTTAACAATGAAGATCACCACACACACACACCCCATTCTAAATTTCGAATTTCATTCAATGCACTATTCAAAAGTTAATTACAATATTCGACAAAACAATATCTAACAACATTCAACTACACAACAAAATAATCATGGGTCTGGGGTAAACATATTGGGACGTTTCCGTTGCCTCTTCGCTCGGGGTGATGGAGTCTTCTGTGTAATACCCTCTATTGGCTCGCCTTCCTCTTCTTGCTCCTCCTCCTCTACTTGTTCCTCCTCCGCTTCTTCTTCAATTATGGTACGACGCGGTGGTTTACGGGCGACTTTCTTTATTCGTTTATTGCGTGTATTGGTCCGATGAGCGGGAGTGTTTAAGATTGCATCCAAGGTCGCCCCCTCCCCCACAGCATCTGCCTGTGCTCGACAGGACGTCAGCATATCGCGTGCGAAGTCCTTCACCGCATCGGCTACGTTACTACTCAACACTGCTGCACATTTCTTGCCCATACTCCAAGTCTGGGCCATCTACAAAATATAACAAGTTTTTGTAGTTAGAGTTCAAAAAAAATTAAAAAACTTTAAATTTTCTAAAAAACTTACAATCGTGCGAATAGCCGATGCCTTTGGTTGAAACATAGGCAAATGCATGGAGTGTAAATCTACCGGTTCTGCTGCCGGTCGACGTATAGGCATCACCACGCCGGCTGGAGTCTGCCCTGTCGGAGAGATGTACCGCCTTGTCATCCTCCGATACCAAATCATATAGTTCTCGTGGTTTGATAATTCGAATGGAGGTATGTTGTGGATGATTTCATCGAACCTTTATAAGTTCCATCTCTCGACATATGTGGAGAAGCTTTCCGCCCAATTGTGACCTGGCGTACGACCCATTTCAGTAATTTTATGAATATCTGCATTGAAAGGCTCGGCTACTGGAATTGCCTGCTGGCGACCAAACTGTCGCAGTACTCTGCTCACAAAATAGAACTCGACAGTGCTGAAGTTGATGAGTGGTGCTTTTGTCAGCCAAAGATCTCGCCTATACAGGGAATTGGGCGGTAGTTGAGCTAGACGCTCCTCCGTGTAGGGCATCCATACTACGCAGTTTTCTGTCAACCTGTCCAACTCATCACGGTAGTAGGTCAGGCATCTGTTCGGGTTGGCAGTCCAGGTGAGGTTACCGGACCAGTACACACCAAGAGGAGGAAGCATGTACTGGTCTTCAGGGAGATGGATCCAGCTGGGTGATTGTTTCCTAACTACAGGACGCCCAACGTGGATACGCTCCCAGCTCCACACTTGAAGCAATATCATCGGGCCATTCATCTGCACGGACCCGAGGGCACACAGACACAAACTCCTGTAGAGGGATGCTAAGGCAGCACTACCCCAACTGTACTGGCCGACTCGTCCAAGGTCTGCAATAAGCGGGAGGTACATGAGGGGGACGGAATGGCCGCTGGAATTAGAGAATAGTACACCTCCAAAAAGAGTAAGGATGTACGCCCTGCAGTACATCTGGACCTCCTCTTCAGTCGAATCATCTGTTAGTCGGTCTTTGAATTTTTCTTTCAACCACTTCAATCGAATCTGTTTCCCAACTACTGCACCAGTCTCCACTTCGACACCGAGGTATTGTTCTACTAAGTATGGAGCGTCGAAGTCCATAGATCCGGTCACCGCCTGCCCATCTACCGGAAGGCCTGTGATTACTGAAACGTCCTGCAACGTAACAGTCATCTCCCCAACTGACAAGTGGAAGCTGTGGGTCTCAGGACGCCATCTCTCGAGGAGTGCTGTTAGTAGTGGCCGATCGCACTTGATGCCGCTCATCAGTGCAATACCATATAGACCGCAATCCCGTAATATTTGGTGAATCCGTGGGTGCATAGGGAGTGGATGACCCCCACGGAAGGTACACTCTTTCGAATCGCCCTCCCACACATCTTTGGAGCGATGGTGCGACTGAAGCGTAAGAAGAGTGGGGTCGAGGGGACCTGGACCAACAATGTAACGCCCCGAATTTCAAACAAGGACAAATTCGAGATTTCACAGGATTTTTACTTCACTTCGTACAATTTTACAAGGAATTTAAAACTTTTCATTCACAATACATCAGATTTCAATTACAACTTGGTTTTACACAGCGGAAGAATGAAATTTACAATAAAACATTTACAACATCTTTAGAATAAAACAGCACCAGCATATCCACTTTATAGCTTCATGAATTGTCCATTACCTGCATGTCAATCTGTGGGCACGTCAGTCACTTACAACTGACGAAATGTTATACACGGCTATCCTCTCTATGCCGGGAATAGTATAACGATCTCATACTTTAACAAATCACACAAAAGATTGAATGAACAAGTAAAGTGTCAAAAGTGATTATTCTAAACATAAGTGTATGTCATGTCTTAATGCCTAATGCACACAATTCTACACTAGGATGACACTAATGCACACTTGTTCGGATTCTATGCATCTCATACTACATAGGTCCGAGGGCAAGCGCCTACGTACTCCACATTAAAGGGTTCGATCCCTCGCCATGAGACTACCCAGTAATTAAACAAGTTTTAGAGTTATTTCACAGATACGGATCTCAGCCTCCCTGGCTTATAATAACAGATCCCAGCCTCCCTGACTATTATATCGTGATAATAATCCCGTAAATGCCCCTCTAGCCCCGGTATATACATATTCTTTGGAGTATGGTGAACATCCGTCGACTACCCTAAGTCTCGGAAAAAATACAGTCCATCTCCTATGGGGCAACCACAATTCACCAACTGGGTCTATAGCCACGGAGATCCACCGCCGACTATATAGAAGCACCCATTTACGTTTGCACAAGTTTATTACATCTTCACTTAAGTGCCTAATTATTCTTAACTTCAAGACATGAATAATTTCCACTCACAGAATTAGTTTTACCTCCTACCGGACTTAATCAACAAATGTGAGATCGCCCCACGACAATATCTCAAAATCATATCAATCCTTTCTTTCATTTTTGCCGGTAACCGAAGTCTTACTAATTCTTAATCATAATCTTTCATGTACAAGAAACATGGGTATTCACACCCTTTCATAATCATGTCTTGACTTAGATATTTTCATGTCTCCAGCTTATCCACAATTTGATCTATGTCTTAATTGGCATCAATCATAATTCTCTTATAGTTCATTCATGAATCAACGATAACAATTTCATTTGCAAATTTTAACTCATGAAGTCTCTCCAATTAATCAACTATAATCTCTTCAAGAGAAATAACTCACAACTTAATCAATGTTCTATTCATGATTCACTTATTCTCAATTCTTTCCAACAAGAATTCTATTCATGTATTCATCTAATTTAAACTCATTAACAATTTGAGTACACAAAGAAATCTAGAATTTCACATTCAACATAATTTCATAATTTCAACAAGAGAACCTAATTTTCACATCAAAGCCAAAAAAATAATCATATTCTTAAAATAATTAACTGTAACACCCCGCAAAATTGAAATTACAATTTTGCCCCTGGGTGTTACGCACGTATATTTTTGTAATGTGTTTCACTACATATTTTGGATTCGTACTATTTATACATTTTCCGTATTGATTTCAGTCAACTAAAATATAATATTTCAATCCCTGGAATTTACGTGCTTTTTACGTGTTTTGATGCACGTGTTTCCACCACTACGTACAATATTTTCTATAGGTTTAAATTATTTATTTTTATGTATTTAAATATATTTTATAAAACAGAAATTTATTTTTCCCCTATTTAGATTAAAATACATTTTCTGATTTTCTGCACGTACAATGCACGTGTTTTCTACGTGCAATGATTTCATCATGGAAATACATAATATTAGTAAATATATTTTTCTTATATTGTTTTCGATTAAATTTAAAAAAATATATTTTTTTTTTGATAAAGTCGATTTTCGCATTTTGATATTTCACGTGCGATGCACGTGTTTTTGGCGAACGTATTTTGGTATCCGTTTTCAAAATAAATTTTTGAGTGTGTGTACTTATTTTAATTGTGCTAGATGCATTTTGATTTTTTTAGGTAAACTATTTTTACTAAACATATATATAGTATATATATAAACATATACTAAGTTGGTTTTATAATATGGTTTGGTTTAAATGAAAATGGAGATTAAATTGAAACCCATTGCAATCTAGTAATAATGATTGTGTACTGCTCTTTTTTTTTAGTAGCGTTTTAAGAAATGGAGGTTGGGGTTTGGAAAATGATGATTAAATGGGGGAAATGGAAATTTCATTTACACCCATTTCGATCCATTGTTAGCAATGGATTCTTTTTTTAGTCCTGTTTTGAAATGGGGGCCCCACGGTTGCAAGCACATATGTGCTGTGCTTTGTTTGGCTTTGACCAAGTCAAATAGCCATGTAGGATATAACACAAGTGGGAAGGGGCCCACGGTAGTATGCTGCACATGAAGGTAGGTCGGTTGGAAATTGTAGGGGAGAGGAAGAGGTTGTAGGTTATAAGAGTTAAGTTTTTTAAGAGGTGGGAAGATAAAAAAATGGGAGTTTTAGGAGTTAAAAATATGAAAGGTTAGAAATTAATTTGAGTGAGTTATTAGGTGTGTAATTTTGCAAATTAAACCCTCTACAAACCCTATAAATAGCACCTCTCTTCTTCTCATTTCACACACCAAAAAGAATAGAAAATCAAGAGAAAAGAAAAGAAAGAGAGAAAGAAAAGAGGAGAAGAATAAAAGAAAGAGAAGTAGTGTTCTTATGCTTTGGAGAAGTCTTGCTAGGAGGAGAAGTTCTAAGTGTGGCCTTGGAGCTAGAAGAGGTGTCCTATCTTTTCATTGTTCAATCTTCAATTAAGGTGGGTGTCTCCTACTCTCTAATTGTAGAAATTGCATGCTAATTATTTTATATGACTAGTATGAATTGAGTGTGATATGTGTAGATATATGTAGAATCCATGCTAGCACAATATACAATAATCTTGTTGAAAGTTAGTGAACAAATTGTTACCATGCTAATTAAGAAGTAGAGAAATAATCATATGGACCATGTTAGAATGTTTGCAAATTCTTATGACAAGTATGAGCAATTATTAAAGAATATTTTTGAATGAAGAAATTACTAATTTATACTTGATACCATGATTAGTCAAATAAAGGAAGGAAGAAAGATAAATTAGAATGCTACCACAAAATATATCTACTATTGCATGTTGTTATGTAAAAATAAAGTTTTTTTTTCATAAAAGAATTATCCTTGATGATTAAGAGACTTGTTCGTCTTTATTGCCAAGTTTAATTAGTTTGATGGGAGCACATAAACTAGTCTTCATGAATAAAACTCTTAGAAATCAAGTTTGAGATAAAGGCAAAATCTATATCTAGAATGAGAAGGGAGATTATTTAAAAATAGAAATATATTTTAAAAAGAGTTTGAAATGAGTTTTGCTACTGTTTTCTTTTAAAATTTATCTCAGTCTAAAAGTTTATATCAATATCATAAAGTGTTGGATCTTGGGATAAACGATTTTTTTTTGGGGTAAAAAGAGACAATCTCAGAACAGTATGAACAAAATTAAAGTAATACAATCTTTAATCAGTAGTTGCAAGTAGATTTATTGGTTAGTGAGTGAGCCATAGAGCTGTCACTGTTGCTGGTAGTAGGTGCGGGATTCGAAACTTATAATCCTCAATTTAGTTGTTGCCGGCTGTTGCCTGGTTCGAATCCCACGGTGCCCAAATACTTTTTTTTGGGTTTTTAAGAAGTTTTGTATAAAAAAGAAAATAATTCCCGAAACTGACCCACCGTGAAAAATATTTACCCGACTAGTCCACTTTTGAAAATATTTACCAAAGTTAGTCCATTATTATATTTTCCGAAACTGAGTAATTTTAACATTATTATTGACTTCAAAATTCTATTATAGACCTTTATTTTATTAAGAAGAGTAAAGTAGTAGTTTGTGAAGTGATTTTTCTTGAAGAAAATTATACTCTTATTTGTGTAAAGAATGTTTTAAAGTGAGTTGAGATATTGTGAGAGTTTGAATTTGTTGATAAAATTTCATGTAATGAAGTTGCGTACTTGAAAGAAAATATTTTGCTTATAAAGATTTTGAATGAATAAGTTGATTATGAATATGTGCCTAAGTTGTTAAAAAGAATGATAATGGATGAAAATTTTGTTCCTGAAAAAGGATTATTTGTTTTTATGGGAAATTATGAATGAATGAATGAATCATGGGTAATGCAAAAATGAGACATTGATTAGATTATGGATAAGTTAGAGATATGAATATAATAAGTTTAAGATATGATTATAAAGGGGTATGTGTACCCATGTTTCATGTACATGAAAGATTATGATTAAGAATTAGTGAGACTTCGATTACCGGCAAAAATGAAAGAAAGGATTGATATGATTTTGAGATATTGCCGTGGGGCGATCTCATATTTGTTGATTAAGTCCGGTAGGAGGTAAACTAATTCTATGAGTGGAAATTATTCATGTCTTGAACTTAAAAATAATTAGGCACTTAAGTGAAGATGTGATAAACTTGTGCAAACGTAAATGGGTGCTTCTATATAGTCGGCGGTGGATCTCCGTGGCTATAGACCCAGTTGGTGGACTGTGGTTGCCCCATAGGAGATGGACTGTATTTTATCCGGGACTTAGGGTAGTCGACGGATGTTTACCATACTCCAAAGAATATGTATATACTGGGGCTAGAAGGGCATTTACGGGATTATCATCACGATATAATAGCCAGGGAGGCTGGGATCTATTAATATAAGCCAGGGAGGCTAGCCAGGGAGGCTGAGATCCGTATCTGTGAAATAACTCTAAAACTTGTTTTATTACTGGGTAGTCTCATGGCGAGGGATCGAACCCTTTAATGTGGAGTACGTAGGCACTTGCCCTCGGACCTATGTAGTATGGGATGCATAGAATCCGAACAAGTGTGCATTAGTGTCATCCTAGTGTAGAATTGTGTGCATTAGGCATTAAGGCATGACATACACTTATGTTTAGAATAATCACTTTTGACACTTTACTTGTTCATTCAATCTTTTGTGTGATTTGTTAAAGTATGAGATCGTTATACTATTCCCGGCATAGAGAGGATAGCCGTGTATAACATTTCGTCAGTTGTAAATAACTGACGTGCCCACAGATTGACATGCAGGTAATGGACTATTCATGGAGCTATAGAGTGGATATGCTGATGCTGTTTTATTTTAAAGATGTTGTAAATGTTTTATTGTAAATTTCATTCTTCCGCTGTGCAAAACCAAGTTGTAATCAAACTCTGATGTATTGTGAATGAAAAGTTTTAAATTCCTTGTAAAATTGTACGAAGTGAAGTAAAGATCCTGTGAAATCCCGAGTTTGTCCTTATTTGAAATTCGGGGTGTTACATTAACTTAAGAGCAAAATTTCAATTTATCTTCAAATATCTCTTTTACTTCTTAAATATACTTGAAAAATTCTACAACTATTTTCACTATATTCTATTTCATTTTATAAGAGTTCTAGAATTTTTTTCCAATTTTATTTGCATTAAATATCTCATCAAAAATACTTAAAAAGGTCAAAAATATATAAATGGGCAACACAGGAATTGATCCCATGACCCAACAGCCAGTGCCTACCGCACACACCGCAAGCCAAGCGTCCAAGTGGACTTTGGTGTCTTATCTTTACTTCGAAGTACTTTATGTAAGCTTCTCGGTTTGGGTTTTATTTAAAACAAATCTAAAAATGTTTTGGGCTTGACAGGAGTCGAACCCGAGACAGTAAGAAGGCCAGCGCAACGCCAGACCGCTAGGCCGAGCGCGCTCCACGATACAAATAATCTGTCTAGGTTTTTGTTAGGGTTTTCCGTTATTCCATTTCCATAAAAATAAGTATATTCGATTCCCCATAGATCTAAATCTTCTTATTAGACTGAAATAGACTTATAAGAACTGAGATTAATCTTGGACAGTAATTCATATTTTTCTAATCCAGATTTTTGATGATTGATTTAACTTTCAATATTTCTCATTATTAGAAAACAATATTTGCATCTACCCATTTTGATTATTGGAATCAATTTAAACATAAATCTTTTGTGCACCAACTATATTATAAAACAAATACATTCTTTAAACTACAAGAGAGATTTTCACAAATTTTCTTACAAAATGTACAAATAACAAATATCATGACAATAACTTATTTTGTTATTCTTTCTTTCTTATTAACATGACTCTAAACAACATTTTTCAACAAATTTCCCATACAAAAATATACTTTTAACATGCATAACATTTTACAAGCATTCTAACATGATCTATGGTATTAGCTCTTTAGTCAAAAATTTGTTTAATCATAACAATATTGTTCTCTTTCATAGCATGTAACACTAACATGAAATTTTAGCTACATATCAAAACAAAATGCTCATATCTTGTCACTAGCATGCATAGTTCTAAATTAGAAAGCATGAGAACCCACCTTGATTGAAGCTTGAAAACTATACGAGAATGGTTCCTCCTTGCTCCTAGCTTCACAAGCACCTCCTAGTCCTCTTCTCCTCCTAGCAAAAGCTCCAAGCAAGAGAGCACTTCTTCTTCTTACTCTCTTTCTTTTTCTTTTCTCTCTTTTCTCTTATTTATTTTATTTTTGGTGTGAAAAAGAATGAGAAATGAGTTGCTATTTATAGGACAATGCTAGGGACTATATTGCAAAATCTCCCACCTAATAACTTCTCATTTTAATTCTCTTTTTAATTCTCACCTCTTCACATTTCATAACTCCCCTAACTCCTCACTCTTCATCTCCCCACTCTCTAAAACACTAACTCCTACTAATCAAATCCCTCTCCCATAACCCCTTAACTTCCTCTCCCCACTACAATCCGGTTACCCCTTTTTTTTCTTCACACAACACACTTGTGTGCTGCGTTTACCCAAATAGGCCCCATACCCAAATTCATTTATATACTAATAGGCTTCTAAACCTTAATATCCAGCCCACAGCATATACCATTCCATACCCATTTCCATTTGATCCCATCTCCATACAGCCTAAGTCTTTTCAACGTGGGCCCCCATTCCATATTCACTCTTTCTTACACATTTATTTTCACTTACTAATTAACATTTCATCAAACATACAACACATCTATTTATACACTACACCTTTTTACCATATATACAACATATTATATATTATTAAATTACACACTCCGAACTTTATTTTAAAAGAACAAATACGTTCAAATACGTGCACCGAAACAAACACGTGCGTTGCACGTGAAAACATGAAAGTGCGAAAATCGACTTTATTGATGAAAGGTTATTAAATATAATCGAAAATAATATAAGAAAAATATATTTACTAATTTTATACATTTCATGATGAAATCACAGCACGTAGAAAGCACGTGCATTATACGTGCAGAAAATCGAAAAATGCATTTTAATCAAAATCAGGGGAAAATAAATTTTCGTTTTATAAAATAGATTTAAATACATAAAAATAAATAATTTAAACCTATAGAAAATATTATACGTAGTGGTGGAAACACGTGCATCAAAACACGTATAAAGCACGTAAATTCCAGGGATTGAAATATTATATTTTAGTTGACTAAAATCAATACGAAAAATGTATAAATAGAACGAATCCAAAATATGTAGTGAAACACATTACAAAATATACGTGCGTAACACCCAGGGGCAAAATTGTAAATTTTCAATTTTGCGGGGTGTTACACTCTCCCCCCCCTTAGAGTAGTTCCGTCCCCGGAACTCGCTAGGGTAAAGGTTGTATTTTGTACATGTCACAGAAAATATTTGTATTTAGAAAACTGCAACTTTAAGAAAAATAAATGTAATATACACAACAAGAAAAAAAAAACAAGACAAACTCTTTATAAGAAAACTATGAATATTAAGATGTTACAAGACGGAACAAGAAAATTAGGAAAATGGCATAAGAACTGAAATGTGACAAGAGATAGAATAGTTTGAGAGAAATTTTCGTACAAAAATAATATTAGGTAAGCTATTGGATAAAAGGGAAAAGTCAGTTAAGTCGTTAATTTCGAAATAGTTCGGAAAACAATGTGGTGAAGAAAACATAGTCAATAGATAATTTAGAAAAATTTATCGATGTAATAAACGGTAGAAAATTCGCAAACTGTAAAACGAAATCGAATTAGCAATTTAGAACAAGACCATTGAATAAGAGTTTGGAAAAATAAATGGGAATGAGACTTAGTTGAAAGTATAGATAACATAAAATGACTTTGTATATCAATTAATAAAATAGTTTGTAAGGGAACTATAATAATTATACACACAATTTGAAATTTTAAAATTGCAGGCATACATTGAAATACTTTTGAATTGTCAAATAGACCAATATATAAAATTTTATAGACACAAAAATTTTAGAGTGAGACAACCAATAGTATGACATGAAAATTACAAATAGTTTGTCGAAGTAAAGCAAACATCATAGTAGTAAAGTAGTAATATATGATTGAAATAATGCGAAAACTAATCATATAGAAATAACTTATAAATTGAAGAATAGTATAAATACAAATTTGTTAGGTGAGTAGACACCAAAATTCTCAAAAGGTTAGTGGCAAAATAAATTACGATAAAGCGGTATGAAAAGATTTGAGATATTAGGAATGAGATAGTTGATATTAAATAGTGATTAATAGTAAAATGAATATATCAAAACAAATATGCAATAAGAATAATACCGATTGTAGACAATGAAACAAAATTGTAGGTCATATTTATATCGGTAGAAAATTTCTATCTTGTTAAAAATATATTGGATAAGATCAGAGAAATCGAATCATATAAATTGAGAATAAAATCTAGGCCGAGCGCGCTCCACGATACAAATAATCTGTCTAGGTTTTTGTTAGGGTTTTTCGTTATTCCATTTCCATAAAAATAAGTATATTCGATTCCCCATTGATCTAACTCTTCTTATTAGACTGAAATAGACTTATAAGAACTGAGATTAATCTTGGACAGTAATTCATATTTTTCTAATCCAGATTTTTGATGATTGATTTAACTTTCAATATTTCTCATTATTAGAAAACAATATTTGCATCTACCCATTTTGATTATTGGAATCAATTTAAACATAAATCTTTTGTGCACCAACTATATTATAAAACAAATACATTCTTTAAACTACAAGAGAGATTTTCACAAATTTTCTTACAAAATGTACAAATAACAAATATCATGACAATAACTTATTTTGTTATTCTTTCTTTCTTATTAACATGACTCTAAACAACATTTTTCAACAAATTTCCCATACAAAAATATACTTTTAACATGCATAACATTTTACAAGCATTCTAACATGATCTATGGTATTAGCTCTTTAGTCAAAAATTTGTTTAATCATAACAATATTGTTCTCTTTCATAGCATGTAACACTAACATGAAATTTTAGCTACATATCAAAACAAAATGCTCATATCTTGTCACTAGCATGCATAGTTCTAAATTAGAAAGCATGAGAACCCACCTTGATTGAAGCTTGAAAACTATACGAGAATGGTTCCTCCTTGCTCCTAGCTTCACAAGCACCTCCTAGTCCTCTTCTCCTCCTAGCAAAAGCTCCAAGCAAGAGAGCACTTCTTCTTCTTACTCTCTTTCTTTTTCTTTTCTCTCTTTTCTCTTATTTATTTTATTTTTGGTGTGAAAAAGAATGAGAAATGAGTTGCTATTTGTAGGACAATGCTAGGGACTATATTGCAAAATCTCCCACCTAATAACTTCTCATTTTAATTCTCTTTTTAATTCTCACCTCTTCACATTTCATAACTCTCCTAACTCCTCACTCTTCATCTCCCCACTCTCTAAAACACTAACTCCTACTAATCAAATCCCTCTCCCATAACCCCTTACCTTCCTCTCCCCACTACAATCCGGTCACCCCTTTTTTTTCTTCACACAACACACTTGTGTGCTGTGTTTACCCAAATAGGCCCCATACCCAAATTCATTTATATACTAATAGGCTTCTAAACCTTAATATCCAGCCCACAGCATATACCATTCCATACCCATTTCCATTTGATCCCATCTCCATACAGCCTAAGTCTTTTCAACGTGGGCCCCCATTCCATATTCACTCTTTCTTACACATTTATTTTCCCTTACTAATTAACATTTCATCAAACATACAACACATCTATTTATACACTACACCTTTTTACCATATATACAACATATTATATATTATTAAATTACACACTCCGAACTTTATTTTAAAAGAACAAATACGTTTAAATACGTGCACCGAAACAAACACGTGCGTTGCACGTGAAAACATGAAAGTGCGAAAATCGACTTTATTGATGAAAGGTTATTAAATATAATCGAAAATAATATAAGAAAAATATATTTACTAATTTTACACATTTCATGATGAAATCACAGCACGTAGAAAGCACGTGCATTATACGTGCAGAAAATCGAAAAATGCATTTTAATCAAAACCAGGGGAAAATAAATTTTCGTTTTATAAAATAGATTTAAATACATAAAAATAAATAATTTAAACCTATAGAAAATATTATACGTAGTGGTGGAAACACGTGCATCAAAACACGTATAAAGTACGTAAATTCCAGGGATTGAAATATTATATTTTAGTTGACTAAAATCAATACGAAAAATGTATAAATAGAATGAATCCAAAATATGTAGTGAAACACATTACAAAATATACGTGCGTAACACCCAGGGGCAAAATTGTAAATTTTCAATTTTACGGGGTGTTACAAACAAGGGGAACCGTAGATGAAGAAGGGGCAGGCGACGAAGTACCAGCCACATTTTGGTTACTTGGGACCTGCAAAACAATATTTACATCAGCAAATAAATATATCAATCAATTATATGATAATGAAATAAATCGAATGCAAAAAAAATTATAAACTTACATTACTTCGTTCGTTGCCACCACGACGACCACCACCACGTCCACTGCGTGGAGGTGGGCCAAAAGATGTACGTGGTCCATCGCCACGATTGGCTCTACTACTAGAACCAGCCTCCACACGTCCCTTATTCCGTGGCATTTTTTCAAAAAAAAAGAGTATCCTACAATGAGGAGCGAGCAATCATTATTAACAATACCAAAATCATTTTAGCAATTTACATAATCACGGAAGCAAAAGAGAATTGAAATGCAAATACAACTCACAAATAGTCACAAATTATAGGTGGACATATTACTAATAGTCATATCCTAATTTTACTCACAAAATCTACAACTCACAAATACAACTCACAAATCCCAAATTCAAATAGTTGGTCTGTGAATTGCAGTAAATATATACTTAGAATTGCAGTAAATTTCTCCTGATTACAAATCCCAAATATATACTTAGAATTGCAGTAAATTTCTCCTGATCACAAATCCCAAACTCACAACTCACAAATACAAATCACAAATACAACTCACATGATATGGCTAAAAATGGGGTTAAATCGGGACCGTCCAGATCGAGCATGAATCCTGAAGCATGGGGGTAAAAAAGTAATTTCACATACAGATGGATCCAAAACGGGTATTGGGCCTCCTTCTCACAGGACCAACCACCCGCGAATAGATCCGCTTCAACTGGGCATGGGTCCCGACCTGATACAAGCCCGATCCACCAAGAGGAGAATCAGGCCACTGATTTGATCAAATCAAATCAATAAACCTGATTGGCTCTCACCAGGGAATCAGGGGCTAACTTCCCAAAAACAGAATAGGAGGATTTTCCTCCTAACTGTTAGGCAGGAAATCAGGTCCCAAATCATTCCAAAGGCGACTATAAATACAACCCCTCTACCACCAAGACCAGGTTAATCACTTCTTCACCACTTAAGCTCTTTCTTAATCTTTATCTGATTACTGACAAGAGCGTCGGAGGGTGCGTCGCCGGAATCAACCCCGGTGTCTCGCACTTCCTTGTAGGTTGCGGCGGGAACAAGAAGGCCGAGACAGCTGTTCAGGTTCTCCTCGGATCCACAAATTCTATCTGTTTACCCCCACACCGAAATCAGAGGTAACAGATTCGCGCCGTCTGTGGGAAAGCCACACGAACAGTCTCAGCCCCTTTTTCGTCGTCCTCTGCAGCCATGCCGTCGAAGAAGAACAGATCCAGAGGGTCGAACCGTGGGGGCAACCCCACCGACCCAGCAACTGAAGCTCCGGTCAATCCTATCCTTCAGTACGACCTCCCTCCGCTGACCCAGCAGGTCCCACCTCCTCCTCCTCCTACCAAACAGCAGCCCAACAATGGTCCGTCCGGTCATAACGGTCGGAAGGAGAAGCAGCCTCTCAATCCGGGTCATGTCTCGGTCCATAACGGGTCCTCGGACTCGATGGCCTCACATCACCCCGACCTCCGCATCACACTTCTGAACCGTCAGAAAGACGACGACCTCCGTACCCATCTTGACGAGAGGCGGGCCCGAGAGGGAGCCTCCCGCCAGCGTCGAGGTGAGCGGTCGCCACGTCGTCGGGACGGCAGAAGGACCCCGGAGCGCAGAGGCCGAGCGGCATCCCCCGATCGCCGAGGGAGGAGGTCCCGCTCCCCCAGGGATCGGCGTCATCCGAGGGACCGGAATGTGCCTATCAGCCGGGCCGAATTCCTCCAGTTTTAGGAGACCGTTCTGCAGGCCCTCAATCTTCGGCAGAACGTCCAGAATGCTCAGAGGGCTCCGACGCCCCCCAGGGATCCCAGTCCTCGGTGCCGAACCAGGAGCCCTTCCCCGGCTCCCAGCCGCCAGCAGCGGGAACAAAGCCCACGCCGGTCTCAGGATTACCGGTGCCGCAGTCCACGCTCCCCTTCCTATGAAGAGGAGTCCGGAGGGTCATACGACTACCAGCGGAGGGACGATGCGCTCATCCGCCGTATCCATGAGGTGGAGAGGCGCATCGGCCGCATGGACAGGGAGGAAGAGTCCCGAGCCGGAACCTTCCGTCCCAGCCGACCCCCCTTCTCAAGGTCGATCATGGAGGCCCATATACCGAGGAGTTTCAAACCGCCACAGTTTGAAACATACTCTGGGGAATTCGACCCGGTCGACCACGTCGAGAGCTTCAAGACCCTGATGCTGATCCATCAAGCTTCCGACGCAGTGCTCTGCAGGACCTTCCCCGCCACCCTTAGGGGGTCGGCTCGGGAATGGTATTCTAGACTCGCCCCCTCATCCATCTTCTCGTTTGAACAGTTCGAGACGCTGTTCATCACTCACTTCGTGAGTAGCCGGCGAGCCGAGAAGACGAGTCTTTCCTTACTGAACCTGCGGCAGGAGAAGGAAGAAAAGCTGCGGGACTATGTGAAAAGGTTCACCGCAGAAGTCAGGTCGATTGCCTCCCTAGACCAGTCCGTGGCCACCGTGGCGTTCCAGTCGAACGTCCTTAATGCCAACCTCCGATCATCCCTGGCCAAGAAGCCCCCGCAAGACTTCGCGGACCTCCTCCTGAGGTGCGAGAAGTACATCCGGGCAGAGGAGGCCGAAGCCCTTCCACACTTCGGGGGGCCCTCCGCAGGGTCGAAGAGGAAGGCGACAGGAGAAGAAGGGTCCAAGAAAGCTCAGAAGGACACGGGCGGTCAGCGCCGCCCTCCCCCCAGGTTCAAGAAGTTCACTCCCCTCACCACAAATGTCTCTACTATCCTCATGGAGGTGGAGAAGGAGGGAATCATCCCTCCAGCCCCGAGGATGCACACCCAGGCGAAAAGGAGAAACAAAGATAAGTGGTGTCGTTACCACCGAGACCACGGGCACGACACGAACGACTGCCGGGCTCTGAGAGATGAGATTGAAGCCCTCATTCGGAGGGGGCAGTTGGCCAAGTTCGTGAAAGCTAACGATCGGACAGATCGGAACACTCCTCCCCCTCGGGGGGCTAACAAGCGCTCCGAGCGGCACGAGGAGACACCCGAGTTCGAGGAAGAACGGGTTCTGCACCTGATCCACGGAGGCCCAATGGGGGGCTTCTCTAATTCCTCCCGAAAGGCCTTCGTTCGGGAGGTCAACTCGGTCCACAGTGCCCCTCCCCCGAAGGGTCTCGGCGTCCCTGTGTCTTTCTCCGATGCCGACCTCGAAGGAGTCCGAACCCCCCATTGCGATGCCCTCGTCATCGACCTCCGCATGGCCAACTTCAAGGTGCAGAGGATTTTGGTGGACAATGGGAGTTCGGTCAACATCCTATTCCTCTCGGCCTTCCAAGGCCTGCAGCTGTCCCGAGACCGTCTCAAGCCGGCCGGTTACACTCTCCATGGGTTCACGGGGGTTCCGGTAACCGTCGAAGGGGTGATAACCCTAGACGTTACTGCGGGAAGCACCCCTACTACCCGGACCGAGCCGATGGACTTCATGGTCGTCGACGTCCCGGCAGCATACAATGTCATCCTAGGCCGTCCCGGCCTAGCTGCTCTGGAGGCTGTCCCCTCGGCATACCACTTGAAGATGAAGTTCCCCACTCGCTCGGGAGTAGGGGAAGTCAGGGGGAGCCAGGAAACAGCTCGGAAGTGCTACATGACTTCCACCGGGGGGCCAGTGCTCTCGCTCGAGACACTAGAGATCCCCGAGCCGAAGGCTCGCCCAACGTCCGAGCCAGCGGACGAGTTAGAAGAAGTACTCTTCTCCGACGAGGATCCGAGCCGAAAATTCCTCGTCAGCAAGTCCTTGCCGACCGTGCTGTTCTCCGACTTGGTGAGGTGCATCCGGGATAACCGCGACCTATTTGCTTGGTCGGCCGCGGATATGCCCGGCATCTCCGAGGACTTGCTCGTCCACCGCCTAAGCGTCGAACCGGGGTGCAAACCAGTTCAGCAGAAGAGGCGAAAGTTCGCTCCCGAGCGACAGCAGGCAATCAAGGAGGAAGTGGATAAGCTGCTGAAGGCCAAGTTCATCCAGGAGGTAAATTATCCCGAGTGGCTGTCGAATGTCGTAATGGTCAAGAAGTCCAATGGCTCGTGGAGGATATGCATCGACTTCACCGACCTCAACAAGGCGTGTCCGAAGGATTCCTTCCCTCTCCCGAACATCAACACCCTTATCGACGCCACCTCGGGCCATGAGCTCCTCTGCTTCATGGATGCCTTCTCGGGGTACAATCAAATCCGGACGTTTCCTCCGGACATCCCGAAGACCTCCTTCGTCACCGACCAAGGCCTCTACTGCTACCGAGTAATGCCGTTCGGTTTGAAGAACGCAGGCGCCACCTACCAGCGCCTCGTCAACAAGGTTTTCCAGCATCAGATCGGCCGAAACATGGAGGTGTACGTTGATGACATGCTCGTCAAGAGCATCCGCGGCACTGACCATGTAGCCGACCTCCAGGAGGCCTTCGGTGTGTTGAGGAAGTACAACATGCGGCTAAACCCGAACAAGTGTGCGTTCGGAGTCTCCTCTGGCAAGTTCCTCGGCTTCATGGTGAGCCAACGGGGAATTGAAGCCAACCCCGAGAAGATTAAAGCCATATTAGACATGGCCCCACCTCGGAACGTCAAGGAGGTGCAGAAGCTCACCTGTCGGCTCGCAGCCATCGGTCGGTTCCTCTCCAAGTCAGGGGAAAAGTGCCTCCTCTTCTTCAAAGCACTCCGGGGGGCTAAAGGATTTGAATGGGGCCAAGCACAGCAAGAATCGTTCGACCAGCTGAAAGCCTATCTGGTGAACCCCCCTCTGCTCAGTAAGCCAGTCCCGGGCGAGCCTCTCTTCATCTACTTGGCCGCTTCCGAGCAGACCTTGAGCGCTGTTTTGGTAAGAGAAGAAGACCGGACCCAAAGGCCCATTTACTACGTGAGCAAGGTGCTTCGGGAAGCCGAGCTCCGCTATCCGAGGATAGAGAAGATAGCCTACGCTCTGGTCATGGCAGCAAGAAAGCTTCGGCCCTACTTCCAATCTCACTCGGTCGTTGTCCTCACCGATCAACCCCTAAAGCAGATCCTCCACAAGCCAGAGACCTCGGGTCGGCTGATGAAATGGTCCGTAGAGCTGAGTCAGCACGATATCTCCTATCAGCCTCGGACGGCAATTAAGGCACAGGCTCTCGCCGACTTCATCATAGAGTCCACTATCCCTGAGGTCGGCCACGTCCCGAATGGGCCCCCCATTTGGACAGTCTTCGTGGACGGGTCCTCTTGCAGCGAAGGAAGCGGCGCCGGCATCATCCTGAACGGCCCCGATAGCTTCGTCCTGCAGTATGCGATCCGCATGAACTTCAAGGCCTCGAACAACGAGGCAGAGTACGAGGCTCTCATAGCTGGTCTCGGACTCGCACGAAGTGCTGGGGCGCAGCGCCTTCGGATTCACAGTGATTCCCAGCTAGTCGTGAACCAGGTCTTGGGCGAATATGAGGCCCGGGACGAGCGAATGGCGAAGTACCTCACCAAAGTCCGGGATCTCATGGGCCGGTTCGAAGAAGCCATCATCCAACGGGTCCCCCGGGAGGAGAACTCACAAGCCGACGCTCTCTCCAAGTTAGCCTCGTCTTCTCTACAAGGTCTCGAACAGACCGTACTGATTGAAGTCCTCTCTAAACCGAGCATCGAAGACGAGACACCTGGCTCGGTCGAGTCATTGCCGGTCATGCTGCAGGACAATTGGATGAAGCCACTGGTAGAATTCTTGAGGGAAGGAGTTCTGCCCTCGGATCCCAAAGAAGCACGCCGAGTCAGAACTCGGGCCGAGCGCTATGTCTTGATCGAGGGCGTCTTATACAAACGCTCCTTCTCTCAAATAGATGGCCGATCTTATCTAAGGTTCCTCTCTCCGGAACAGGCCGAATATGCCCTACAGGAGCTTCATGAGGGCATCGGAGGGGCACACTCCGGATTCAGGTCTTTGGCCCGGAAAGCTTTGAACTATGGGTACTTCTGGCCGACCCTTCTTCGAGATGCCGAGCGACATGTTCGGCAGTGCAGCTCCTGCCAGAGACACTCCAGCATCCGACGCCTCCCTCAGGCCAACCTCACCTCCCTATCGAGCCCTATCCCCTTCGCGATGTGGGGAATGGACTTACTAGGGCCTTTCCCTCCAGCTCCGGGTCAGCTCAGGTTCTTAGTCGTAGCCATCGACTATTTCTCGAAGTGGGTCGAGGCCGAGCCCCTCGCCACTATAACCGAGAACAAAGTGGTGCAGTTCTTCTGGAAGAGCATCATATGCAGATTCGGCGTCCCCCGCATCCTCGTGACGGACAACGGGACTCAGTTCACTGGCACAGCATTCCGAGCCCTATGCGACGACCTCGTCATTCAACAGCGCTTCTCGTCCGTCTCACACCCTCAGTCGAACGGGCAGGCCGAGAATGCTAATAAGCAGATCCTAGCAGGAATCAAGAAGAGGTTGGACAAGTGCTCCAAAGGTTTGTGGGTCGACCAACTCCCTAATGTGTTGTGGAACTACCGCACGAGCAAGCGGACACCCACCGGAGAGTCCCCTTTCAACCTTACTTATGGGGCCGAGGCCGTGATACCCCTCGAGGTCGGAATACCTTCCCCTCGGCTCATGGCCTATGACGAAGCGCAGAATGCCAGGGACCTCAGGGGAAACTTGGACCTGATAGATGAACTGAGGGAAAGGGCATCGATTTGGCAACAGAATTACAGAAGGAGGGTCGAGCTAGCGTACAACAAGAAGGTCCGACCCGCCAACCTTAAGCAAGGAGATTTGGTATTGAGAAAGCTAGCCATATCCCTCCCCAGTCAGAGGAGCAAGCTAGCTCCGAATTGGGAAGGGCCGTACCGGATCACAAAAGTTGTTCGGCCTGGGGCATACCGACTTGAAGACATGGATGGCAGAGAGCTTCCGAGGACCTGGAATGCCGACCACCTCCTGAAATACCAAGAGAGCGCTCTGGCGCCTCTCTAAGTAATCCGAGGTGTCGAACCATTCCTCTCCAACTTGTAACCCATTTTTTCTCAAATTGTATCATGTAAAACGGTTCGCCGTCAAGTATCAATAAAGAAAGCTATGTTATGTTTGTGAATATGCGTGTCACTCTCCCCTCTTATCACCTGCATTTTATGTTGCGATCTCAACCAATGGTTTGGAGTCCACGTTCGGCTCGACCTCATTCCCTCAGTTCGTCTCCGGGCGGACTAGAGGCGGACCGCCGTTCCGAACTGCTCCCACAGCCGTTGAACTATACCGACGGTTCGGAGTCCAACACTCGGCTCGACTTTACCTCCTCGGCTCGTCTCCGGACGAACCAGGGATAGATCGCCGTTCGGAATTGCTCCCACAGCCGTTGAATTATACCGATGGTTCGGAGTCCAACACTCGGCTCGACTTTACCTCCTCGGCTCGTCTCTGGACGAACCAGGGGTAAATCGCCGTTCGGAATTGCTCCCACAACCGTTGAACTATACCGATGGTTCGGAGTCCAACACTCGGCTCGACTTTACCTCCTCGGCTCGTCTCCGGACGAACCAGGGGTAGATCGCCGTTCGGAATTGCTCCCACAGCCGTTGAACTATACCGATGGTTCGGAGTCCAACACTCGGCTCGACTTTACCTCCTCGGCTCGTCTCCGGACGAACCAGGGGTAGATCGCCGTTCGGAATTGCTCCCACAGCCGTCGAACTCCGCGACAACCCCGAGGGCAAACACTTGGTTAAATTCCTGCCCTAAAGATTGCCTTCCGGAAATCCCCTACGTTGTGGCGAGCGCTCGGCTTACATTCAGTCCGATCCTCGTCACGGAAACGAGGGAAAATAAGGAGGATGGACCTACCCTTCGGTCGGAATCCGAGCAAGTGCCATTCCGAGCTCGTAAACGGAGAAAATTCCCCTTCTCCTCAACTTTCGCGCTTGATCTCAATCAGACGGCCCATATCTCGCCACCTGCGCAAAACGACAAGATAGCGTTTTCTCGGGAGCTGAGCCGCCTCGAGATCCGTGCTTACAATCAGCGGCTCAGATCTTGCCACCTGCGCTAAACGACAATATAGCACTTTCTTAGGAACAGAGCCGCCTGGGAGTTCGTGCCGCACCCCGTCAGAGTCGCTAAACGACAGAATGCCACACGTAAGGTGGCCAGTTCAGTCCAACGACCTCGCCGACGAAACCGTCATGCTCGGTTCTAAGACCTCGGCGCAGAAAACACAGTCATAAACAAGACAAAAGCGCAGAGCAATAAAAAATATTTTATTAAACAGCCAGGCCGAAATACAAAGCACATCTGTCCCATAGTTACAAAGTGTTCGCAAACAAGATACAATTCCGACCAACAACACTTAGTATTCAAATAGAAATATCTTCACTGAATTCTTCGACCGACCGTTCATCCTCCTCGGCTGACAGCTCCTCTGCCTCCCCCCGGAGCTTCGCCATTACAGCCCGCAAGTACCGCATCTCCGAGAGCAAGTCATCCCGCTCGGCAATAATCTTCGACTGAATGTGCCGAATGCTTTTGACCCGGAGAGCGTTGCTGAATGCGGTCTGCGAGTCGTCATCCTCTCCTGCAGGGCTCAGCTCGACAATCTTATTCTCCAAGCGTTGGACCTCGGCTTCCCGGAGACTGAGGACCAACGAAAGGTGGTCCCACTCACTCTCGGTTCGGCATAACTTCAGATCGGCGCTCCTGGAGCTCAGAACCACCGTTCCGGAGGTGCCCTCGGATTCGGCGTCATCATTCGAACGTTCAGAGTCCGAGCCATGGATCGTCACGACGAGCTGAAAAGAAGGGAAAGAGAATAACGCAATTTCAATACGCTGCCGAAGTCCAACACACTTTCAAAACGTTCTAAGGAAACTTTCAAGATTCACATTCAGATGTAATGGTGTTACAGATGGCCGAACCGACCCTACAATCAAACTTTACAACAATCAACGGAAGTAAAAAAAAGCAACAAGGTCAAGATCTCCTCGGAAGGGGAATGCTTCGGTTTAGGGATACGCGAGAACGACGAGGTCTACCCTCCGAACTCGATCCTAAACCAACGAAGCGCGACCCCCCTTCGCTGCTAGCCCTGACCACGACACTGATGAACACATTATTATTCACTTTTTAGAGCAATAATCTTAATATAATTAGACATTTAAAAGCTCTCTATATGGTATTTAACTCCTATTTTCTCTTTTCCATAGGAAACAGCTTATAACAGCAAAACGAAGCAGAATTAGGACTTCAAGGATAATACACAGCAAACTGCAGAGGATCAGTCGACTGGTTCCTCAACCAGGCGACTGAACAAGAGAAGCTGATTGTCCACAACTCTCGACACAGTCGACTTACTCTCAAGGACAGTCGACTGGTATGATCAAAGATGAAATCTACATAAGTCTCGACTCAGTCGACTGGTTCGAAGACAAGTCGACTGGTCTGCGGCGGAATAAACAGATAAGATATTCGAAGATTCACCCAAATCTAATTTCAAATCTATTTGAACCCAGATCTTAGGCAACGAATCAAATCTAGAGACTGGGGATTTCCAAGAGCACGTGGTGAACAGATAAGGAAGGAAAGAAGAAAAGAGAAAGATATAAATCATCAAATCAAATAAAGAAGGACTTTCCTGAAAAAGTGCAAAACCCTAATTCTCAGCCGCGTTCTATAAATACCAGAAAAGAAGCATTATTCAGGGGGATCCAATATCTCGTGGACGCAACTTAATCAGAGAGTTCCCAACCATCAAGTCAACCAGTGCATCACTCCATCATCATCGAAGAAGGAGAGAGAAGATCCAGCAACCAGAAGGCAGTCGACTGTGTGACAGACAGTCGACCATATTGCCGGAATCCATTAGTTTATTTCTTCTTCTCTCTTTATTCTTTTATGTTGATCATGTATTTGAACTTGTTAAGCAATAAAAGTATTATTATGTGGAACTAATTTCATAGTTGGGTAGATCGAAACCGTAGTTATGTAGTGCTATATTCTTCTGAGATCTTCTAATTACTTATTGATTGAATCTGGTTGAATTGACACAGATTAATGATCATCAAACTTGGATCTTGAAGTCTGAGAGCAGTCGACTGAGGTGAGAGCCAGTCGACTGACATACAGCACGTGAGACTATCAAGTTTATGTTATCATTTATCTAAATCTGTTATATGAAGCATATTGAGACGACCGAATCTCGTGCCCATAATTGGTAACAAAAGAATCTTTAGGGGTTCTTGGTTCAATCAACTTAGAGGATCTAGATCTGATACCAATTTCTAGAACTTTAAGTGTTTGTTCGTTTCCACTGATCTTATGTTTTCTTTAAGAACAACTTAGTAAATACTAGGCTGACTACTTGATGAAAGAAACGAATTAGAGTAGATACCATGCCTAATTCTTGGCTTAGGGAAACAATACTTTAAGGAGTAGATACCATGCCCTTGAAGTGAACAAACATGAGTAATTGGAAGTAAATTCAGAAGGTGACTTAGCATTACTAACTATTGGTGGAGATCAACAACCCAACTATTCAAGAGATATTGTGATTCAAACTCATCTTTCTTAGTTTAATCTTTTTAATTCTTTTAGATTTCTACAACAACCCTTCATCATTTATTATTAGTTTTATTGATTAGTAAGTTGAAGTCTACAATCTCTGTGGGATCGACCCTTGCTATTACTACGATTCGATTCGTGCACTTGCGAGGTTTTTATAATTTGTGTCTAGTTTATCTATTAATTTAGGTACTAGATTTCCAACAACAGACACCTGCCGAGGCCCCGCTCGACGAGACAGCCGCGCTGCTCTGCGCGTCAGCCGGACTCCGCCTGGTCATAGGCGAGCGTGTCGCAAGATCATAAAACGTAATCCCCTTCTCACTTTCCTCGCGGGTGCACGAAGTACTGCGAACGTTAGCCCTATCCGGCACAGGCTTGAGCGACGCAATCTCCTCCTCCAGTTCGATAATCCTGTCTCTAAGAACGTCGTCCCTCGCCGACTTCATCGGGCGAGAAGGCCTTGACGAGCCGGAGGCATTAGCACCCTCGGCAGCGAGCCGACGGAAGTGGGTGACCTCAATTCCCCTATCTATCGTGATCCTTCTGAGCCTATCGACGTCGGCCACTAACCTCTTGCACTCGGCCAACGCCTTCTCCAGCTCAGAGGCCTGCTTCACTGCCTCCGCTGAGCGTTCCCTCTCCGCCAATTCCAAGTGTCGGACCTCTGCCAAAAGATCGGCATTCCTCTGCTCGGCAGCGGTTAGCTCCCCGCGGAGCCGCTCGACTTCCCCTTCGGGACAAGGGGCTTGGTAGTGCTTCCACAGCTGATACAGCTCGCGGCACTGCCTCCGTAGAACTGCCTTCACCTCCTCCGCCTGGCCGAGCAGAAGGAACCGCCTCTGTCGGCTGTCCTTGAGCTCATGCTTCATTTTGGCCAACTCCTTCCGGAGGCAGACGAGCTCCGTGACCGGACCGAACTTCACCTGAAAAGTAGAGATAAATCCGATACCCAACACTCGGAAACATCTACGGCTAGTCACACACAAATCCGAAGCTCAACACTTTGGCCAAACAAAATATTTTCATTTCAAAATCAAAGTGAAAGCTTTACACTAGCGGTGGCCAGTCCGCGGTTAGGCTTACAAAAGAAAAAAGACAAAAAAGAAGACAACCGAGTCAGGGGTCGACCTTTTTGCCGCTCGGGTCCATCGACCCCTCGGTCTTGTCCTTGCCACCGTCCTAGCCTTCGCCTTCGCTCCAGCTCTCCTCCTCGGAGCCGTCCACCTTCTCGTCCTCGGCCTCGGACCCTGCAGGACCCTCGACGACTTCCGTCTCTCCCGCAGGCCCGAGCATCCCCGCGGGCACACCCTCCTCCCCTTCCACGGGGTCGTAAAAGTGGTAGGAGGAGATGTCGAAGCCCGGGTTCCTGGCGGCTATGTGGGTCAGCGCTCGACCATAGGCTTCCTCCATGTTCTGGAGCATATGCTGAGCGGCCTCCTCCTGCACGGCCTTCTTCACCCTCTTCACCTTCTTCTGGTGCTTGGCCTGGGTCCTCTCGGCCCTCTTCTGGGCCTTCTCCGCCTCCGACCGAGCGTTGGCCAATGCCTCCTTCAGTTCGGCGACCTCCTTCTCCGCGGCCTCAAGTTTAGCCGCCGTGTCCTTCGACAGCTGAATGGACTTGGCCAGCTACCCCTCCAACCCCTTCACCTCGTCAGCCCTCCTCGTCGAGAGGAGCTGCTCGGCATCGAGCCGCTGCGTAACCTTGACGCGCTCCGCCCTTTCCCGTTCCTTCTCCTGCTCCTTGCTCGCCATCTCCTCGACCAGGAAGTTGAAGTGGCAGAGGGTCTGGAAAAGAGCGACGGATTAAAATCCGAACCCAAACACTTGGTGCAAAAAAAAAGGGGGAGAAGAACTCAAGGGAAGAAAAGCCAAAGAGAAAGAGCCCGGCCAACTTACCGACATAGTGTTCCGAGCGATCTACATTACGGCGTCCCCTGCTTGCCCGGCCTTCAGGGTCGCTCGGTCCTTCGGGGTCGGCAGGTGCTTCACGGCCTCCATACAGATGTTGCCATCGCCCAAGAAGCCGTCGACCTGCATGACTTGCCAGTCGGGGACGAAGATCTGTTTGTGACGCTCGGTCAGGATCTTCTCCGCCTCGGCAGTCAGGGGCGGAACTTGGAGGGACAACACCTCCGTCGCGCCGAACGTGCCGATCGACGGACCAGGAGCGTCCCCCTTCGGGGTCGGTGTCGGTGCATCCGGGGCGGGCGGGTCGAGGACCTGGACCTCCGCATGGTCAAGGACCACGACCTTCGGCTGCTCGGTGGTCTTCGCGACCGAAGGCTTCTTCGCTGGCCGGCTCTCCTGAGTCTCCGCCGCCGACCTCTTCTTCTTCTCCTGCTCCGAACGACCTTTCGCCATCAGGGCCCTGTAGTCCATCTTCATCGTCTCTGCAAAAGCCGAATGAAAGAACTTAGATAAATTTTCATGAGCTTTAAACAATAAGTGTAAATACCAGAAGCGTACGAGGGTCGATCGGACTGAGACCCCCACGGAATAGATCCTCCTCTGTAATATCTTTCCAACTCATGGTTGGCAAAGCGAGGAGCCTCCTCCGGACCTCGGCCTCTCCCTCATTCAGTGGCACCTCCTTCTTGGTGCGCTTGGGCAGGCCCTCCGTCTCCCAAACCGCCGGTATCACCCACGGCGTCAGGGATCGGACGAGGAAGTACTTTGTCTTCCAATGTTTGATCGAGTCCGGATTCTCGATCAGTTTCACGCCCGGCCGGGGCGACAGATAAAACCTCTGTTCATCTTTCCTCGGCTGGCAGGGTCGATAAAGATTACGAAAGAGGAACATGCTCGGCTTAGCGCCAACCTCTTGGCATCGAAGGACGAAGGCTGTAACGTGCCTCCATGTGTTCGGCGCCAGCTGAGCAGGACTCAAACCGTAAAAGACCAAGACCTCAACCACGAACGGATGGAGGGGAAAGCGGAGTCCGGCGATAAGGGAATCGACCGGGAAGACGCACACGTCTGGCGAACAGCTCGTGTTTGCTCGAAAACCCGGCCCAGGGAGAAGCAGGACATACTCTAGCGGGATCCGGAATCCCTCTCGGATCATCCGAAGGTCATCCTCGGTGAGCGACGAGATAGCATGGTCCACCTCGGAAACTTCCCTCGGCTCATTCTCCTCCATCAGTAGGGCTGTACCCTGAGTCACTTTCTCCAAGACGTCATCAGCGTAGTCCCGAACGCCGCCCACACTCGACAAGACAATGGGCTGCCGACCGAACGCCCCTGCCATCTTCGGCGTCTCCACAATGGTGACCACGCCCTTGTCCTTCCGGGATGGAGCCTCAACCTCCCTAGGCCGCTCGGCCACATCGCCTTCTCTATCCGGGCGAACGATCTCCTGCTCGCTCGGCTCCGCCACACCCTTCCCTTTATCCCCTCGGCCAGCGGTTTGTTCCGAGGCGGGGGTCTCAGTGATCTTAACCATTTCAAAGAGAGAAGGGATAGAAACTGACCTTGAAGTGATGTGTACGGTCGGAGAGTTCACCGGAGTCTACAAACGCTACCGCGACAGCCAGCAACACCGCCAGAGAGCAGAAAACTTCGCAGCGAAGTAAAAACTGAGGAGAGAGAGTAAAAACGAAAAGTGAGACTTGGTCTAAGGGGGGGGTGAAGATTTATAGTGAAAACGGGACGTCCCTTGGACTCCCAAAGCGACTTTTGGGCCACTCTCGAAACATCGCGAAGGCCCACAACCGCTGTCTCCATCACCAAGTCAGCTAGCTCGGCACCAGGGGATCTAGGTCCGAGCTGCAAGCGAAACTTACATTACGGCTACAGGGTCCGGTCGGAATCCGTGCAAGTGCCTTTCCAAGCGCGCAAACGGAGAAAACTCACTTTCTCCTCAATACTCGTGCGTGATCTCAATCAGACGGCCCAGATCTCGTCGAAAACACTACACGACAAGATAGTGTTTTCTCGAGAAACGCACCCGTCTCGAGATACGCACCAGCGTCGAACGGCTCTAATTACGCCGCGTCGCTCGGACGATCGAACCTTCGGATGCCTCACCTACGTCCAAGGAAGGCAGTAAAATTTTGATTCAGTTTTGAGGCGCCGCCTTCGGCAAGCGCCCCCCAGGTCCCGTGGCTCGGCTTGTATTCTACCGACCCACGGGCCCCGGTCAGAAACAGATCGGCACTCCCCCCGTCTCTAACTCCCCCGGGCTGACATCCATCAGAAGCCATCAGCCCGGAAGGAAGACAGAGATGAGAGGGGACCCATCCACACTCGGGGATCGGGAGAAACGCACCATTCCGAGCCAGTTGTTTGCAACTGGAAGGCGCGGCTTGCCAGAGGGCTCTGATCGCAGCGCCTTCACAGTTGCTAACAACAGGCTCGGACGGTCCAAAAGCCCGAGCTGCAACTCATGATGAAGCGCACCATTCCGAGCTGGTTGGTTGCGACTGGAAGGTCCAGTCTGTCAGAGGGCTCTGACAGCGGCGCCTTCACAGTTGCGACAAACGGACTCGGATGGCCCGGAGATCGGCATCGGACATGGATCGTCACTCTCTCACCAAGACCTCTGCTCACTCCAACGCTCGCTTCGGAGTCACCAAAGAAAGCAGAAGATCTTGGTGAGAGAACGACCACCCGTCCTTCCGAAGAGGCCCACACCCCGGGTCCGGACTATTGCCGTCGACCCTACTGTCTTATTGCTCCCCGCTCCTAACACCCCCTTTCGGAGCAGTGAGGAATGGGGAAACAACAAGACAACAAGGCGACCGCCCGTCCTTCCGAAGTAAATCCTCCCTCGGATCCGAACTACGGTCGTCACCACTACTACCTCGTTCCCCCCTCGTTCCTGACATCCACTTTGGGGCCGTCAAGAACAAAGGGAAAACCAGGTAGAAGAGCAACCACCTCTCCGGACCTCAAGAGAGAAACTACCCAAGGCAAAGTACCCCCGAGGTCTGAAACTCTATGTTGATTGTGACAGAAATGGCAAAGGGAGTGGAGTACTTATAGCCTACCTTCAAGAACCAGTCATTATGACCCTCGGAAGTTGAAACGCCGCGTGTTAATTAAGGGAATTATCCTTAATGACATTGGGAAGGCGGAACGCCGCGCAAGTCCCGGAGCACAATTAATACCATTGAGAACAGAACCATCCCGGATTGCCAGAAACCACAGGTCCTCGGTCGGCGTCTGAGCAAGTGCCTTTCCGAGCTCGTAAACGGGGAAAAACCACTTTCCCCTCAACTTTCGCGTCTGATCTCAATTAGACGGCCCAGATTTCACCAAAAGCACTAAAAGACAAGATAGTGTTTTCTTGGGAGCTGCGCCCGTCTCGAGATACGCGCCGACATCCAACAGCTCAGATAACGCCACGTCGCTCGACCTGCCGAACACCATTGCCTTCGGTCGGCGTCCGAGCAAGTGCCTTTCCGAGCTCGTAAATGGAGAAAAAAAGACACCGATCAACCGCGACCGTTCGATCTCTCAGAAATTCGTGCTCCTGACGATGAATGGTCCAGATTGCGCCACGTGCGCTAAAAGACAAGATAGCGTTTTCTTGGAAAACGCGCCACCATCCGATGGCTCAGATTGCGCCACATCGCTCGGAACGCCGAACCCCCTAGTCTCCGGTCGGCAGCCGAGCAAGTGCCTTTCCGAGCTCGAAAATGGAGAAAAACGCTGCCGAGCTACAACAGCCGTCAGATCCCTCCGAAATTTGTGCTCGCCCATGATCAACGGCTCAGATCAAGCCACGCCATTAATCGGTATTTAAATCATTTTTTTTATTTATTTTAATCGTTTTATTTGTTTAAAATTTGCAAAAAAATTGCTAAAAATTCGGTAAAATTAGCTAAAAATTCTGGGAAATGATTGAAAATTCGGGGACACGCTTTCGGACCCCGGAGCGAACAATTATTACCCCGAATGCACCGCTAAAGTCCCCGAACGATTAGCAAACACATCGCAGAATTAAACAAGTACTTCGAAAAAAGTAGATAAAAGACTATCAGATACCCGACTCAGCTCAAGAACAGCTCACCGCATCAAAAGCTACCTCATTACCCCCTTTCTAGATTCAAAATCCCACATTTGGACTCCGATACAACTCCACCAGCCACTGAGACAGCTGAACTACTCCTCAAAGTCTGATCACGCTCAGTCTTTAGGAGTGGGGGGCTCGTGATATGGCTAAAAATAGGGTTAAATCGGGACCGTCCAGATCGAGCATGAATCCTGAAGCATGGGGGTAAAAAAGTAATTTCACATACAGATGGATCCAAAACGGGTATTGGGCCTCCTTCTCACAGGACCAACTACCCGCGAATAGATCCGCTTCAACTGGGCATGGGTCCCGACCCGATACAAGCCCGATCCACCAAAAGGAGAATCAGGCCACTGATTTGATCAAATCAAATCAATAAACCTGATTGGCTCTCACCAGGGAATCAGGGGCTAACTTCCCAAAAACAGAATAGGAGGATTTTCCTCCTAACTGTTAGGCAGGAAATCAGGTCCCAAATCATTCCAAAGGCGACTATAAATACAACCCCTCTACCACCAAGACCAGGTTAATCACTTCTTCACCACTTAAGCTCTTTCTTAATCTTTATCTGATTACTGACAAGAGCGTCGGAGGGTGCGTCGCCGGAATCAACCCCGGTGTCTCGCACTTCCTTGCAGGTTGCGGCGGGAACAAGAAGGCCGAGACAGCTGTTCAGGTTCTCCTCGGATCCACAAATTCTATCTGTTTACCCCCACACCGAAATCAGAGGTAACATCACATATGCACAAAATCTACAATTCTTGATTTAAGTAAAATCAAAAATTGATATGCACAAATACAACTCACACATATTCTACATTATACAGGTCCAATTATACTTTTACTCACAAATCCCAAATTCTACACACATTACAAACAAATCGTTCAACACAGAGATCTACACACATTACCAGCAAATCGTTCACAAATTCTACACACACTACCACATATTACACACAATATATATACAACATTAGAAAATATTGAGTTCGAGAAATATACCTCAATCTTCACGCAAGAATTGAACCACGAGATACACCCCCAAATCGTTCAACCCCCAAATCGTCCAAATCGTTCAACCCCCAAATCGTTCAACGCCACCGCAATCACCACAAACACAAAAGAACCACCACCAAATCGCAATCACCGAGCTCCACCCCTTTTTCTTTAATCCACCGCAATCACCCAAAAAATCGAAAAGAAAACTCAAACACAACGTGGGCAACTGGAGTGGGATGAGAAAGCGAAGATTTTAGGAGCTAATCGACAGCTAATTTGATGAAATAGGCCAGAAATCGAAGAATACGAGCAATGGGTTAGGGTTTCGAAAGCGAGTCTTGGAGAATAGAGAGAAGAAGTGAGAGATGTTTTGGGGGCGGGGGTTTAAGTCCCAAACGACACTCGCTTTTTGAAAAAGCGAGTGTGGTTTAATTACCCCCGCTTTTTCAAAAAGCGAGTGTTGCTGGGCAAAGAAGGCCAAGACTCGCTTTTGGAAAAAGCGAGTGTGGTATAAACCATCCCGCTTTTTCGAAAAGCGAGTCTTAGGTTACCAATTTTCTGAAACCTAAGACTCGCTTTTTGAAAAAGCGTGAGGGTTTATACCACACTCGCTTTTTCAAAAAGCGAGTAGGGCGTTTGTGGAATTAAAAAAAAAACAGGTCGTTTGTGGCAATACTTTTGCAAAAAGGGTCATTTTGGGAAAAAATTCTTGTTGTTCACTAACTAAATCTATTGGCTTAGAGCATCCACAGTCGT
This sequence comes from Hemerocallis citrina, assembly GCA_017893485.1. NCBI lineage: Eukaryota > Viridiplantae > Streptophyta > Magnoliopsida > Asparagales > Asphodelaceae > Hemerocallis > Hemerocallis citrina. Next base: position 22,992,711 of record CM030362.1, on the reverse strand, counting down.
TTTCTATAAATGCCGTTTTGTCATATTATAGCAAACGAACCTCTGCTTTATCATTTTGCCATTTTATGGCAAACGTTCTATTCTTGTTTCTCAAATCTGAGAAACGAAATGTAGTTTCTCAAATTATAAAGGACGGGATATCATATCCCGTCCCTCCGATTTAATGATTATTTAATCGATTCAGACGGAGGAACATATACCGTCTTAATAATTTTAATTATTATTTTTTTTAAAAAATGGTCGGACGGGGATACATACCACGGACGGGATATGATACCCCGTCTCTCCCCTTAAAAAATAATTTTTTTTTAGTATTCCCTCAGACGGGGAATGATACCCCGGCCGGGGTATCATACCCCGTCCGTGAAGGATTTGGCACAGTGGAGATTAGGTGCTGATTGGGTAGGTTTAGGAGTAGTAATTAGGTTTAGGAAGTTAATTAATTAGGTTTAGTTATTATTATATTATTTAATTTAGTTAATTAATATAGTTTAATAGTTAATAAGTAATTAACTTTTTTTAATTTATTTTAAACGATGAGACAGTATATCAACCGTCGCTCGCTTTTTTCTAAAAAATAAGAAACAATATAGCAAACGACCACTGCAGCGATCGATCTTATTTGCTATTACTGTAGCTGCCATTTTATAGCATATGAGAAAAACGACTTAGAGCATCCACAGCCGTTTGCTAAATATGTAGATTTCCGCTTAAAAAGCGCTGCAGTCGTTTGTTATTTATGCATTTTTTGCATATTTTGTGACAGTAGATTGCTATGAATGAGAGTAGATTTGAGAGAAATACATATTATATATGCCGCAACTACAATTAGCGTCTGACGAAAAAAATTATTTTTTATTCCTCTGATGCAACTTCACTTTCCGTCCCTAATTTTTTTTTAATAAACCGTAATAAAAAAACTACAAAAAATGTAAATAAAGCAAGAAAAATACAAAACATGTCGGATATAACTTGAAGTTGCGTCTGACCAAATTTGTGATTTTTTTATTTTTATTTTCTCTTTCGACGCAAAGTGAAGTTCTGTCTACCTATTAAAAAATAATTAAATTCCTCCGATACAACTTCAAACTCCGTCTAATGTGTAATTTTTATTATTTTAAATTAAATTGCTATAAAATACCATTCGACGACTGCAATAAAGAGGCAAAATGCTATATACATTTATGCATTTATGCATTTTCTAACAATCACGACTGTCGATGCTCTTACAAAATACTAACAAGTAAACCTACGACTGTGGATGCTCTTACAAAATACTAACAAGTGAACCTATCGAGCACGTATACATGCTTTTCTCCTTCACATGCATACATTGGGATCAGTAAACACTTGCAGAATGATTAATTTCGGATCAGACTATCAAAAACACCGAGTACTATAATTATTTGGCAAGCTATAGAACTAGAAATATCAAGATCAGGCAACGTTAACGATGATAAACTATCCCTTGGTTGGAGTCCTGTGTTAACATTGAGTAGAATACCATCTGTAGAACATTGTATGTAATAGTTATCAGGCCAACTTCAAATAGCAAACATATACTTCAGGCAGTAAAAAAAAAGGGAATGGAAACACATTTATCAAAATATAGTCATCAGGAAGAAAATGGGAGTAAAAAATGGAACCGAAAAGATTGCACATTGTCACTGAAAAGTTCACAGACATGATCAAAAATGCATGCAGACTCCGTGGTCAATACTTTGCGTTTTACAAATGCATTGCCAGCAGGATAAGCTTGAAATAGCTCCATGTCTCCATATTTCTCGATCATATTTTCTAATTCATCCTCATATAGTTTCCGTTCACTAATCCATCCTTACCCTTGACATGTTCACACCATGTTTAATTCCAACAACTAACAACACCTACAGAATCATTCCGAAACACACAAAACCACATACAGAACTAGCCATAATTGCGGTTAGGAATCGATGCCTTTTTTAGAAAAAGATTTTCAGGAAATTAATTTAAACTCGGATTCTCTTTTTTTGGGGGGAAAGAACAGCCGAAAGAAAAAACAAAATGAAATTGTTTTAAATCTAATAAAAATATTTCCTAGGGTTAGAGTAATTTTTTATAAACTGTTTACATTTTTCAACTATATTATTTAGTACTTATAAAAAAAAAACTATATTATTTAGTTTGATAATGTATTTTTTGTATAATTCTATTAGATTTAAAACAAATATATATATATATATATATATATATATATATATATTAACATAAAATTTCTTGAATTTTTGGGGAAAAACAATCTCTTCAGAAAAAATTATATAATCAAACTATCTAAGCAGATTGGAAACTCCATATGATCTTTTAAAGTAAATAAATAAATATTTAACATACTAGTATTCATTGAATTCGGTTAAAGAGTTAGAGTGTCAGAGGGTTACGGCTAAGGTTAGAGGGTTATAGTAGGGGTTACAGTAGGGTTAGAGTATCCAACTATAGAATTTCACCACAATTCTAATATTAATATCAAAATTATTACAATAGATTTTATAATAATTTATATCTCTTCGTAGTAGAAAATTTTATCTTTCAAAAAAAAACTTCTGCCAATATCTGTTAACTTAACCCGTTATTAACGATAACGGGTTACGTGATCGTAACCCATCATCGTCAATAACGGGTTAAGTATGAACATTTTAACAGTGTATTTGTCTAAGTAGATGAATATTTCGATGTGAAGTTCTGCCGATATCTTACAACTTAACCCGTTATTGGGGATGACGGGTTAAGATCACTTAACCCGTCATCGTCAATAACGGATTAAGTAGAGAGATTTTGACAGTGTTTTGGCCTAAGTGGATGAATATTTGGTCTGAAGATGATGAATACTACTTAACCCGTTATTTCAGGTGACGGGATCTTAACCCGTCATCGTCAATAACGGGCTAAGTAGAGAGATTTTGACAGTATTTTGGCCTAAGTGGATGAATATTTGGTCTGTATATGATGAAGTTCTGCCGATATCGTACTACTTAACCCGTTATTGCAGGTGACAGGTTAAGATCACTTAACCCGTCATCTTCAATAACGGGTTAAGTAAAGAGATTTTGACAATGTATTTGTCTATGTTGACTCTTTACAAGATGAAGTACTGCCAATTTATTCATACTTAACCCGTTATTTAGAATGACGGGTTAAATAGGGTTATTTCTCCAGTTCTATTTGCTGATTGTGGATGAAAATACAATTTCACAAAATGAGTTTATTCACAACAATTTAGAAAAGTGATGTCACGTTCATTCACAGCAATCCACATCAATTACATATCGCACCAATTCATTCACATAAATAAAAACTAAGATCACAACAATATATATGATACGACAGATAATATGACATTCATTACCAAATATTCATCTCAACAATTCATTCAACTACATTTGTGAAATTATTTCAAGTAGCAATTACAAGACATTCAGTACCAAATATTCATCTCAACAATGACTCTAAAGTAGTCTAGATGGATCAATCATTTATCTTCATGGTTGACTTCCATGGATGCCCGATATTTATCTACAACATTCATCAATATAGAAACAAACTTTGCATTAGTTATTTGAGGAATAAAATCATCAACCCAACACTAAAATACTAATAACGAACCACTTGTTACATACTACCTTTTACGACCACGTGGTTTGCGATCACTGGGTGTAAATTGATCAGGCGAGTTTCTCTTTCGTTGGGGATTTCGTCGTCTACCTTGCGTCTCGGGAGATTGAGGGTCATCCGACCACTGCTCCTCAACATCTTTTTTAGGTGGTTATTGTTGTTGAACGTGTTGTGGCTCGGCGATGTGAATTCCCGGCCTTGTCATGCTCTTTCACCGTGAGAACCTGCCACGTTGGCTTTAAATATGCATCAAGTTGCGGACCTTCACCCACCTCTTCAATACTACGGCGGCACGACTTTAGCATCTCCTGCATTAATTCCTTAACGCTTTCGGGTACCTTACTCTTCAAGACGCGAGTAGCTATCCGAACGTTTTCCCATGTGTTTTCAATCTACATTAGGTTGAAAATTTCAATTTAAACAACATGTATACTAAATGTATCATCCCATCCTCAAATAACAATACATGCATACTAAATATATGAAATTGCGTGAAATTTTACTAACCAAGTTCCGATACGTCGACGCCTTTGGTTGATACATCGGCTGGGAAGAGGAATATGCCGGTGGTGGTTCTTCCTCGGTTGGGAGAATCGGAATCTGCACACCGGCTGGTACAGCAGCTTGTGGAGAAACATACAACCGTGTAATGCGCATGTACCACGTCATGTATATATGTTGGAAAGAGCCATCGAACGGTATAGCGAAGAACATCATATTCGGTGACATCTGATACCGCGTGGTGTTCCAGGTGGCCACATGGACCCAGTGGAAATCAGCCCAATCGAAGTTGGGCACTCGACCTGTTCCTCTCACCTCGTACAATTTTTATCATAACACCTGATTTTAGGAATCTTCTGCTGATATCCGAATTATCGCATCACTCTATACGAATACTGGAACTCAACAGCAGAAAAATTCACAAGTGGTGCGACCGTCAATCAAAGGGCACCAGCCAAACAAATCGGTGGAACCCTTTCCAACCTGACGGTCGAGTACGGTACCCAATTGACGAACTCGTCCCGCAAGTTATCTAACTCATCTCTATAATAGGTAAGAGATTGGCGTGGGTTATTGACTCACGTGTGCCGCCCCGCCTAATATACCCCTAAAGGAGGTAACAACTATGGAACCGGTAGGTTGGCCAACCAATCCGGTGTTGGTTCAATAATACGGGAACGTCCGATGTGGATGTGTTTTCAACTCCAGATTTGCAATAGATTTATCGGGCCACCCATTTGTACGGCACCTAATGCACATGCGCACAAATTCCTATACAGTAGTGCCAATGCCGCACTCCCCCAACTGAAATGGTCGGCAAAACCAAAATTTTCCAACAACCATAAATACTTGAGCGGCACGCTCGCACCGGATGAGTTAGGGAAGATCACTCCCCCGATCATACTGAATATGTATGCACGAGCATAGTAACGTATGGATTCCTCGTCCGAGTCGACCGTCAAATATTCCTTGAACTGCAATTTCAACAAACTAAGATAAAATGATTTACCGTCGAAGATTTCATTCCAAAAATCAGCTTCCGCTTTATCTTTCTCATCTTCTAAGGCTTGATCTAATAGGTCTAGATCATAATCTTCGGGAATATCTTTGAGGATTTCACTTTGAACGTCCACTCTTTTTTGTCCAACGACTCCTCCAGGCCGATGCCGAGCAAATCACGAACAACTGCTACTCAGTCAAAGTCCATGTTCCCTGTTACAGCGACCCCATCTATTGGTAGCCCAGTAATGAGTGCTACATCTTGAAAAGTGACGGTTATCTCACCAACTGGTAGGTGGAATGTGTGGGTCTCCGGCCTCCATCGTTCTACAAGAGCTGTAAGTAGCGGTCGATCAAGCTTCATATCCCCCATGAATCGAGCTCCGTAGAAACCGACCTCAACTAAGTACGGAGTGATACGAGCGTCAAAGAGAAGAACTGCGTGCTTCCGAAAGTTACATTTCTTTGCAGACCCATTCCGCACAGCTTCGGATCGGTGTATGGATTGCAACGTAAGTAAGCTTGAGTCCAACGGTCTAGGAGGTGTAACGGAAACCGAGAATGACGGACCTGTCTCGGCAGATGTAGATTGACGGCCACCAACCTACACGAACAAAGATAAATGTTGTTATTATTAAGACAGTATTACATATTGGTATTTCAAACCAATAATAATAATCGATCTTACCTCTATAATTGGTGCGCCACTAGCGCTACCAGAAGGGCTTCTTGGTTGCCTCGTTCTAGCCATTTATCTATGAAAAAAAAAAATTAAGCTTAGTTGATAGGCATTATATCTATTTATCTATCATCAATAAACATAGCGAAATTGTGAAAAATAACCCACAAATGACAACGAAAAATAGCAATACAAGCAACTTGGTTGGATTTACGTAACACAAACCACCCCAACTTGTAGAAGTGAGTTTCGAGTCATTTGTTGCGAGATACAGCCATGTACCACTTTATTTTGCTTTTTTTTAAACTAAAAGCGCTACACGGCCGTATCTCTCGAACCGTTAGTCGAAACTCATTTTTACAAGTTGGGGTTGCTTGTGTTACGTGAGATCAACCTACCTGCAAAGTTTCGTATTTTTTTGAATCCATTTGGAGGATTCAGCCACACCTTCCAGTACGGCTACCTTGTTACGACTTCACTCCAGTCACTAGCCCCGCCTTCAGCATCCCCCTCCTTGCGGTTAAGGTAACGACTTTGGGAAATGGAATGAGATACAATCAAGATAGCATCAAAATCGTGAAAATTATATCGTTGATGTTTTGTCTGATTTGATGGGAGGGGGAGAGAGAGGGTACTAGTCTAACCGCACTAAAAAAATTCTAACTTTATTTACTTATTATTCGAGGAACGTGAGAAAACCGAACAAAAGACATCCAAAATTTATAAAACTTTGCAACTCGGTCCAATTCACGTAGCACAAGCCACCCCAACTTGTAGAATTCAGTTTCGAGTCACGATTTGCGAGATACGGCCGTGTATCGCTTTATTTTGGATTTTTTTAAACCAAAAGCGCTACACGGCCGTATCTCTCGAACCGTGAGGCGAAACTCACTTCTAAAAGTTTTGGTGGCTTGTGCTATGTGAGACCAACCTACTCGCAAAGTTTCGTATTTTTTGGAACCCGTTTGGAGGGTTTTCTAATCTGATCGCACTAAAAGCTTTCTAAGTGATTTATTTCTTATGCGAGAAACGTGAGAAAATCGCACAAACGACATTCAAAATTTATAAAACTTTGCAATTTAGTCGTATTTACGTAGTACAAGCCATCCCAACTTGTAGAAGTGAGTTCCGAATCACGGTTCGAGAGATACGGCCGTGTATCGCTTTATTTGGCTTTTTTTTAAACCAAAAGCGATATACGGCCGTATCTCTCGAACCGTGAGTCGAAACCCACTTCTACAAGTTGGGGTTGTTTGTGCTACGTGAGACCATCCTACTCGCAAAGTTTCATATTTTTTGAAGGTCGATTGAAAGGTTTTCTAGTTTAACTGCACTACAGAGGTTCTAAGTAATTTAATATATACGGAACAATTATAAATACGACTCAATCTACAATATTGTCGAGCGATCAACAACAACTAGGACTACATTTGTATCTTGTAAATTCATTAAATGACTACTTACAAATTTCTACATCTACAAATTTTTTAGGCTTTTTTTATATATGGTAAATTATTGGAAAGAGAAAAAAAAATTAAAAATCTACAAATTTTCGGCACTTGAATATATTACAAGTCTTCCCAATTTTACATCTACAAATTACATAGACAGAATTTTTTTGCCACTTTCTACAAAATTTACTATGGAAAGATTTAAAAACCAACCGAATTAAAACTATTAAGGAAAAGAATTAGTCAATACCTTACAAAATAACTCCAAATTTAGCAAATATAAGTGTTGTGGCCGAACGACGGTTTCGATTGCCTTTCGAAGATGGGATAAGAGAGTAGGGTTTGGATGTTTGGAGTAGATATTGGGAGAAAGAGACTATGAGAATGGAAAAGGAGGAGGAAGAGCGGACGGAAGAGGAAGAGCGGGCGGAGGAGGAGAGGTTTCTGTTTTGATTAGGGTTAGGGTTTTCTGGGTTTGGGTTCGGCAGAAACAAGATAAAGAGTGGGGAGAGATCGAGAGAAGATGATACAAATCTAAAAATTATAAGTCTGCCTTAACCCGTCCTTGGAAACGACGGGTTAAGCAAATTTTTTAGCCTTAACCCGTTCTTTCCAAAAACGGGTTAAGGCTAAATTTTAGAAAAAAAACATGGGCCGCTGGATCAAAGATCCAACGGCCCAGACTTCCGTTCGCACGGGTCTGTGCACATAGACCCATTTGCAACGGAAGTGTAACACCCCGCAAAATTGGAAATTACAATTTTGCCCCTGGGTGTTACGCACGTATATTTTGTAATGTATTTCATTACATATTTTGGATTCGTACTATTTATACATTTTCCGTATTGATTTCAGTCAACTAAAATATAATATTTCAATCCCTGGGATTTACGTGCTTTTTACGTGTTTTTGATGCACGTGTTTCCACCACTATGTATAATATTTTCTATAGGTTTAAATTATTTATTCTTATGTATTTAAATCTATTTTATAAAACGAAAATTTATTTTCCCCTTGTTTTGATTAAAATGCATTTTTCAATTTTTGCACGTATGGTGCACGTGCAAATTTTTATTCTCATTTTGCTACTCTCATTTTACTATTTTTAGCATGCATTAGTTTTATTTAGCATTTCTTTTAATCCATGGACTTAAAGTTAAATTCTAGCCCAATAGACTAATTAAAAAGAGAGCCCACTAGGATAATTAAATTAGTTGAATAAAATGAGCCCATGTAGCAAGCCCACTAGATAATCAAACTAATTAATTAGAAATGAGCCCATGTAGCAAGCCCATTATTAAAATCACAAATTAAGTTATACATGACAAGTTACAATATTAGTACACATTTTTGAGTTATAGAAATGTGTTCATATTTGTTTGTGCATGTATGCATGCACACACAAATGTATTTGGACCATTTTGTGGGCTAGGGGAGGGGATTAATGGAGTGGTTAAGTTCATGGAGAGTGGGGAGATGAGAGGTTGGGAGTTTTAGGGGTTAAAAATATGAAGAGGTGAGAATTAAAAAGAGAATTAAAATGAGAAGTTATTAGGTGGGAGATTTTGCAATATAGTCCCTAGCATTGTCCTATAAATAGCAACCCATTTCTCATTCTTTTTCACACCAAAAATAAAATAAATAAGAGAAAGAGAAGAATAAAAGAAAGAGAGTGAGGGTCCTTTTGGAGGAATTGCTAGGGAGCTTGCTAGGAGGAGGAGCCATTGCTAGGAGTTGTCTTGGAGCTAGAAGAAGTGTCACATCTTTCCTTCAATTGTTCAAGCTTCAATAAGGTGGGTTCTCATGCTTTCTAATTTAGAACTATGCATGCTAGTGACAAAATATGAGCATTTTGTTTTGATATGTAGTTAAGATTTCATGTTAGTGTTACATGCTATGAATGAAAACAATATTGTTATGATTAAACAAATAATAGGATATTTTGACTAAAGAGCTAATACCATAGATCATGTTAGAATGCTTGTAAAATGTTATGCATGTTAAAAATGTATTCTTTTGTATGGGAAATTTGTTGAAAAATGTTGTTTTATGTTCTAGGGTCATGTTGATTAATGAATAAGAAAGAAAGATTAATATTGTGTTAGTGGTTGATTTTTATATTGTAGTACAAACATGCTAATTTTGATAAATAAAGTAAAATGTGATGGGATAAATATATTGTGTTTATGAATGGTAGAAATATTGTTATGACTAAGAGAACAATTTTCCATCACGATAGTTAAAAATAATAAAATGAATTACTGTCATAAACCATACTAGTATGCATGATTGTAAATGTCGAAATGTATAATTTGTAGGAAGATTGTTGAGACTTCTTAATGAGTTTAAATGCAAATTAAATTTGGAAAAAAAAAAATTCTAATACTCTTATAAAATGAAATAGAATATAGTAAAAATAGTTGTAGAATTTTTCAAGTATATTTGAGAAGTAAAAGAGATATTTGAAGATAGAATGAAATTTTGTTCTTAAGTTAATTATTTTTAAGAATATGAATTTTTTTATAAAAAAAAAAAAAAGACTTTGATGTGAGAATTAGTTTCTCTTATTGGGATTATGCAATTATGATGAATGTGAAATTCTAGATTTCTATGTGTACTCAAATTGTTAATGAGTTTAAATTAGATGAATGCATGAATAGAATTCTTGTTGGAAAGAATTGAGAATAAGTGAATTATGAATAGAACATTGATTAAGTTGTGAATTATTTGTATTTGATTAATTGGAGAGACTTCATGAGTTTAAAATTTGCAAATGAAATTGCTATTGTTGTTGATTCATGAATGGACTAAAAGAGAATTGTGATTGATGCCAAATGAGATATAGATCAAATTGTGGATGGCTAGAGACATGAAAATATCTAAGTGAAGACATGATAATGAAAAGGGTAAAAAGAAAATAATTTCCGAAACTGATCCACCGTGGAAAATATTTACCCGACTGGTCCACTTTTGAAAATATTTACCAAAGTTAGTCCAGAACTGGTTCACTTTCGAAATTATTTAGGTTGAGGACAAATTACACTAAGAGGTTCTTCCTTTATAGTAGTAGAGATGCAAATGAGATTGCAAGTGATAAAATCATGTTTGTGAAAAGGATAAATTTTTGTGAGATCGACGTTGAATAAAATTGTTTCATGAAAAAGAATTATTATTAAGGAATCATAAATCGTGATGTAATAAGATATCATATGAGTTTGAAATTTGTGAATGAGTTATTATTTGCTATGAATAGCTAGATCATGATTAGTGGCAAGACTAAGAAATGAATACTTGTGGATAAGTGTTAAGACAAGATTGTGATCTTTTTGTGAAATGAATTGAAAGATGAAATCATTTAAGTTTAAGACATGATTACTAAGGGGTATGTGTACCCATATTTCTTGTACATAAAAGGTTTATGATTTAGAATTAGTAAGACCTCGGTTACCGGTAATTTTGAAAGAAAGATTTTGAGACTTGATTTTGAGATAATGCCGTCGGGCGATCTCGTACTTTGTGAATAAATCCGGTATGAGGTAAAACTGATTCTAGGGTGATAACATATTCATGTCTTGAACTAAAAATAATTAGGCACTTAAGTGAAGATGTGATAAACTTGTGCAAACGTAAATGGGTGCTTCTATATAGTCGGCGGTGGATCTCCGTGGCTATAGACCCAGTTGGTGGACTGTGGTTGCCCCATAGGAGATGGGCTGTATTTTATCCGGGACTTAGGGTAGTCGACGGATGTTTACCATACTCCAAAGAATATGTATATACCGGGGCTAGAAGGGCATTTACGGGATTATCATCACGATATAATAGCCAGGGAGGCTGGGATCTGTTAATATAAGCCAGGGAGGCTGAGATCCGTATCTGTGAAATAACTCTAAAACTTGTTTTATTACTGGGTAGTCTCATGGCGAGGGATCGAACCCTTTAATGTGGAGTACGTAGGCGCTTGCCCTCAGACCTATGTAGTATGGGATGCATAGAATCTGAACAAGTGTGCATTAGTGTCATCCTAGTGTAGAATTGTGTGCATTAGGCATTAAGGCATGACATACACTTATGTTTAGAATAATCACCTTTGACACTTTACTTGTTCATTCAATCTTTGTTTGTGATTTGTTAAAGTATGAGATCGTTATACAATTCCCGGCATAGAGAGGATAGCCGTGTATAACATTTCGTCAGTTGTAAGTAACTGACGTGCCCACAGATTAACATGCAGGTAAAGGACTATTCATGGAGCTATAAAGTGGATATGCTGATGCTGTTTTATTTTAAAGATGTTGTAAATGTTTTATTGTAAATTTCATTCTTCCGCTGTGCAAAACCAAGTTGTAATTGAACTCTGATGTATTGTGAATAAAAAGTTTTAAATTCCTTGTAAAATTGTACGAAGTGAAGTAAAGATCCTGTGAAATCTCGAATTTGTCCTTGTTTGAAATTCGGGGTGTTACAGATGGTATCAGAGCATGCTTCACAAGTAGTACAAGTTTATAAGGAACGATAAAAAGTGACGATAAATTTGGGAACAAACCAAAAGAGTCCTTCTGTCAACCGGGTGTAAACAACCCTAAGCGACACGGTACTTAAGCGTCTTCGGACTACCGCTAGCTGGGAACCGACTCTTACGGCTAACCCAAGTAAATCAGAACTTGATAGACTAAAGATGTGTTTAGGAAGAGTAGTAAGATCATTAACTATAGTCTAGAACCCGTGACACCTTATTGAGTAGTTACAACATTATTCCTGTAGACACTACAGTGTGAGTTTCAGTCTATAGAGATTTAAATGTAAGTAATTTACATTTGTGTTGCTCTATGCACTGATATTTTCTTTTTCTTTTGGATGGCTGGAGTCGTGAATGCAGTCGTTATTGACTTTCATTCATGATGTTTTTCTCGTATACATTGATATGAGAGTGTAAGCGAGCACATTTTCTCCTGGGTATCAGAGTGGCGCAGTGGAAGCGTGGTAGCTTGGACCGTCATTCATGATACCTTACACACTTCCCTCTCAAATTATTTTGTAGATTTTTATCATGGTACTTTCTCCGTAGTCAATATTTTTCAAATAAATATTTTCTTATGTTATTAAATCATTTGAATATTTATTATTTATCTATCTTCCTTAGTCTTGATATTTTAAACTTGTTTTTCAAAATTTCGTCTTTCATGTATTTACGTCACTTTATGTTTACCCGTTTACATCAACTATTACTTCACATATTTTGTCAAATTTTAAATTGCCATTTATTAAATTAATATTGCAGCCACTATTTGCTTAATTTATTATTTTGGATTTTTCTTATGAAATTTTCTTATGTGCACTCATTTTATATGATTTGATTTATATGATACTATCCTATATGTTTTTAACAAGATTGAAATTTTCTACCTATATAAATGTGACCTACTATTTGTTTTGATATATTCATTTTTACTATTAATCTCTACTCATTACTTTTATTGTTTTGCACTGTATATACTCACTATTTATACATTATCTTTTCTCAAATTTTAACTGTCTTACACTCTTAATTATTACTTATATTCTTCCAATGATCTCTATATATATATCATATATTTCAATATTCTTATTATACATATCATTTTACCCTCATCTAATTACTACATTAATATTTTTGCATATACTTGTTTATGCCTATTGTCCTAATTTGCTACACTATATGATTATTGTTTTCAATTGTGTTTCCATCTCGTGTATGTGCTTTACACTATTTTGTCTTAATGTTATAAAATATTTTCATCACTACAAAATTTTGTATATTCACAAAGTATTTCAACGTATGCTTTCTATTTTTTCAAATTGTGTGTATAATTATTATAGTTCCCTTACAAACTATTTTATTAATGGACATACAAAGTCATTTTATGTTTTCAACAAAGTCTTATTCCCAATTTATTTTTCCAAAATCTTATTCAATGGTCATGTTTTAAATTGCTAATTCGATTTCGTTTTGCAATTTACAAATTTTTACCGTTTATTACTTTGATAAATTTTTCTAAATTACCTATTGGCTGTGTTCTCTTCACCACATTGTTTTCCGAACTATTTCGAATTTAACAACTTAATCAACTTTCCCTTTTATCCAATAGCTTACCTAATATTATTTTTGTACGAAATTTTCTCTCAAACTATTCTATCTCTTGTCGCATTTCAGTTCTTATGCCATTTCCTAATTTTCGTTCTGTCTTGTAACATCTTAATATTCATAGTCTTCTTATAAAGAGTTTGTCTTGTTTTTATTGTTGCGCATACTACATTTTTTTTAGTTGCAGTTTCCTAAATACAAATATTTTCTTTGACGTATACAAAATACAATCTTTACCCTAGCGAGTTCCGGGGACGGAACTACTCTAAGGGGGGGAGAGTGTAACACCCCGCAAAATTGGAAATTACAATTTTGCCCCTGGGTGTTACGCACGTATATTTTGTAATGTATTTCATTACATATTTTGGATTCGTACTATTTATACATTTTCCGTATTGATTTCAGTCAACTAAAATATAATATTTCAATCCCTGGGATTTACGTGCTTTTTACGTGTTTTTGATGCACGTGTTTCCACCACTATGTATAATATTTTCTATAGGTTTAAATTATTTATTCTTATGTATTTAAATCTATTTTATAAAACGAAAATTTATTTTCCCCTTGTTTTGATTAAAATGCATTTTTCAATTTTTGCACGTATGGTGCACGTGCAAATTTTTATTCTCATTTTGCTACTCTCATTTTACTATTTTTAGCATGCATTAGTTTTATTTAGCATTTCTTTTAATCCATGGACTTAAAGTTAAATTCTAGCCCAATAGACTAATTAAAAAGAGAGCCCACTAGGATAATTAAATTAGTTGAATAAAATGAGCCCATGTAGCAAGCCCACTAGATAATCAAACTAATTAATTAGAAATGAGCCCATGTAGCAAGCCCATTATTAAAATCACAAATTAAGTTATACATGACAAGTTACAATATTAGTACACATTTTTGAGTTATAGAAATGTGTTCATATTTGTTTGTGCATGTATGCATGCACACACAAATGTATTTGGACCATTTTGTGGGCTAGGGGAGGGGATTAATGGAGTGGTTAAGTTCATGGAGAGTGGGGAGATGAGAGGTTGGGAGTTTTAGGGGTTAAAAATATGAAGAGGTGAGAATTAAAAAGAGAATTAAAATGAGAAGTTATTAGGTGGGAGATTTTGCAATATAGTCCCTAGCATTGTCCTATAAATAGCAACCCATTTCTCATTCTTTTTCACACCAAAAATAAAATAAATAAGAGAAAGAGAAGAATAAAAGAAAGAGAGTGAGGGTCCTTTTGGAGGAATTGCTAGGGAGCTTGCTAGGAGGAGGAGCCATTGCTAGGAGTTGTCTTGGAGCTAGAAGAAGTGTCACATCTTTCCTTCAATTGTTCAAGCTTCAATAAGGTGGGTTCTCATGCTTTCTAATTTAGAACTATGCATGCTAGTGACAAAATATGAGCATTTTGTTTTGATATGTAGTTAAGATTTCATGTTAGTGTTACATGCTATGAATGAAAACAATATTGTTATGATTAAACAAATAATAGGATATTTTGACTAAAGAGCTAATACCATAGATCATGTTAGAATGCTTGTAAAATGTTATGCATGTTAAAAATGTATTCTTTTGTATGGGAAATTTGTTGAAAAATGTTGTTTTATGTTCTAGGGTCATGTTGATTAATGAATAAGAAAGAAAGATTAATATTGTGTTAGTGGTTGATTTTTATATTGTAGTACAAACATGCTAATTTTGATAAATAAAGTAAAATGTGATGGGATAAATATATTGTGTTTATGAATGGTAGAAATATTGTTATGACTAAGAGAACAATTTTCCATCACGATAGTTAAAAATAATAAAATGAATTACTGTCATAAACCATACTAGTATGCATGATTGTAAATGTCGAAATGTATAATTTGTAGGAAGATTGTTGAGACTTCTTAATGAGTTTAAATGCAAATTAAATTTGGAAAAAAAAAAATTCTAATACTCTTATAAAATGAAATAGAATATAGTAAAAATAGTTGTAGAATTTTTCAAGTATATTTGAGAAGTAAAAGAGATATTTGAAGATAGAATGAAATTTTGTTCTTAAGTTAATTATTTTTAAGAATATGAATTTTTTTATAAAAAAAAAAAAAAAAGACTTTGATGTGAGAATTAGTTTCTCTTATTGGGATTATGCAATTATGATGAATGTGAAATTCTAGATTTCTATGTGTACTCAAATTGTTAATGAGTTTAAATTAGATGAATGCATGAATAGAATTCTTGTTGGAAAGAATTGAGAATAAGTGAATTATGAATAGAACATTGATTAAGTTGTGAATTATTTGTATTTGATTAATTGGAGAGACTTCATGAGTTTAAAATTTGCAAATGAAATTGCTATTGTTGTTGATTCATGAATGGACTAAAAGAGAATTGTGATTGATGCCAAATGAGATATAGATCAAATTGTGGATGGCTAGAGACATGGAAATATCTAAGTGAAGACATGATAATGAAAAGGGTAAAAAGAAAATAATTTCCGAAACTGATCCACCGTGGAAAATATTTACCCGACTGGTCCACTTTTGAAAATATTTACCAAAGTTAGTCCAGAACTGGTTCACTTTCGAAATTATTTAGGTTGAGGACAAATTACACTAAGAGGTTCTTCCTTTATAGTAGTAGAGATGCAAATGAGATTGCAAGTGATAAAATCATGTTTGTGAAAAGGATAAATTTTTGTGAGATCGACGTTGAATAAAATTGTTTCATGAAAAAGAATTATTATTAAGGAATCATAAATCGTGATGTAATAAGATATCATATGAGTTTGAAATTTGTGAATGAGTTATTATTTGCTATGAATAGCTAGATCATGATTAGTGGCAAGACTAAGAAATGAATACTTGTGGATAAGTGTTAAGACAAGATTGTGATCTTTTTGTGAAATGAATTGAAAGATGAAATCATTTAAGTTTAAGACATGATTACTAAGGGGTATGTGTACCCATATTTCTTGTACATAAAAGGTTTATGATTTAGAATTAGTAAGACCTCGGTTACCGGTAATTTTGAAAGAAAGATTTTGAGACTTGATTTTGAGATAATGCCGTCGGGCGATCTCGTACTTTGTGAATAAATCCGGTATGAGGTAAAACTGATTCTAGGGTGATAACATATTCATGTCTTGAACTAAAAATAATTAGGCACTTAAGTGAAGATGTGATAAACTTGTGCAAACGTAAATGGGTGCTTCTATATAGTCGGCGGTGGATCTCCGTGGCTATAGACCCAGTTGGTGGACTGTGGTTGCCCCATAGGAGATGGGCTGTATTTTATCCGGGACTTAGGGTAGTCGACGGATGTTTACCATACTCCAAAGAATATGTATATACCGGGGCTAGAAGGGCATTTACGGGATTATCATCACGATATAATAGCCAGGGAGGCTGGGATCTGTTAATATAAGCCAGGGAGGCTGAGATCCGTATCTGTGAAATAACTCTAAAACTTGTTTTATTACTGGGTAGTCTCATGGCGAGGGATCGAACCCTTTAATGTGGAGTACGTAGGCGCTTGCCCTCAGACCTATGTAGTATGGGATGCATAGAATCTGAACAAGTGTGCATTAGTGTCATCCTAGTGTAGAATTGTGTGCATTAGGCATTAAGGCATGACATACACTTATGTTTAGAATAATCACCTTTGACACTTTACTTGTTCATTCAATCTTTGTTTGTGATTTGTTAAAGTATGAGATCGTTATACAATTCCCGGCATAGAGAGGATAGCCGTGTATAACATTTCGTCAGTTGTAAGTAACTGACGTGCCCACAGATTAACATGCAGGTAAAGGACTATTCATGGAGCTATAAAGTGGATATGCTGATGCTGTTTTATTTTAAAGATGTTGTAAATGTTTTATTGTAAATTTCATTCTTCCGCTGTGCAAAACCAAGTTGTAATTGAACTCTGATGTATTGTGAATAAAAAGTTTTAAATTCCTTGTAAAATTGTACGAAGTGAAGTAAAGATCCTGTGAAATCTCGAATTTGTCCTTGTTTGAAATTCGGGGTGTTACAGGAAGAAAGCTCTCTCTCTCTCTCTCTTTCTATATATATATAGAGATATGAGGGCCCGAACCATTTACACGGAGGGCAGTGCACAACGGAAGGGCCCTATATATTTATATATATAGAGAGAGAGAGAAAAGTGAGCCTTATATAGAGTATGAGAAAATTTTCCTCATACAAAGTGATTATACTCACTTTGTGGGTCCCTTATAGATGATCCACTCCGTCCATCATGTTTATCATGCTAATGGATGTATGTGTAGAAAAAATCAAGTGGTTTGGAGGTCATTCACTCATGCATCATTTGAATGAAAAATGAACGATTTCAACAGTAATACAAATCGAACCACAAATTAGACTCGCATGATGCATGGGTGAATGACCATCAAACCACTTGATTTTTTTCGACACATACATCCATTAGCATGATAAACATGATGGACGGAGTGAATCTTCCATAAGGGTCCCACCAAGTGAGTATAATCACTTTGTATGAGGAAAATTTTCTCAAACAAATATGAGATTCACATTACTCACATATACATATATATATATATATATCCCAATGTGTATAAATAACATTTACATGAACAATATTTTTGATTAGAGTAATTCACATAGACTAATTATATCCCAAATACAAACATCCATAAAATCGCATGTGAAAGATGGAAACTATAACTAAAGGTGCGACTACATAACAAAGTTATAATCAGAATTCAAACTTTTACAAGTACAATTGAAATGAAATCCTACAACCAGAAACAATTGAAATGAAGAAACAAAAAATGCTGAGCTCCTACCAACTACCCTACCCTGAAACTTCTCCGACCACCCCAGCCTGCTTTTGCTCCGGTCATTAACCCCCCTCCTCCCAGTCATCTTCACTCCCATCCCAGTCACCTTCGTCACCGCATTTCGACCTTTCTTCCCAACCGTGAACCCAAGAACTATACCCAACTCCATCCTCTGCTTCGCAGCCTCAACTTTGCTCCATGCTTTCTGAATCCGAGTTGAGGGGTTGCGGACCCACTGAGGGGTCGCGCACCCACTCGTGTCCACCTCCTCCCCCACTGCCAGCGATAACACAGCCCTCTCCCGACTACAAAGTTTTGTCCCCACAACCTCCTACTACTACAATACACAATCCTGGCCATAACCGAAACCTTCTTCAGCAGGTTGGTGTGGAGACACTCCAAACCCACACTTCTGCTCAAACTTCATCGGAGATGCTAGAAAGAGTTGGAGACTCCCATAGGCTCAGACGCGCACTATCCCCAAGGCGGGCACGCCATGGCGCACACCACAGCCCGGGGAAAGGCGACGATCATCACCGCCAGCATCGGGAGCCACCACCGAGGGGAAGGGCCCATGGTAGGGGTCCTCCTACTCGCTTCAGAGAGCGGCAGCGGTCCCCCACCACGATCCTGCATTCCCATCGGAGGCGGAGTGTCATTGACATGAGGGACAGAGAGACTAAAAATGGCAATGTAACAGTAACTTCTAGGAGCATCTCCTCCAGCAACAGATCTCTCAATGCTAGGACAAAGGCAGGTGCCCAACCTACTACAGTACGCCCCCCTACCGCCGGCCCAAACACTCAATGCCTCCTTATCAACCCCGGCGACCAAGCTCCTGAACACCCCTTGGGCACTAACGTTAGGGACCAACGAGGGGTTCCAAACGTAGCACCGCCGGAGACAGTGGAGCGAGCGCGCGAGGGGGAGGAAGCGGAGGAGTGGGTGGTGGTGGCCAGAGGGCAGAAGAGGAAGAATAGTTCTACCACTAGTCCTGCCCAAGGTATCGGCGACTCTGACTACCCTAGATCATTTCTCGACAACTATGAGGCTAGCATGAAAAAAAGTTCCAGAAAGGGTAAGAAGAAACCTGCCCCATGCTTTAATTGTGGGGATCTCGGCCACTTCCGATCGGAGTGTACCAAGGAAGTGCGTTGCATTAGGTGCTTGAAGTGGGGACATATGTCTTACTCGTGCACTAACGGAGTCAATTCCAGTTTGGATACCGATCGGACTGTGCTGAGAGGGAAGTCACCGGGGAGTCCCACTAGGATTAAGCTTGCTAACAGTTTGGCGGTGATCAAAAGCGAAGAAGCATGGCTCAAGCAATGGTGTGCGATTGCTAGGGTCAGCTCGGGAAGCCCATCCGAATCACACTTACTCCAAGCCCTGATTCACAGGTGGCCCTGTAGTGCCGATCGAGAGTGGGTGGTCAAGAAGTTGTGCCACAAACAATTCTTGGTCTCCTTCCCTAAACCGGAGAAGGTTTTGGAGGTGGTGGGCATGGGGAAAGTTGATTTTGGGCATTTTCAGGTGGATTTCAGCGAGTGGTCTCACACGTTCGGGGCTGAGCCTCCCCAGGGTGAACTATTTTGGATATGGATTCATAACATCCCAATCCAATTTTGGAGAAGAGAAGCCATTCAAGAGATAGTCTCGGATTTTGGATCGGTGGAGCAACTGGATGAGAAAACGGAGCGCCGCTCCGACCTGATCTCAGCAAGAGTGCTTATCAGATCCATCGACATTGAGCTCATGCCGCGATTTGCAAAAATCTACTCTTTTGAGTCGGCGTATTTGGTGAGATTTGTCCTTGATCGGAGAGTGGAACCACTACCGGAGGCTACCCCCTCTAAGGCAGCTACTGCTATCAGGGACAGCCGGAGCTACAAACAGGTGTTATCGCCATCGAAGCTCAGCACTATCGATGGAGCTCACGAGATTGAGAGAGCTCACCGAGAGATTCTCAGGGCGGCGGCGGTGGGTTCGTCTCGAACTCCGAACAGGTATGGTGACAGAGAGGCGCGTCCCGATGCATCTAACGGTCAGGAGCTCACTAGGGCCCCCAACGCAGCAGATCCAACGGTGCTCCAAACCTTCAGACCTGATTTGGTTAGATCTGAGCTCACCAACTCCTTTGCAGTCAAAAGCACGGCTTGCAGGGGTGGTCTGGCTCTTTTGCGTACACAGAGGGTGCGCTCAGTGGCTCAGAGGGGAGCGTCAGGGTCCAAGCACCCCATTAATGGCAACGACCAACTAACCCACAACTTGCAGGCTTTGGGAGAGAAGTTGGTGGAGGAATCTTCTGTTTTTGGAAAAACAACAAGCGAGAAACCATTGTCGACCAAAGAATGGGTTACACAAAGATGGTTCTCATCTGATAAAGTGGAAGAAGTAGCTGAGAAACTGGGGGGGAGGAGAGAAAGCTACAGCCTTGGGAAGCGAGGCGCAGAGCCCTCTGGGGAAAGTATCGGTAGTTGGTGGCCTCAACCAGAGTAAGAAGAGCGCTTCTGTGAAAGCTCTCAACTCTGGCGAAGTTGGTGGAAAAGCTACAGAGGTGAAGAAAGGTGTAGATAGTGAAGCAGGGGTGCAGAGGAGTAGTTCTGAGCAAGAAGAAGATGAGCGAAGGGTTGCATTGGGTCTTTCGAAGCAAGTGATTATGATGCCAGATCTAGTACACCGAGCTCCCCTCAAACCCACCGCTTCACCCACCAATAGGGGACTGACAGCTGACGGTGAAGTTGCGCACGCCGAAAGTCTGCTACGCTCGAGGAGCGAGCCTCTTAAATGTGACTTGATGCCTTCTGAACCCACCGGCAGGCACTCCAACCATCAGGTGACAGCTGGCGCATGTGGCAGGCGAACCGGCTCAGTGGGTAGCTCGAGGAAAGCGCCAAACGAGGCAGGTGGTGTGATTACTCGCGGAATAGATCTTGCTAATGTGGTGTCCGGCTCCTATTCTTGTGAGCCTAAGAGTGGGCCGCTTATTGGCGACTGTGGGCCCAAAGAGGGGTCCACATTGCCTCTAACTGTATCTGGAACTGGTAATGCTCAGGACTCGTGCGGGCCCAAAGAGGGGACCACAATTGGTGAATCTTGTTTTATCATTGGATCTACGAGCGATGGGCCCAATGAGGGGTCCGTGGTAAAAGTTCTCAGTCATAATGAGGAATCCGTGCCAACAGACAGTGATGAGGACCCAGAAGGACGGCTTAATCTCGATGTTGAGTTTTCTTTCTCCGATGAAGACTCAGAAGATACGGAGTTCATTGCTAACACCCAGAGGGTGGTTTCACCGGAGTTTGTCCGATCCTCAATTCCAGACTCAGCTCCCGGTATTTGCTCGGGACAGCCCCGTAGAGCGGTTGGTTTCAGGGTTCAGCGCTCTCCCAAGAGGGCTCATGTGGAGTCCTTGGACGACTATCTTGAGGTCGCCGCTGCAGCTAAAGCCGCTAAGTTTGACAATGGAGGTACGAAAAGTTTTTTAGCATCTATTTTAAATTTCATGTCAGATTCTGATGTTTTATCTCTAGCCATCACATGTGGGTTAGAAGTTTGTGACACTGAGCGTATTGCCTTACTCCTTAATAAAATTCGGGGTTGGGAAACACATAGAGTTAGGACTTCTGACGATAATGCTGCTGGAGTCGGCGCGGGGCCGACTATCATTCTCGAGGATGTAGCCGGCCCTACACCTTCCACAACGATCTCACATGACAACTCCCCCCAATGAATACACTTTTTTGGAATGTTAGGGGGTTGGGGGATAGGGGAAAGAGGGGTATGGTACGGGATGTCATTAACAATTCCAAGGCGGATGTAGTAGGACTGCAGGAGACCAAACTTCAGCACGGGCGCAAACTCAAAAGAGTTGGTGGTTACAGAATCAAGGAGTGGTTGCTTCGCCCCTCTGTTGGTGCCTCAGGGGGGATTGCCATAGGGTTCAACCCCGATCTTCTGTCCTGCGAAGAGAAACACTGTGGTACGTTCTCCTTGACTGCCCGACTTAAGCGACGTTCAGATGACTGGATGCAGACGGTGACTGTGGTCTATGGGCCGAACACGGCCACAGACAGAGAGGCCTTCTGGCAGGAATTGGCCGATATCCGTCAGCGCTGGTCGGGACCCTGGATTGTAGGGGGGATTTCAACATTACTAGATTTGCTTTTGAGCACAAGGGAAGAGGGGCTAGTGACAAACACCGGGAGGAATTCAATGCAGTCATCACGGAACTTGAACTGATTGATATCCCGATCAATGACAGACTGTTTACTTGGTCTAACTTGCAAGCGGATCCGGTTATGGCCAAGCTAGACAGGGTTCTAGTATCTATGGATTGGGAAGCCTTATTTCCTCTCGCATCGGCAAGAATGATCCCCAGGCCAACCTCAGATCACACACCAATCCTACTCAATGTAGGGAATCGGGGAGCCCGCAAGCCTAGGAAATTCAGATTTGAAAAGGCATGGCTGGAAATTCGGGGATTCCATCATATGGTTATGGAGAACTGGGCACTTTCAATGGCCGGCAGGGACGCGGCGTCTAGATGGTGTGGTAAAATTCGTAGACTGAGGAAGAGGCTCTGTAAATGGAATCGATCTAGATTCGCGACAATTTGGCGTGATAAAGAGTGCTATCTGGAAGGTATTGATGAGCTTGAGAGGGTGGAGGAAACTAGAGTCCTTTCGCAGGAAGAGCGAAACAGGCTGTTAGAACTCCGTAATAACATTGCCAATCTGTATAGACTAGAAGAGATCAAATGGCAACAGAGGTCCAGGATTTCGTGGCTCAAAGAGGGAGACGCGAATACAGCCTACTTTCATAGGATTGCAAGCGCGAGAAGGAGATCAAATCTTATCCTATCAATTCAGACAGATACAGGAACATCGCAAGATGACAAGGTGATCTCCACTACATTCCAGACATTCTATAAGGGTCTATTCGGGAAGAAGAATGACTTCAGGGTTCCAATGGGGGCACACTTCTGGCAGGAGTATCAGAGTGATCCAGGCCATAACTTCTCCTCCTTGGAGGAACCATTCACGGAATTGGAGGTCAAAGCAGCCATTGATCAGATGGGAGCTGACAAGTCACCTGGGCCAGATGGCTTCCCTATGCTGTTCTTCCAAGTGTTCTGGGAAGAAATTAAAGGAGAATTTATGGATGTTATGATGGAATTTTTTCACAATAACCTGAGGCTGGGAATGTTCAACTTTGCAGAAGTTGTGCTGATCCCCAAACGGGAGGATTCTAAGTGCATTGGGGATTTTAGACCAATTAGCCTGATAAACTGCTCGGCTAAGATCATCACTAAGGTCCTAGCCATCCGCCTGGGAAGCATCATGGACAGTCTTGTCAGTAGAACTCAGACGGGATTCATTAAGGGCAGATGTATCTTAGACTGCGTGGCTACTGCCGAACAAGTTATTCACCACTGCCACAAGAGCAACTCCAAGAACTTCCTTCTCAAACTGGATTTTGAGAAAGCATACGACTCTGTGGATTGGGAATGTTTGCTAGAGGCTCTCAGGGGGAGAGGTTTTGGGGACAAATGGATTAGATGGATTCAACAATGTCTACACTCTAGCAAAACGGCAATCTCAGTGAATGGGAGATCGGGTCCGTCATTCCCGTGCAAGAAGGGGCTCCGTCAGGGGGATCCTTTATCCCCACTGCTATTCACTATTGTAGCAGATGTGCTCAAAGGAATGCTAGATAGGTGTCAAAGGAAAGGATGGATTACGCCTGTGGCCAGCAGCAATACTATTCAGGGGTGCACGATCCTTCAATATGCGGACGACACACTTATCTTCGGTAATGGGGCTAGAGCGGAAACAATTTGCTTTAAAGGGGTCTTTTACTGCTTCGAAGCCTGGTCAGGCCTGAGAATTAACTTCCATAAGAGCGCGCTAGTCCCTATATCACTCTCTGATGCGGAAATTCGGGAACATGCCACTATTCTCAACTGCGCGGTAGAGGAATTTCCTATCAAATACCTAGGGCTTCCGCTCCGCCCAGGGAGACTCACGAAGGCTGACTGGTTGCCTATTATTGACAGGGTGGAGGACAGACTGTCCGGATGGAAAGGCAAATCACTTTCTCTTGGGGGCAGAGTGGTTCTCATCAACTCTGTGTTATCCAATCTGCCAATTTACTACATGTCCTTTTTTGAACTCCCAAAGTGGGTGATCCAAAGGATCGATCGTATCAGGAAAAGATTCCTCTGGAAAGGTGCTGACTCAAATAAGGGAGGCTACCACCTTATTAAATGGAGTATTGCATGCATGAAAAAGAGGCACGGAGGGCTAGGCATCATTGACCTCAGAGATATGAATCTGGCACTCTTGGGGAAGTGGTGGTGGAAAGTGTTTCATCACTGCGGGGAAGGATGGCAGGACTTTATCCAACCTTACCTTCGAGGGAAAGGGACTAGAAGTCTAGGCTTCCGAGTAGGACCCAAAGTCTCCCGGTTCTGGAGAGGAGTTACTAAAGCCAACGGACCTTTCAAATCAGCAATTTCATCCTTGATCGGCAATGGTCGAAGCACCAGATTTTGGTGGGACAAATGGTGCGGTCCTCACCCCCTTAAGGAAGATTTCCCAGAGCTGTACGCTAAAACGAATCGACCGAATATCTCGGTGGCGGAAACATGGAAAAGGGGGACTTGGAGACCGTCGTTCCAAGGAACTCTTTCTCCGTGTTTGCTACAGCAATTGCATGTGTTACAAACGCGCATTGTCCACTCTGGGGTGATATGTGCCCAAGGTCCAGATCACGTGCGGTGGGGTCTCGAGAACAAGGGAGGGTTCTCGGTCAGATCACTGTACAACCGGATTCACTACCGAGGATGCAGGCCCAGCTGGGCAGCGGTACTCTGGAAGACAAAAACACCTTTGAAAATTAGAGCCTTCCTCTGGCTGGTGCTCAACAATGCCATTCTCACTAGAGAGAACCTCGCCAAGAGGCAACCCCACATTGCGACCAATTGCGGGTTCTGCAACGTTCACGTGGAAACCCTGAATCACCTGTTTCTTCACTGCACCAGAAGCAAGGCTGTCCTCATAGAGGTGCTGAGAGCGCTAGGAACAAATGACTACCCAAGAGAATATGAGGAACTGTGGGTTGGTCCCAGATTTGCATCAGTCCGTCATGATATGAAAGATGCATGGTTCATTGCCATTGCGGCAACCACATGGGTGTTATGGCTAGATAGGAACAATTTTTATTTCCGTGCTTCATGTAATTCTACTTCTAGTAATCTTACTCATATCATGCATTTAATTTTCTTTTGGGCTACAGCTGCTGCTTCAGGAGCAAGAGGAAGGATTGCAAGGGTTTTCCAGGTGGATGATTTTGATGACGAGGAGATAGAGATCGGGCCGACTCTAGACTGATGAGTGGACTCTCACCTCACATCTACTTTTTTGTATCAGACCCTGTACTTGTTTTTGTGTGTTGATTGCCTTTAGGATGGATGATGTAACCCACCCCCCAGGGTTTTGTTGGGGGTTATGTTTTATTTCCTGTACTGCACTTTTACTTTCCCGAGACTTCGGGGTTGTTTATTAATTTCTTATTAATGAAATAGGGTGGCATTATTCCACCTTTTCCTCAAAAAAAAAAAAAAAAACTTTTACAAGTACAAGATAAATAACATAAATAATTTATAGACAATATGATACTTTTATAGAATATAAATATTTTGATAATATAGAAATAGATGCTTAAAATTGAAGAGCGAAAGAGGCATTTAAAAACTAAAAGACCGATTTTCCTATTACATAATATCTCATTTTCCATATGCTATTGATATATTAGAACAAAACTCACATGGAACAAATACTTGTTAACAAGTGCAAGTCCAGTGAGTAGGATGTTCAACCATTATCACATTCCTTTTTCCTCTCATAAACCAATACGAGTATGCATCCATTGGTGAACATCATATCAAATTGTAAACATCAGTAATACTCATATAGAGGTAAAGTCTCCCCAGACATTTTCTGTTCTCAAACATTCAGTGACCACAGTACTGCAGTCCCAAAAACAACAATATAAACACCAACAAAACACAATGCATATGCAACCCGAGACCAGCAGAGGGCAAGGCATCTGAAAGTCATGAATAGTAACTGTTAATTAAATAAAGCCTAAATAGAGCCCGTTCAACTAACAAAAGATTAAATTCTCTAAACTCCTTTAAAAGTTCGCCTTTAATGATGAATTCATTAGTTGTAATGGTATAACTTTACTGGTGTGAAATTAACAAATGAAGGGAGATGAATATACAGCGACCATGAAAGAATGTTTAGATGTATGGTGTATACCTCATAACAAAATGACCGGAATCACATTCATAGGTAGACATTAGCTAATGCTTCATCTTCCAGTAATTGCAAGCAAAGGTGAAATCATCCCTTGAATTTCTTGTAGGGAATGTTGTATCTTTAACTCCTCGGCGACCATACGCTTAAGATTCCTTACATGACATCTCAACTCTTTCGAAGACTGAACATCCTCAGCATGTAGCTCGAGAACTTTCTTTGCTAATCCCATCAAGAACCTTGCATACCTTGGTATAGTGGCACACCTATGAAGAAAGCTCAATAGCAGGCTGAGATCATCAACATCTAAATTTGAGACACACTTGATAAGCTTCTTCCTTGCCACCAGTTCCTCCATAACAGCCACAATGCTATTAGGATTAATCCGATTTAGAGCTGAAACAAGCGCATCTTTGTGCCTGAACTTCTTTAGAAGCTTGTCGTGCTCTGCTAGTTTAACTTTGGTTGTCCTCTTTACAATGAAATCACTTTTGTCTGGCTTCTCGCTCTGTCCACGACGAAAGTACCTAAAATTTGAAGGCCTTAAAATTTTTTCTCTCGGCTCTGGAAGATATCCACCAAACACATCAACAATTTGTGCCTTCTCATTCTCCTTCTTCATTTTCTTTTTTCCAACATACATAATACCATTTGAAGTTCCAACAACTCGAGCTGATCCCGAGGGCGAAAACCCAACTGATAACAACTGTGTAGGGTACCTCATCGAGTGAGTAACCTTAAATGCAGCAAAATCAAAACATTTCAAATACCCATCAAGTGCTACACTAAGAATTCTAGACTCTCCACCATCCTCACCTCCAGTTCTACCAAGACAGAGAGAAGTAACAGTCTTATTATGACTTTCCATTGTATGAATTAACTTCCCCCCACCAATAACATCCCAAATCTTAACACAATTTCCGCCAGCTGTCGCAATCAGACCCCCCGAAGGCAAGAACAGAACGCTCTCCACAGGATCCCCGTGACTAAAGTTCAGGACAGGATTAGAAGTATTTGAAACCCTAACATCCCATACCTTGATTAAATGATCATAAGATCCAGTAGCGATGACTTCGGAGCTGACAGGAGAAGTCGACCCAGCACGAATGTAATCCTTGTGTGCCCCAGGGAATGTCAAAAGTTGTGTCTCGGAAGCGACATCCCAATATGCAAGTAGGGCATCATCCCCACCTGAGAAAAGGTGGAGCTTGTCGGAAATGCGTGGGTATCGGACCACATGTACAGGGCGTGAATGAGCCTGGAGCTGACGAATAGCATGGCCTGCCTTATCAAGCTTGAAGATCTGCACATATCCACAGTTTGATGTTTACAAACTTTCTTACTCAAAAGATACAAACCAACAGTTATAGAACACACAATTAATTTGTGACGATCAAAATTGAGTAAAAAATATCAAAACATTTTTATGGTCCAATACACACGATATGATATCCAACCTAACTCACACCTACCATTAAAAGTGAACTATCCAATATCCCGCCATTCCCCCCATACAACCATGTATAATATGAGAGGTAACCACACAAGTCCATTTAGAGCTATATCGACAATTACCCACATGATAGAATGTAGTAAAGAAGCTGCGAAAAACAGCAAACTTTCTTGTTGGGGCTAATTAGCTATAGCTAAATCAGCACATTAACTACTTACTATTTAGTTACTTAATTTAATTAGCCAATTAGTTCTAGTATTTTTTTTTCAAAACCATGAAAGCTATGAAAATTTTACAATAGCTCGATCAATTCTTCTTCAATAGAAGAGTTAGATTACTTAGTTTGCTTCTGCATCATTCTCTGTTCTTGAACCAAAACAGTACCAAAATCTAAATTCAACGGCATTTCATCAAACACCCACCTACCATTAAAAATGAGCTACCCAATATACCGCCTTCCCCCCCAAAAAAAAACATGTATCATATGAAACATAACTACACAAGTCCATTTAGAGCTATATCGACAAATACCCACATTATAGAATGTACAATAGAAGCTGAGAAAAACAGCAAACTTTCTTGTTGGGGGTAATCGGCGTATTAATTACTTTCTAGTTAGTTATTTAATTTAACTAGCCAGATAGTTGTGGTATTTTTTTAAAACTCTTGTAACCCATGAAGGCTGAGAAAAATTTTCGACTGACCATTCGTTCTTTCAATTAAAGAATTAGATTACTTTGTTTGCTTACAGTGGCATTTCATCAAACACCCAACATGCAACACCAAAACCTTTACAGAAAACTCCAATTCAATTCAAAATTTTACAAAATGCATATCACCTGAACGAGTCCGGACTGGCCACCAGAGGCAAGAAGCTGCCCATCGCAGCGAAACGATG
Organism: Hemerocallis citrina; assembly: GCA_017893485.1. Taxonomy (NCBI): domain Eukaryota; kingdom Viridiplantae; phylum Streptophyta; class Magnoliopsida; order Asparagales; family Asphodelaceae; genus Hemerocallis; species Hemerocallis citrina. Next base: position 22,963,827 of record CM030362.1, on the reverse strand, counting down.
GCGAGAACGCGACATCCGAAAACTTCGTCAACGGCGAAAAGGGCTTCGGCGTCAGAGAATCGCCATTATAGAGGTGGATGGAAGCAGATACGGAGACGGCGAGGTCGTGAGGAGAAGAAGGGGAGAACTCGACAGAGGTGACGGGGAGAATGAGATTGGTGGGCAAAGGCGCGGTTTTGAAGGAACGCCAGAATCGGGTTTCAGGAGTTAGGGATCGGGGCTTGCGAGCGGTGGCGTGGTAGTGGGGTTCGACGGGGAAGAAGGGTTTGGAATTGTCGGCCGCCATTGGTGAGAGGACGAGAGGGGTTTAGGGTTTTGGAATTGGGGGTTGGTTTAGGGAAGGAGGAGGGGTTTTTTTTTTTATTATTATTAAATTTTTTTTTGGGTTTTTTTTTTGTTGGGGTTGGGCTTTCTGGGCCTGGGATTGTGGGCTTTTTAGTCGTAGGGTTGTGGACTTTTTAATGAGAATGTTTTGCTAAAAAGAACCTTTAAGAATTAAGAGTAGCAAATCTATATAATAAAACACAAAGAAAGCTATCAATAGGGTTGTAATCAATGGTCCAGATCTAACCTCATAAAACAAATTTTTTCGCCCAAAAGTTTTTTTCCAAAACTCAAATTCAAATTCCCCAAAAACAACTACTTTATTTATTTTTTTATTTATTTTTCTCTCTCTCTCTCTTATTATCTCTCTATTTATTTAGAAATTTATATTTTCAGATTTCAGGTTTATAAGTTTTCATATTTTTTATGCATTTTTTTATTGTTCATATTACATTGAAAATAGCAAATATCTCATCAACAATTAAATTTCATCATTTTCCACACTCAAAGTTCTAAGATGTTAGATTTTGCATCCCCATTTATAATTATTTTTCAACATATACTAATGGAAACATGGACTTTTATTTACAACTAATTATTGTTTTACTATTCAAACTTGAGCTACATAATTGTTGTTTTACTGTTTACAAGATTTTCATATGTTGTATCGTTTCGAAGACGTGCCGTAGGCATGTGTCCACGGGCAAATCTAGTTCTACAATATGGATTATCAAAAAATAAAATTACATCGTGATATTTTGTGCTTATTGCAGGAATTGGCATGTAGAGTATATTAGACATGTTTATTGTAAAAGTTACACTTGTGTGGTGCCCAATAGAGGTCAAATGGCGGAGCATGACTTTATTATAGTTAGTAACATAGATGTTAAGTTTAGCAATTTGCTTGAGGTGGATGTGCGTTATATTTGTAGACCTTGGTTGTACTTTTGCTTTTTATTCACCGGAAAAAAAAATTCTACAATATTTATTGGTTAGCAAAAAAACATCAACAATATTTGTTGAACATGGAATTAATAAAATCTTCAATAATATCACCCATTTTTTGCATCTTTGCTACATTAATTGGAAGAAAGTAAAGTTGCAACTCAATTTGCACGACTTTTTACCTTTTAAGTTTTTACTTTTTTTTGAAGAAAATATATAGTATAGTTATTGAGGTAGGGTAAAAATGGCCTGGGGCCCAGGATGGCTCTCGCTCAAAGTCAAGCCGGCCCGGCCCCGGACCACCACAGGCTCGGCGCCGAGCCGTAAGTTCACCGCCACGAAACCAGCCCCCCCGTTCCGACGACCCACCACGACCCTCGGTCTCCGATCCTCGGCGGTCTCACGGGCCTTCCACTCAGCCGGGTAAGGGAGGGGGATGACCTGGCGCAACCTAGGCCCTCCGATTCTCCCAGAAATACAGGGCCCCCACGATCTGCCATGTCAGCTCGAAAGCCACTTGGGGCTTTGCCACGTCAGCCCTAAACCGCTCTGGAAGCTGCCACGTGTGTCCTAAACCACCCGGGCCTCTTGCCACGTCAGGCCCATGGGCTTTCAGGTCTAGACCCGGCCCCCAAGCGGATCCAAACCCGGTTGGGTTATCTATAAATACCAGGCCCTCACCCACCTTCAAAGGTAATCAATCTTTTATCACTAAAAACCCTAGTTATTGCTACTCTCTCTCAGAGACTGACTAGATCGTCGGAGGGTCTGCCACCGGGATAAACCTCGGTGTTCCGAGACCGTCTGCAGGTACACAAGGCAAGGCCAGCCGAGCCGACCCTTCAGTGCCGGAGCGAGCCTCCAGCTCACCGTCGGTTACCGAGCTCTTCCCCCTTTACAAATTGAGTCCGAACTCACACCTGGTGCATCCACACTCTTCCCAACCTGATGCGGTTTGTTTTTGGGAACAGTGTGGATGCACCAGGTGTGAGTTCGGACTCAATTTGTAAAGGGGGAAGAGCTCGGTAACGGACGGTGAGCTGGAGGCTCGCTCCGGCACTGAAGGGTCGGCTCGGCTGGCCTTGCCTTATGTACCTGCAGACGATCTCGGAACACAGGGGTTTATCCCGGTGGCAGACCCTCCGACGATCTAGTCAGTCTCTGAGAGAGAGTAGCAATAACTAAGATTTTTAGTGATAAAAGATTGATTACCTTTGAAGGTGGGTGAGGGCCTGGTATTTATAGATAACCCAATCGGGTTTGGATCCGCTTGGGGGCCGGGTCTGGACCCGAAAGCCCATGGGCCTGACGTGGCAAGAGGCCCGGGTGGTTTAAGGCACACGTGGCAGCTTGCAGAGCGGTTTAGGGCTGACGTGGCAAAGCCCCAAGTGGCTTTGGAGCTGACATGGCAGATCATGGGGGCCCTGTGTTTCTGGGAGAATCGGAGGGCCTAGGTTGCGCCAGGTCATCCCCCTCTCTTACCCGGCTGAGTGGAAGGCCCGTGAGACCGCCGAGGATCGGAGACCGAGGGTCGTGGCGGGTCGTCGGAACGGGGGGGCTGGTTTCGTGGCGGTGAACTTACAGCTCGGCGCCGAGCCTGTGGTGGTCCGGGGCCGGGCCAGCTTGACTTTGAGCGAGAGCCATCCTAGGCCCTAGGCCATTTTTACCCTACCTCATAAGCCCCCCACTCCTGCGGGGATGCGAGAGTTAGCCGTGGAGGAGTATTTTCTGGTCGTGTTGGGCCTTCGTGAGAAGGCAAACATGGTGCGAGACCTTACCTCGGGCTGGCGAGGGTTTTACGGGTCGGCAAGGGCGAGGCTACCCTGGTGCGAGACCTTACCTCGAGCTGGCGAGGGTTTTACGGGTCGGCAAGGGCGATGGCGAACTGTTGGGCCTTCGTGAGAAGGCTACCCTGATGCGAGACCTTACCTCGAGCTGGCGAGGGTTTTACGGGTCGGCAAGGGTGATGGCGAACCGTTGGGCCTTCGTGAAAAGGCTACCCTGGTGCGAGACCTTACCTCGAGTTGGCGAGGGTTTTACGGGTCGGCAAGGGCGATGGCGAACCGTTGGGCCTTCGTGAGAAGGCTACCCTGGTGCGAGACCTTACCTCGAGCTGGCGAGGGTTTTACGGGTCGGCAAGGGCGATGGCGAACCGTTGGGCCTTCGTGAGAGGGCTGAGCTGAGCTGCTGGCTGCCTTCATGGAGCATTAATGGTGTAATACCCCGAATTTCAAATAAGAATAAATTCAAGATTTCACAGGATCTTTACTTCACTTCGTACAATTTTACAAGGAATTTAAAACTTTGCATTCACAATACATCAGAGTTCCTTTACACTTGGGTTTTACACAGCGGAAGACTAAAAGATTACAACAATGAAATACAACTTGTATAACTTTAACATCATTTGCAACATCTTTAACTTCTAAACAGCAACAGCATATCCACTTTATAACTCCATGAATAGTCCATTACCTGCATGTCAATCTGTGGGCACGTCAGTTACTTACAACTGACGAAATGTTATACACGGCTATCCTCTCTATGCCGGGAATAGTATAACGATCTCATACTTTAACAAATCACAAAAAGATTGAATGAACAAGTAAAGTGTCAAAAGTGATTATTCTAACATAAGTGTATGTCATGCCTTAATGCCTAATGCACACATTTCTATACTAGGATGACACTAATGCACACTTGTTCGGATTCTATGCATCCCATACTACATAGGTCCGAGGGCAAGTGCCTACGTTCTTCACAATACAGGGCTCGATCCCTCGCCATGAAAACTACCCGGTAGCAAAACATAGTTCAGACTATTCCACGAATTTGAATCCCAGCCTTGGAGTCCACCGCTGGCTGTTATAACAGATTCCACATCGTGCGAATCGTCCCGTATGTGACCCTCTAGCCCAGTATATATATATATACATTAGAGACGGTAAACACAAAACTTATCCGTCCGACTACTCAAGATCTTGGAGTCCACTGCCGACCCGTCCTCATAGTCCCGGATTAAAATATAATAATCCGTTTCCCACGGGGCAACCTCAGTCCACCAACTGGGTCTATAGTCTTGGAGTCCACCGCCGACTATATAGAGCACCCCACTTACGTTTCCCTAAGTTTACTACATCTTCATTTATGTGCCTAAATTTTTCTTAAGTTCAGGACATGAATAATTTCCACACGTAGAATTAGTTTTACCTCCTACCGGACTTAATCAACAAATACGAGATGGCTCCTTAGCCATATCTCCAAATCATTTCTCAATTTTTTTTCTTTCAATAATGCCGGTACTGAGGTCTTACTAACTCAAAGTCATAAGCTTTCATGTACAAGAAACATGGGTACATATACCCTTTAATACTCATGTCTTAAACTTAAATAATTTCATGTCTCTAGCTTATCTACAATTTGATCTATGTCTTATTTTCATGATTCCTTAATAATAATAATTCTTTTTCATGAAGCCATTTCATTCAACATCGATCTCAAAAATTTATCCTTTTCACAAACATGATTTTATCACTTGCAATTCTCATTTGCAATTTAAATACATATAATAATCAAGTATGCAACACAAATGAATAATCTCATCAAAGACAATTAATTTACAAATCTACATTTTACTTCTCTTCTAATGATGCAAATCATGTTCTTCAACAATTTAGTTTTTGAAGACAAATCTCATTCAATCTCAAAGTTACTTTTATTATCTCCAATATACATGAAAAGTTCTAAAATTATTTTGAAATAATTCCATTTTATTTTATATGAATACTAGAATTTATTCTCAAATCTTTACTAAAAAATTTCCCTTTCTAGTTCTAAAAATCTCAAAACTATCTTGATTATATTATGTAAGCGGTAGGTCTTTTCACAAATTTTGATTAGCATTAGAAGTTCTCATTTTTTTAAAAAAAAATTGTATTATAACACTTAATCCCCAAAAAAAATGTTTGTTGATTCTGGGCGTTGAACCCGTGTAGCCCAGGCAGCGAACCAAAGAAGCACACAACAACCACTAAGTCCATGTGGACTTGTTGTCTCAACTACAACCCAGAAGCCTTTTCATATCATCCTCAATCTAGTGTTCATAAAAAAAATTCAAACAAAAGAAATGTTTCACCCATAGTGGGTATCGAACCCAGGCCCAACAAGGAAGCAGCGCACGGCCGAGCCAACCGGCCAATTGCGCCCAACAACATACAAGCATCACGGTTGGTTTTATTCCGACTTTGTGTTATTTTATTGTTTTTCATAGAACTAGATTTTTCATTTGATCAATCTTCTCCACTAGTCTCCAAATAGTTTATTTAGACTGAAATTTATTTATTACAGAAAATCATGTGTTTAAAACTTATATTTAATAATATCTAAATTTCAAATATCTCTTTCTTCTCTTTTATTACAAGAATGTAGTTCATCATTTTAATCAACTAGAAAATTTGTATTACTTTACAACAAGTAACAATAAGTTATGTATACCCTTTTTCTATACAAAATTTCTTCTTTAAACATAAGGGAAATCTTCAATTATTTTAACAATTACTAGTTAACATACAAATGACAAATTTCTTTTTATTTTAAATTTCCAAACTACATGACAATACTTTGTTTCTTAATTAATAATAATACTTCTACAAGTTGACATACATAAAAAAAAAACATGAATTCTATCTTCTAATTATCACATCAAATTTATACTACTCATTAATCACAATAGCATGCTAATGTATGACAAATAATCAATCAATTCTTTTTCTCATTAACCCCTAACATGACTTAATTTATTAATCATACATGAACTACTTATCATTCTCATCTCATACCATAGCTTAGATCATATAAGAAATTCAATACTACTCATTATTTATTACTTAGCATACATTATTCTAAATTAGAAAGTATAGGATCACCCACCTTATTGAAGCTTGAACAATTGAAGGAAAAGATGTGACACTTCTTCTAGCTCCACGACAAACTCCTAGCAATGACTCCTCCTTCTAGCAAAGCTCCCTTTCCCTAGCAATGGTTTCCTCTAGCAATTCCTCCAAGCAAAAGGACCCTCACTATCTTTCTTTTCTTTCTTTCCTTTCTTTCTTTTGATAATGTTTTTGGTGCAAGATAAACGTAGGAAATGGGGGCTCTATTTATAGGATTTTGGGAGGGTCTAAAGTGCAAATATTCCACCCTAATAACTCTTCAAATTTATTCCACAACTCTCCACTTTCCTAACTCCTAAAACCCCCATCTCTTCATCTCCCCACTCCTACAAACCTTTAACTCTCTCATCTCTTCAGCTCCAAACCGACCTCCCACCGAAAACCATGCAGAACAATTCTGCTGCCTCTCAAAGTCGTGGGCCCCTACTCCCTAGCCACGTCAACTCTTTGACCGAAATCAAAGCAGATGTAGGCTGCTCCATTCTCACCGTGGGCCCCATTCACAATTTCCTTTCATCTCATCTTAACAACATACAAACTATCACATAAATATATCAACCCATATATATATCACTGTATAGTATGCATATACCATACCTTATACATATATATTATATAATATATATTTTATACTCTTTTGAAAACTACGGGGGTTACACACACTCTGAAATTTATTTTGAAAAGGAATACACCCAAATACGTTCGCCGAAAACACGTGCATCGCACGTAAAATATGAAAATGCGAAAAATTGATTTTATTGATTTAAAGTTATTATATATAATCGAAAAAAATCTAGGTAAAATTATATTTACTAATTTATATATATTTTATGATGAAATCACAACACGTAGAAAGCACGTGCATTATACGTGCAGAAATTCGAAAATATCATCCTCAATCTAGTGTTCATAAAAAAAATTCAAACAAAAGAAATGTTTCACCCATAGTGGGTATCGAACCCAGGCCCAACAAGGAAGCAGCGCACGTGTAACATCCCAATTTTTTTTTTTTTTTTTTTTTTTTTTCAAAACTAAGTCTCCAAATTCAATTCTTTCAATTTCTATATCACTTCAATCATAAACTAAGAAAGTTATATTTCAGGAAAAATTTTGACAGAGTCTCCCCTGTAAATTTTGCCCCGAAACACAAAAAGCTTACGGAATTCTGCTCAAAATTCCGTAGCTCACAAAATATACAATAAATTTACGGGCTCCCCAGGCCAAAATGAGCAGAAACATACAGGCAATAATATATAATGCTCTGGGGGCCAAACTCATAACGAATTATCAAATATCAAATAAAAACCATAAATTTCGTTGAAAACAAGGTAAAATTTTTAGAAAAGTCTTTGTAAAACTTACCACAGAGTCCAGTACTCCACAACGACATGGGTACGGGTCACAAACATACCACACCACCCCACACTACACTCATCATCATCATATACCTGCTTATACATCCATAATACAATTTAAATCATAAATTTCACTATTCCTATAACTAAATAATACAAAATTTTAAAATAAAAAGTTATACTATCACTCCACGCCTCACCTCTGCACTGATGAGAACCTGCAACAGTGGGGGATCTAGGGTAGTCCTCAGACTCCCCTAACCCCCCAAAACACTAAGGGGTTAGCCATTTCTGGTGTGAGTATAATTACTAATCTAACGACAAATTAAAATAGTATAAAGAAAATACTTAAACTTACAAATACCAAATTAAAATAATGCTACCTGAATCCTGAACACAACCACATCGTCAATACAGTGATAAATCACATACTTTGCCAATCCTGCATTCAATTATTTAATTATCCATACTTCCCACATTTCATAATACACTTCACCTCAACCTCGTATAGATATATACATATACTTATCTTACATTCGCATAATACGAATATTCATCTTTCCACACTTCTCATCATATCAGCATTTCACTATTTATATTAACATAACTACATGATGTTATTACATCATTTCTCCAACTCTATTTAGCCATGCATTTTATTTACTTATATTATGTCATCAACACACACATTCATCCTGGAAGTTGTGCCGAGGCAGGTAGTTCCCACCATTTCCACGGAAATAGCAGGCGAGTAGTTCCCCGACACACTTCCAAGGTACACAAACTCCTATCACAACATACTTTCTTTACTAACCATTGTCATATCCAATCTCATAAAACAGGTATTTATTTTATTATGTTATAAAAGTATCACATCATAAACATATGCATCTATTCTCATACTACCCCATTCCTTCATTTCTCATGACATAATTACCACATCTCATTGCCCATGGGAGTTACTCACATTTCATCACATCATTAACACCTCATTAATTAGAATACTTATACTCATTGCATCAAAACCATGTTTTATAGCTCATTCACATCTTATTATATCACTTTAGTAATTACTTTTTCTTATAACAATACATCTTATTATCATTCTCACTTAATCCCCCAAACACACTCTGGGGCCACCACATATCACATCCCATAGCCGGTAGCTTGGGTAATAATCACTGTACCTCAAACACACAGTTTGGGTAATATCACATCACATCTCAAGCCGATAGCTTGATTATTAATTTCACTTCAATCACTTATCATCTTTACTTCACTTTATTTCTCATTTCTATTAATCATTACCACTATTATATCCATTCACCCTGCGAATTATGCCAAGGCAGGTAGTTCCCACAATTTCCACTGACATTGCGGGCAGGTAGTTCCTTGACACAATTCCAAGGTACAACTCATATCAACTGTATTTTACTTAAATAATCACACACATAATACAATTACTCCATATTATTCATGATAACACATCTCTTTTATTATTGCCATCTTAAATTAATCACAAGCGACATTTATCACTTCTTTTCATATACTAATTCATAACTCATTCTCTTTCACATTTATTTCATTCACAACTACCTTCTTTGTCATTCACAATTCACAAGTCACTTTCCACTTTCTTTTCCACACGCAATTCACATTTTACCATTTACTTTCCTTTCCACGCACAATTCACATTTATTATTAACACTTAGTTATTTTATTAGTTTGTCGACCAGTGAGCCACAGTATCCCAACATACTGAAAGCCGACAGCCCAGTAAAACACGCGGACCGATGCTCACACAGAGTCTTACTCGTCCGAGGCTACGTCTTCCTCCTAGCCGAACTAGCGAGGGAACCACTAACCCCAAGTAGAACTTGGGTACTTCCTCCCGGCCGAAGCCAAGAGGGAAAAGCCACTGACCCCAGGTAAACTGGGTACTTCCTCGCGACGGCTGTCATCGAGGGAAAAACCACTAACCCCAGATAAACTGGGTACTTCCTCCCAGCCGATAGCCAGGAGGGAAAAACCACTGACCCCAGATAGACTGGGTACTTCCTCGCGACAGCTGTCATCGAGGGAAAGCCGGGCCTCAAGCCGATAGCTTGGGCGATAAAATCCTCGTGCCCCAAACATAGTTTGGGTCCTCGTGCCCCAAGCCGGTCCTTGGGTATTAGGAGGTCTAGCCCAAACCCCCAGGATTGCTGTAGGTACTGGTCAACAAAGCCATCTGTTATTAACATTAATCATTTCATCTTTCCAGTTTACTTTATCAACATAAGGCATCATAGCTTTTAATTCAACAATAGCCACATCCTTGACTTTAACCACAAGAATAATAACACATTTTATTAACACTTACTATCTCACCTTTTATCTTGCATTTGATGCACATCTGATATTCACGATATAATTAACATCTCAGTATATCACAGATATACACACCATGTTATTTATTTTGCCATAACATCACCCATTATAAATACCATACTATTTACTACTTCATTAAATCACCCATAAACATACACCAAGTTATATCGTAAATAAAAGAATTATAAGACGTTAGTCTGTATCGTAAGCATATCAAAATATATAAATCATCACAGAATAATATCATATTGTTGTCCATTATTTCACTTCGAACACATTTAAAATGTAAACACATATCCAATTATAGCATACTAGGTCATACACCTTATTTCATGCAAGTAAAATCACCTATAAGGGTTTATATGTCCCAAAACATGCCCAAAACATGCATTATAAATACACGAGTTTCCAACACATGATCACAATCACTAATTTCGTCTAATTACATCATATAACCCCCATCCATAACATGCTAGCCCATACACAAGGCTCCGCATATGCCAAAATTACCTATATCGGCCTAGATACCCAAAAACATGCACGAAACTTGTACGGGGCGAAAATATGCATAAACAATTCAATATATTTAGTTTTTATACTTCAACACGTCACATTAACCCATAATATAGGTTTTATATACTTAGAATAGTTAATTTCATCAAATATCTCAAAATTCCATTTTCAGGCCTTAAAAATCCGTATTTTTCGGAAAATTGAATTTTTAACATAACTTCTATCAAGTATATCGAAATGCCACGAAATTTGGCCACAATATAGAATATACCTAATTACAACATACTCACCTGGCGGCTCGAGCAAATGATGTCCCACGTCCGTCCTGTAGCCAGTCGAAGTTCGACTTTTTCCTCCTAATTGAAAAATTATAGGACCGATTAGTTTAAAACTCAAAACTCAACTTACGGATCTCCAAATTTGAATCCGTCTTCACCCACACGTCACAAATGACATATGTAGGTGTGCTACATCGATAGATTTCGAATTCGGGTTCTAATACAAATACTCCCTTATTGATCGGAGGCTTTCTACTAAGAAAAATTCACATTTTCTAAATTCCTTAGTCCCCTTCGTCCTAATCTCACATATTAGGGTTAATAATAATAATAAGACTCAACTACACCTCCGAACCCATCAAATTCTCACTAAATCTCGCTCGGGCATTTCATCGAACACCCGGCGTGCACTTTTCACCTATAGTCTATTTCACTCAATTTAATTGAGCTTAAGCCTATAAAAATCATCCTAAATTTATATTAATACTTCCATAATACTCTACACCCTCATATGCATTTTTTATAATTATTTGGATCGAGTTTTCTACCCGATTTCATAAACTCCATAATTTGAGTTTATGCCAAAATCACTACTTCCCATTTTATTCTAATGGCTCACTAAAATTTTTACCACCATCTAAAGGATATTTCTAATATATATATATCTCTATTTTACAAATCCAAAATCCTAATTTACTAACAACTTGTAATTTTTCTAACAATCCACTAATTCCCTAAATCTTCCACTTCCAACACCTCTAAATCTCTCTACCATCATAATCCTATTCAATAAAACTAATCACACTAAATTTTATACGAATAAATAAATTAGGGTATACCTTTTCGGAATCCTTTTGAAAATCTGACACTTCCACGATGTAGAGAACCCCTCAATTAGCATACTCCTCAATTTAATTCGAATTTGGTGGAGAAACGAAGTGGATTGGAGGAGAGAGGGAGAGACCGAAGTGGGGTTCGGTTGGCTTCGATCGGATCAGAAAAGAAAGAAAGAAGGGAGAAGGAAGAAGGAGAGAAAAGTGAGGGGTTTTAAGAAAATAATTTCCAAACTGATCCACTATGGAAAATAATTACCAAACTGGTCCACTTTTGAAAATATTTACCCAAAATTAGTCCATAACTGGTCTATTTTGGAAAATATTTGGATTGAGGACAAATTACACTAAGGTGTTCTCCCATTACAGTAATAGAGATAAAATTATAATAATAATAATATTTTTATAAATGGATATTTACAAATAGACCCCTAGACCTCCAAAATATTTCAAGTAAACCCAACTCTTTTCTTTAATAGCACCAACAATACAAAATACATTGCAATCATCTCGCAATAATCCTTCAAAATTATAAAATAAAACAAACAATATTTATTCACATAAAATCTCGACTCATAGCTTCAATATATAGCAATAATACCAATCTACCATAAATATCCCTACCGATATCAATATTTAAATAAAATATATCAAAAATAATTTTCACCACTCAAAATATATTAAAAACAGACATTTTCGATATTTTAAAAATTCGAGGTGTTACATTCTACACACCTCAAAAGAAGCTCGTCCTCGAGCTATAGGGGTTAAGAAAACTCCCGGAGCAATTTCAAGATACCTCCTCCATGCCATTACCTAGGATTTCCAGGTACATTATCAACATCAAACCTTCATTGCACCATTAACAACTACCCAGCTGGTCGTCGGGTTAACTGCACTATGGCTTTACAATAACTACTAGTTTCATAGGATATCACATCCAATGCCACATCCAGTTGTCTTCGATCTACAACGGCTCCACACTTGAGATAGATCTCTCACAATTTTCTCTACATAGAAACAAAAAATACATCCAGAATACCCGATATCTCCAAAATAAACTTCAAACAATATACCACAGTTCCCATTCTTTCTATAACTCTACAGGGCCATCATACCTCGGGTCTAACTTTTCCCGGTTTCTAAAACGACGTACTCCATGAATAAATGATACTTTCAAGAATACCCACATTTTCAATTTCTAACTTCAAGAGGCTTTCGCCGCTGATGGGCGTCACCCTTTCTTTTGTCGACTACACACCTCAAAAGAGGCTTATCCATGCTCACCTGATAATTAATATTCTTCCTCATTCCGGACTACTAAAATATTCTCCTGGAAATCTTGATTCATCTTCATGCCACCAAAATGATAATATATTGTGCCTAAGGAACATTCTCCATCACCCGCTACCACAAGCCATCCTCATCAAGAACAAATTTACGATAATAACAAGAATTTCCTACTGCCTACTGACCAATCCGCATCACATTCATTAATCTCATCCAGAATTCGACCACGCATTCTCTGTCACAAACAGAAATTTTTGAATTCAAGTTTGACTGGTCAGCTGTATAATGGACGCTGTACTGATAAACTGCCCACATATAAGGTCATGTCGACCTCTACCACTAAAATAAAATCATTTTGATTCGATGACTTTTAACACCATCCACTCCTGGGACGTAATAAAAGCCAAATTCCTCTGATCCAATTACAACACCCGTCACCTCATTGCTGTCCCGGTTGATATTTCACTTCCGCACCCAAGCTACTAGTGAACTCGAGTCACCTCTGTTGCCTCAGGCTAGGCTCCTACTACAAAAGAAATAAGCACTTCAACTCTTCTGCACTGTTCAAAACTGAACTGCTTCCCAACAAGAAATATCTTCACATCTTTATTGCATATACTACTACCACCAGTTTCAAAGCCGGGTAAGATAACTCACTCTATAGGACCACAACGGCCTAAATGCCTAAGCCATAAGTCTTCCCTCATGCATCAAGCTGCACCTGCCTATATCACATGTATCCGCATCTATTCGAGGAGACACTCCCTTTTCGGAGTAATTCTTCCTAATTCTTCCTAAACACAAGTTATCGTTAATTCTTCCTAATTCTTCCTTTAACTCTTGAAAATATCTTTCCACGCTGTTCGGATCATACCAACGGCCCATTCTTTATGATAAAATGAGTCATCGGTACCACAATAATAGAAAATTGAGAAATGAACCTCCGATAATAGTCAGTTAGAACCAAGAAACTCTGAATTTCTAACACATCCGAGTGTTATTTCCCGTCTTTTCACCTTTTGAAATTTTCTTCGGATCCACAATACGCTTTCAATAGACACAATGTATCCCAAAATTTACACTTCTCGCCCCCATAATTGGCAATTTGCAGACATAGCATACCACTTTTGGCCCCAACCTATCGATCAGGGCTCCACCATACAGCAATTATACACCAAATATCATCTACTATTACAATCACACCTTGTTAATATAAGGATGAAAGGCCTAATTCGTCAAATTTATAAAAATTGCAGGGACGTTCGCCAGCCCCAAAATATCACTAAGAACTCATACAATTCATACCGAGTACGAAAAATAATTCCTGAGATGTTTTCCCTCTCTAGGGATTATCTGATAGTACTCGGTGTGCAACTCTAATCGGGAGATTAATGGCACTCCCCGTATCTAATCCAACCAATTATCTATTCTCAACAATAAATACTTAATAATCACCTTACTTAGTACACCTTCTCGGTGAACTACCTTCTTTGTTAGAATACTGCAGAAGCGCCCTACGGCGTATCACTTGAACCGATACCCTTTATCAATAACCTCTCCTCAAATTCTCTTTAATCCCTCCCCATTCCTAAAGTGCTACACCACAAGCTGAATTAGAAATTGGAATCATACCAAATATCAAATCGATCTTGAACTCTAGAGTTCACCAAAGTGGGGGACTAAAAACCTCTTCAATTATATCAAAAACTTTGCAAACCACATCAACAATCTCAATATTTGCCTTAAATGTTTCCACCAAACCCAACGGGCATAATCTTCATCGTCCAAGGCACTACATATAATCAAAACTGGGTTTCATCGGGCTGTCTCACCCGAATCCTCCCTGTACCATACCCCAACTACGCAGATGACCTACATAGCCTTCTACAACCAATCAATCTCCCCAAATATGGGATAAAACCATAACCACACATCACTCCTCAATCTATAACACATACACCTATAGAACATATATCCATAGGACCTACACCAGATCTCCTGGGAATAGCCCCTTACGGCACACAGCAATCAATATAATGGAATACTCCAATAGTGTGCAATTCACACCGGGATTTCTACAGAGATCAACCCATATGCAGGGTCATGAAAGGAAATGCTGACTCAAGGTCAGACCAAAGTCTAATGGGGATCACACCATTCCACAATACAATCTATTCTTCAATAAAACACCCGCATAAACCACACTCTCTATCTCCGACTAAGCAATAATGAACCCATACTCACATGACAAGATCACTAGGATTAACTGAATTCCTAGTTAACCTAAGCTCTGATACCAACTGTAACATCCCAATTTTTTTTTTTTTTTTTTTTTTTTTTTTTTTTTTTCAAAACTAAGTCTCCAAATTCAATTCTTTCAATTTCTATATCACTTCAATCATAAACTAAGAAAGTTATATTTCAGGAAAAATTTTGACAGAGTCTCCCCTGTAAATTTTGCCCCGAAACACAAAAAGCTTAAGGAATTCCGCTCAAAATTCCGTAGCTCACAAAATATACAATAAATTTACGGGCTCCCCAGGCCAAAATGAGCAGAAACATACAGGCAATAATATATAATGCTCTGGGGGCCAAACTCATAACGAATTATCAAATATCAAATAAAAACCATAAATTTCGTTGAAAACAAGGTAAAATTTTTAGAAAAGTCTTTGTAAAACTTACCACAGAGTCCAGTACTCCACAACGACATGGGTACGGGTCACAAACATACCACACCACCCCACACTACACTCATCATCATCATATACCTGCTTATACATCCATAATACAATTTAAATCATAAATTTCACTATTCCTATAACTAAATAATACAAAATTTTAAAATAAAAAGTTATACTATCACTCCACGCCTCACCTCTGCACTGATGAGAACCTGCAACAGTGGGGGATCTAGGGTAGTCCTCAGACTCCCCTAACCCCCCAAAACACTAAGGGGTTAGCCATTTCTGGTGTGAGTATAATTACTAATCTAACGACAAATTAAAATAGTATAAAGAAAATACTTAAACTTACAAATACCAAATTAAAATAATGCTACCTGAATCCTGAACACAACCACATCGTCAATACAGTGATAAATCACATACTTTGCCAATCCTGCATTCAATTATTTAATTATCCATACTTCCCACATTTCATAATACACTTCACCTCAACCTCGTATAGATATATACATATACTTATCTTACATTCGCATAATACGAATATTCATCTTTCCACACTTCTCATCATATCAGCATTTCACTATTTATATTAACATAACTACATGATGTTATTACATCATTTCTCCAACTCTATTTAGCCATGCATTTTATTTACTTATATTATGTCATCAACACACACATTCATCCTGGAAGTTGTGCCGAGGCAGGTAGTTCCCACCATTTCCACGGAAATAGCAGGCGAGTAGTTCCCCGACACACTTCCAGGGTACACAAACTCCTATCACAACATACTTTCTTTACTAACCATTGTCATATCCAATCTCATAAAACAGGTATTTATTTTATTATGTTATAAAAGTATCACATCATAAACATATGCATCTATTCTCATACTACCCCATTCCTTCATTTCTCATGACATAATTACCACATCTCATTGCCCATGGGAGTTACTCACATTTCATCACATCATTAACACCTCATTAATTAGAATACTTATACTCATTGCATCAAAACCATGTTTTATAGCTCATTCACATCTTATTATATCACTTTAGTAATTACTTTTTCTTATAACAATACATCTTATTATCATTCTCACTTAATCCCCCAAATACACTCTGGGGCCACCACATATCACATCCCATAGCCGGTAGCTTGGGTAATAATCATTGTACCTCAAACACACAGTTTGGGTAATATCACATCACATCTCAAGCCGATAGCTTGATTATTAATTTCACTTCAATCACTTATCATCTTTACTTCACTTTATTTCTCATTTCTATTAATCATTACCACTATTATATCCATTCACCCTGCGAATTATGCCAAGGCAGGTAGTTCCCACAATTTCCACTGACATTGCGGGCAGGTAGTTCCTTGACACAATTCCAAGGTACAACTCATATCAACTGTATTTTACTTAAATAATCACACACATAATACAATTACTCCATATTATTCATGATAACACATCTCTTTTATTATTGCCATCTTAAATTAATCACAAGCGACATTTATCACTTCTTTTCATATACTAATTCATAACTCATTCTCTTTCACATTTATTTCATTCACAACTACCTTCTTTGTCATTCACAATTCACAAGTCACTTTCCACTTTCTTTTCCACACGCAATTCACATTTTACCATTTACTTTCCTTTCCACGCACAATTCACATTTATTATTAACACTTAGTTATTTTATTAGTTTGTCGACCAGTGAGCCACAGTATCCCAACATACTGAAAGCCGACAGCCCAGTAAAACACGCGGACCGATGCTCACACAGAGTCTTACTCGTCCGAGGCTACGTCTTCCTCCTAGCCGAACTAGCGAGGGAACCACTAACCCCAAGTAGAACTTGGGTACTTCCTCCCGGCCGAAGCCAAGAGGGAAAAGCCACTGACCCCAGGTAAACTGGGTACTTCCTCGCGACGGCTGTCATCGAGGGAAAAACCACTAACCCCAGATAAACTGGGTACTTCCTCCCAGCCGATAGCCAGGAGGGAAAAACCACTGACCCCAGATAGACTGGGTACTTCCTCGCGACAGCTGTCATCGAGGGAAAGCCGGGCCTCAAGCCGATAGCTTGGGCGATAAAATCCTCGTGCCCCAAACATAGTTTGGGTCCTCGTGCCCCAAGCCGGTCCTTGGGTATTAGGAGGTCTAGCCCAAACCCCCAGGATTGCTGTAGGTACTGGTCAACAAAGCCATCTGTTATTAACATTAATCATTTCATCTTTCCAGTTTACTTTATCAACATAAGGCATCATAGCTTTTAATTCAACAATAGCCACATCCTTGACTTTAACCACAAGAATAATAACACATTTTATTAACACTTACTATCTCACCTTTTATCTTGCATTTGATGCACATCTGATATTCACGATATAATTAACATCTCAGTATATCACAGATATACACACCATGTTATTTATTTTGCCATAACATCACCCATTATAAATACCATACTATTTACTACTTCATTAAATCACCCATAAACATACACCAAGTTATATCGTAAATAAAAGAATTATAAGACGTTAGTCTGTATCGTAAGCATATCAAAATATATAAATCATCACAGAATAATATCATATTGTTGTCCATTATTTCACTTCGAACACATTTAAAATGTAAACACATATCCAATTATAGCATACTAGGTCATACACCTTATTTCATGCAAGTAAAATCACCTATAAGGGTTTATATGTCCCAAAACATGCCCAAAACATGCATTATAAATACACGAGTTTCCAACACATGATCACAATCACTAATTTCGTCTAATTACATCATATAACCCCCATCCATAACATGCTAGCCCATACACAAGGCTCCGCATATGCCAAAATTACCTATATCGGCCTAGATACCCAAAAACATGCACGAAACTTGTACGGGGCGAAAATATGCATAAACAATTCAATATATTTAGTTTTTATACTTCAACACGTCACATTAACCCATAATATAGGTTTTATATACTTAGAATAGTTAATTTCATCAAATATCTCAAAATTCCATTTTCAGGCCTTAAAAATCCGTATTTTTCGGAAAATTGAATTTTTAACATAACTTCTATCAAGTATATCGAAATGCCACGAAATTTGGCCACAATATAGAATATACCTAATTACAACATACTCACCTGGCGGCTCGAGCAAATGATGTCCCACGTCCGTCCTGTAGCCAGTCGAAGTTCGACTTTTTCCTCCTAATTGAAAAATTATAGGACCGATTAGTTTAAAACTCAAAACTCAACTTACGGATCTCCAAATTTGAATCCGTCTTCACCCACACGTCACAAATGACATATGTAGGTGTGCTACATCGATAGATTTCGAATTCGGGTTCTAATACAAATACTCCCTTATTGATCGGAGGCTTTCTACTAAGAAAAATTCACATTTTCTAAATTCCTTAGTCCCCTTCGTCCTAATCTCACATATTAGGGTTAATAATAATAATAAGACTCAACTACACCTCCGAACCCATCAAATTCTCACTAAATCTCGCTCGGGCATTTCATCGAACACCCGGCGTGCACTTTTCACCTATAGTCTATTTCACTCAATTTAATTGAGCTTAAGCCTATAAAAATCATCCTAAATTTATATTAATACTTCCATAATACTCTACACCCTCATATGCATTTTTTATAATTATTTGGATCGAGTTTTCTACCCGATTTCATAAACTCCATAATTTGAGTTTATGCCAAAATCACTACTTCCCATTTTATTCTAATGGCTCACTAAAATTTTTACCACCATCTAAAGGATATTTCTAATATATATATATCTCTATTTTACAAATCCAAAATCCTAATTTACTAACAACTTGTAATTTTTCTAACAATCCACTAATTCCCTAAATCTTCCACTTCCAACACCTCTAAATCTCTCTACCATCATAATCCTATTCAATAAAACTAATCACACTAAATTTTATACGAATAAATAAATTAGGGTATACCTTTTCGGAATCCTTTTGAAAATCTGACACTTCCACGATGTAGAGAACCCCTCAATTAGCATACTCCTCAATTTAATTCGAATTTGGTGGAGAAACGAAGTGGATTGGAGGAGAGAGGGAGAGACCGAAGTGGGGTTCGGTTGGCTTCGATCGGATCAGAAAAGAAAGAAAGAAGGGAGAAGGAAGAAGGAGAGAAAAGTGAGGGGTTTTAAGAAAATAATTTCCAAACTGATCCACTATGGAAAATAATTACCAAACTGGTCCACTTTTGAAAATATTTACCCAAAATTAGTCCATAACTGGTCTATTTTGGAAAATATTTGGATTGAGGACAAATTACACTAAGGTGTTCTCCCATTACAGTAATAGAGATAAAATTATAATAATAATAATATTTTTATAAATGGATATTTACAAATAGACCCCTAGACCTCCAAAATATTTCAAGTAAACCCAACTCTTTTCTTTAATAGCACCAACAATACAAAATACATTGCAATCATCTCGCAATAATCCTTCAAAATTATAAAATAAAACAAACAATATTTATTCACATAAAATCTCGACTCATAGCTTCAATATATAGCAATAATACCAATCTACCATAAATATCCCTACCGATATCAATATTTAAATAAAATATATCAAAAATAATTTTCACCACTCAAAATATATTAAAAACAGACATTTTCGATATTTTAAAAATTCGAGGTGTTACAGCACGGCCGAGCCAACCGGCCAATTGCGCCCAACAACATACAAGCATCACGGTTGGTTTTATTCCGACTTTGTGTTATTTTATTGTTTTTCATAGAACTAGATTTTTCATTTGATCAATCTTCTCCACTAGTCTCCAAATAGTTTATTTAGACTGAAATTTATTTATTACAGAAAATCATGTGTTTAAAACTTATATTTAATAATATCTAAATTTCAAATATCTCTTTCTTCTCTTTTATTACAAGAATGTAGTTCATCATTTTAATCAACTAGAAAATTTGTATTACTTTACAACAAGTAACAATAAGTTATGTATACCCTTTTTCTATACAAAATTTCTTCTTTAAACATAAGGGAAATCTTCAATTATTTTAACAATTACTAGTTAACATACAAATGACAAATTTCTTTTTATTTTAAATTTCCAAACTACATGACAATACTTTGTTTCTTAATTAATAATAATACTTCTACAAGTTGACATACATAAAAAAAAAACATGAATTTTATCTTCTAATTATCACATCAAATTTATACTACTCATTAATCACAATAGCATGCTAATGTATGACAAATAATCAATCAATTCTTTTTCTCATTAACCCCTAACATGACTTAATTTATTAATCATACATGAACTACTTATCATTCTCATCTCATACCAAAGCTTAGATCATATAAGAAATTCCATACTACTCATTATTTATTACTTAGCATACATTATTCTAAATTAGAAAGTATAGGATCACCCACCTTATTGAAGCTTGAACAATTGAAGGAAAAGATGTGACACTTCTTCTAGCTCCACGACAAACTCCTAGCAATGACTCCTCCTTCTAGCAAAGCTCCCTTTCCCTAGCAATGGTTTTCTCTAGCAATTCCTCCAAGCAAAAGGACCCTCACTATCTTTCTTTTCTTTCTTTCCTTTCTTTCTTTTGATAATGTTTTTGGTGCAAGATAAACGTAGGAAATGGGGGCTCTATTTATAGGATTTTGGGAGGGTCTAAAGTGCAAATATTCCACCCTAATAACTCTTCAAATTTATTCCACAACTCTCCACTTTCCTAACTCCTAAAACCCCCATCTCTTCATCTCCCCACTCCTACAAACCTTTAACTCTCTCATCTCTTCAGCTCCAAACCGACCTCCCACCGAAAACCATGCAGAACAATTCTGCTGCTTCTCAAAGTCGTGGGCCCCTACTCCCTAGCCACGTCAACTCTTTGACCGAAATCAAAG
The DNA here is from genome assembly GCA_017893485.1 of Hemerocallis citrina. Lineage (NCBI taxonomy): Eukaryota > Viridiplantae > Streptophyta > Magnoliopsida > Asparagales > Asphodelaceae > Hemerocallis > Hemerocallis citrina. The sequence continues at coordinate 22,942,330 of CM030362.1, read as the reverse complement.
CAGATGTAGGCTGCTCCATTCTCACCGTGGGCCCCATTCACAATTTCCTTTCATCTCATCTTAACAACATACAAACTATCACATAAATATATCAACCCATATATATATCACTGTATAGTATGCATATACCATACCTTATACATATATATTATATAATATATATTTTATACTCTTTTGAAAACTACGGGGGTTACACACACTCTGAAATTTATTTTGAAAAGGAATACACCCAAATACGTTCGCCGAAAACACGTGCATCGCACGTAAAATATGAAAATGCGAAAAATTGATTTTATTGATTTAAAGTTATTATATATAATCGAAAAAAATCTAGGTAAAATTATATTTACTAATTTATATATATTTTATGATGAAATCACAACACGTAGAAAGCACGTGCATTATACGTGCAGAAATTCGAAAAATGCATTTTAATCAAAATAGGGGGAAAATAAATTTCAGTTTTATAAAATAGATTTAAATACATAAAAATAAATAATTTAAACCTATAAAAAACATTGTACGTAGTGGTAGAAATACGTGCATCAAAAACACGTAAAAAGCACGTAGATTATGGAGAATGAAATATTATATTTTAGTTGACTGAAATCAATACGGAAAATGTATAAATAGTACGAATCCAAAATATGTAGTGAAACACATCACAAAATATACGTGCGTAACACCAGAGGCAAATTTGTAATTCCAATTTTGCGGGGTGTTACAAATGGCGCTCCGGGATTCGTGCGGCGTTCCAACTTCCCGGGGTCATTAAATGGCGTCCTCTAATAAATGCGTGGCGCTTCAGCTCCCTAGGCGTGACTGTTGGGCTTCCGTCGCTTGGCCTTCCGAGGGCCATAATGGCTGGTCCTTGGGGGGAGGTTATAAATACCCCACTCCCCCCTATAGCTTCGATCACAGCAATGGTGGTTCATCGACCATCGGAGGTATCTGCCTTGGGCGGACGCCGGTTTCTTGAAAAATTCTAACCCTGAGAGCGTCGGATGGGTGGTCACTCTGCCGCCGTGATCTTCTCCTGATTCTGACGGCCCTGATGCGGTTGTCAGAGTCAGGGGAGGTCACGGCGGGAGGGATGACGACCGAAGTTCGGACCCGGGGGATAAGGTGCCTCGGGCGGATGGGTCTTCTCCGATCTCTGCCTTCCTTCCGGGCCGACTGCTTCTGATGGTTGTCAGCCCGAAGGAGTTAGAGATGGGAGGTGGGCCGATCTACTTTCCGACAGGGTCCCAGGCGATGGTGGTTTTTCTCCTGCCCTCGAACAGTTCGGGGCTTTCGGCTTCCGAGGTCGCAAGTCTCGAGTTGTTCGGGGGTGAGAGGGGAGCCGACCTAGTCCTGGGGCCCGGGGCGCTCGCCGAGGGCAGGTGGCTTAAAACTTTTAATCTAAATTTTCTCTTGCTTCCGGGGACAGATGCGGGGGTGTCCGGGTCCGAAGAACTTCACCCGGACCGACCCTTGCGTCTGGTTTCCAATCTAGTGCTGGGTGACGTCAGCGGCGCACGTTCCAAGGTGACGTGGCGCGATTTTATAGGTGGCAGTTACACGTCAATCGAGGAACAGTTATGCGAAAAACGAGAAGTCCTTTCTTCCTCTATAAATACCCCCACCTTTCCCCATTCCGCTCATTTCTCTCCTGCTGCTTTCTCCAAAAAATACCCAAACACTTCGGCGCTCGTCATTACTGTTTGCAGCACCGGGCTCGTTTTTCCGAGGCAACCAAAGGTTAGTTTGTAAGTTTATTTAGTTAGGCATGTCTAGAGCTCAGTCTGGCTCTTCGGCGTCGACATCTAGGGGGGAAGGGAACCCTGTCACCGGGCTCTCAGACTCGACATCGTGGGAGGAGGAGACGAAGACCGTGTATGATGTGAAGCCTCTTCACTCCCGGAAGCCGTATGTAGTGGAGAGCAGCGATTCTGAGGAGGGGAGTGATAGCTCGGACGATGTTCAAATACTGGATCCGTTTTTCGAGGAGGAGGAGGGTAGTCAAGGCAAGGGTGGAGCGGGCGAGGCTCGGACAGGAGGTACGGGGAGGAGATCCACGGTCCGGGGAGTAGGTTCGTCTTCCACGCCGACTGGTCTCGAACGCTTATCCACTCCCTCGCCGGAGAGGGCAAAGAAGAAGAGGGTGTCAAGAAAGAAGGAGGGGGGGAAGGCTGGTGGCCCGAGCCAGGCGCCCATCCTCCGGAATGTAGTGACGGGGTCGCCTGTACAGCCGAGTAAGTTCTGTCAGTACCCCGATGATCTCTCCGATAAGGTGCTGTATGGGGTTCAGCCGTCTTCGCCGAGTCGAAAGATGGTGAAGATGGACACGCTTCCGACGATCTTGGAGGCTGGTGACTTGGAGGTCGCTCAGTCGGCGTTCCACATCAGGTCCGGTTACGAACTCATGTTGCCGAGCCCGAACCTCCGTCCTACCGACCCCCTGCCAGCATGGTACTGCGTCTTCCCCATAGACGCCTTCGGCTCTGGACTGTGGCTGCCGGTCCATCCGTTTATTCGGGATGTGCTAAATTGGGCGTCCCTGGCTCTGATGCAGTATGGGCCGAATTCATGGAAGCAGATCATCTGTTTCATGTTGCTGTGTGAGGAGCAGAAGGTGCCTCTTAGGTTGGGCGTGTTCCGGGCGATGCTGGGGATCAGCTCGTCGGGGGAGTCGGAGGGGATATACTATGTTTCGCCTCGGAGTAAGGGGAAGGTGGTTCATGGCCATCCGGACTCCATCAAGGAGTGGAAACGAAAATTTTTCGTGATCCGGAGCGAGGAGCCTTGGGATATTCCCACTCGTTGGAACTATTATAAGCCGGGCTTCAAAGCGCCGAGGCCGAAGGACCTGACGGCCGAGGAGTGGAAATTTGTCGAGTGCCTCCGTCTGTCGCACAGCATCAGCTGGTCGAAGGTGACGGAGGGTCACCTGGCGAGCATTGGACTGAGCCCGGCCGTGTCTTGTATGTAGTTATTTCTTTCTCTTTTTTTTACTGTTCTTTTGAGCTCATTGTCCTTAATGGGTCTTTTTGCAGGTATGGATCCAGAATCGATTAAGGCTTGGAGGCTCGCCTTGAAGCAGAAGAAGGCCGAGGAAGGGGGAGACGCGAAGAGGCCGAGGGGGTCGTCCCATGTTATCTCCGAGGTCCCGGGCGAGCCGAAGACTAAGAGGACACGCTCGGAGACGAGCAAGGAGGCAACCGCTCAGAAGAGTTCGGGTCAGGTACAGGTGTCCGAACGCAGCAAGGGGAAGGGCACCCACGGCCGTCGCAGCTCCTCCATAACAGTGTCCTCTCCCTCTACTCCGACCAGGAGACCCTTCCCCTTGCTGCGTTCGGACACCTGCACCTGACCCGAACTCTTCTGAGCAGTCGCCTCCTTGCTCTTCTCCGAGCATGTCCTCTTAGTCTTCGGCTCGCCCGGGACCTCGGAGATAACATGGGACGACCCCCTCGGCCTCTTCGCGTCTCCCCTTCCTCGGCCTTCTCTTGCTTCAAGGCGAGCCTCTGAGCCTTAATCGATTCTGGATCCAGCCCGAAGGAGTTAGAGATGGGAGGTGGGCCGATCTGCTTTCCGACAGGGTCCCAGGCGATGGTGGTTTTTCTCCCGCCCTCGAACAGTTCGGGGTTTTCGACTTCCGAGGTCGCAAGTCCCGAGTTGTTCGGGGCTGAGAGGGGAGCCGACCTAGTCCTGGGGCCCGGGGCGCTCGCCGAGGCACCTTATCCCCCGGGTCCGAACTTCGGTCGTCATCCCTCCCGCCGTGACCTCCCCTGACTCTGACAACCGCATCAGGGCCGTCAGAATCAGGAGAAGATCACGGTGGCAGAGTGACCACCCATCCGACGCTCTTAGGGTTAGAATTTTTCAAGAAACCGGCGTCCGCCCAAGACAGACACCTCCGATGGTCGATGAACCACCATTGCTGTGATCGAAGCTACAAGGGGGAGCGGGGTATTTATAACCTCCCCCCAAGGACCAGCCATTATGGCCCTCGGAAGGCCAAGCGACGGAAGCCCAGCAGTCACGCCTAGGGAGCTGAAGCGCCACGCATTTATTAGAGGACACCATTTAATGACCCCGGGAAGTTGGAACGCCGCACGAATCCCGGAGCGCCATTAATGCTCCAAGAAGGCAGCCAGCAGCTCAGCTCAGCCTTCTCACGAAGGCCCAACGGTTTGCCATCGCCCTTGCCGACCCGTAAAATCCTCGCCAGCTCGACGTAAGGTCTCGCACCAGGGTAGCCTTCTCACGAAGGCCCAACGGTTCGCCATCGCCCTTGCTGACCCATAAAACCCTTGCCAGCTCGAGGTAAGGTCTCGCACCAGGGTAGCCTTCTCACGAAGGCCCAACGGTTCGCCATCGCCCTTGCCGACCCGTAAAACCCTCGCCAGCTCAAGGTAAGGTCTCGCACCAGGGTAGCCTTCTCACGAAGGCCCAACGGTTTGCCATCGCCCTTGCCGACCCGTAAAACCCTCACCAGCTCGAGGTAAGGTCTCGCACCAGGGTAGCCTTCTCACGAAGGCCCAACGGTTCGCCATCGCCCTTGCCGACCCGTAAAACCCTCGCCAGCCCGAGGTAAGGTCTCGCACCAGGGTTACCTTCTCACGAAGGCCCAACACGACCAGAAAATACTCCTCCACGGCTAACTCTCGCATCCCCGCAGGAGTGGGGGGCTTATGAGGTAGGGTAAAAATGGCCTGGGGCCCAGGATGGCTCTCGCTCAAAGTCAAGCCGGCCCGGCCCCGGACCACCACAGGCTCGGCGCCGAGCCGTAAGTTCACCGCCACGAAACCAGCCCCCCCGTTCCGACGACCCACCACGACCCTCGGTCTCCGATCCTCGGCGGTCTCACGGGCCTTCCACTCAGCCGGGTAAGGGAGGGGGATGACCTGGCGCAACCTAGGCCCTCCGATTCTCCCAGAAACACAGGGCCCCCACGATCTGCCATGTCAGCTCCAAAGCCACTTGGGGCTTTGCCACGTCAGCCCTAAACCGCTCTGGAAGCTGCCATGTGTGCCCTAAACCACCCGGGCCTCTTGCCACGTCAGGCCCATGGGCTTTCAGGTCCAGACCCGGCCCCCAAGCGGATCCAAACCCAGTTGGGTTATCTATAAATACCAGGCCCTCACCCACCTTCAAAGGTAATCAATCTTTTATCACTAAAAACCCTAGTTATTGCTACTCTCACTCAGAAACTGACTAGATCGTCGGAGGGTCTGCCACCGGGATAAACCCCGGTGTTCCGAGACAGTCTGCAGGTACACAAGGCAAGGCCAGCCGAGCCGACCCTTCAGTGCCGGAGCGAGCCTCCAGCTCACCGTCCGTTACCGAGCTCTTCCCCCTTTACAAATTGAGTCCGAATTCACACCTGGTGCATCCACACTCTTCCCAAAAACAAACCGCATCAGTTATCTTATTTCATCAGAAACTTAGGCTGAATATCATTGTTAGAAAACATCAGTCCCAACAGGAAACAACAACAGAGGAAATTACATAAACACACTTAAAATACCTTTCAAAATGATCTAATCAAAAGCTAATTAACAAGGGTCGCGACATTGGGACCTCATTAGCTGATTCCCTAAATATTAAGCAACCTTCGATCGGTGCTCCCCTCTAGGATCTCATCCCCATATGCCCATTTTCTTTTTCAGCTAGATTTTTTTTTGTTCTAAGTACAAATTGCGAGCATGAAGTAATATTCTTTACATTTATTGGGGATATTATTGTAACACCCTGAATTCCAAATAAGTCCGAATTCGAAGTTTCACATGATTTTTACACTTCACTTCGTATAATTTTACAAGGAATTCAAATTTTTTTATACAATAATGTTTTACATCAACACAGCGGAATTATAAATTACAACATATTACATGAATAAAATAACTCTTGAAAACAATTCTTTAAGCAACATTCCTTCTTTAGTCCTTTCATTCAATTTTTCCTGCATAGAAACTGTGGGCACGTCAGTTGCATACAACTGACACTAGGATATAATACATCAATTTCTCTTACTTGGAAAGCACACACTTGTTCACAAACAAAGCTAAGGGGGACTATCTTATTGATGTCGTGTGTGAATGTGGACTTAGTCTTAAATGCAGTTACTTATTATTTCATAACACTAATGCACACTTGTTTGAACTTATGCATCTCATTCTACATAAATCTGAGGGCAAGCCCTTACTTGTAGGGTTGGATCCCTTGTTATGAATTAAACTACTACGGTAACTACGGTAAGTATCCTAGATTTTCTATGAGTTACGAGCCCATGTCCAGACAGCCTGAAGGAGAATCCCACGTCATGACATGACGCATCATGTAGACAGCCTATGGACAATTCGTCTCCGTCATGAGACAATGGCACTACGTAGCTACCAAACACACCACAAGTGTCGCCACGATCCTTATAATTCCGGAGATGTATTCACGTCATGGCATGACGCATCATGTAGACAGCCTGTGAACACTCTCACACCGTAGATCCGAGGCCCTCATACTTGTGTTTTTCTCTTACTTTCATCACATCTTCACTATGTGAATCCTTAGATAATTGAATCATGAATAAAAATTTATATCCTAGAGTTAGCGTTACCTCTACACCGGTCTTAAACATCAACTGTTAATCACGACCCAATCTTGGTCTTTATTTATCACATTTCTCTTCCAAAAATTTCATTCATGCCGATGTAAGGACTTAGCTAAACTCTAGTTTCAATCTCTTTTCATGTTCATCAAAATGAGTGTTCATATTCACAATTTTTCACATTTCATCTTGATTCTTTTACTTCATTCTCCATATACACTTGCATAATTTAACAACTAATTTCATTTATTATCTTACTTAATTTTTCCCATGTCGAAAATCTCAATTTTAATCTCTACGCAAAATTTATTTACATTCAAACATATTCCCTCTCTTTAATTAATCAAAATCATATTTTAAGAAAATTTATCAAGCTTTTGTTCCCAAAATTACTTCTATATCTCATTGTAATAAGTTGAATATTGTAGAAATAATTTTTATGAAATCTAGGAAATTTTAGAAGAATTCTAGTATTTTTTCTCAATTTTTACACACTTTAAATACTCAAAGAAAATCAAAAAAAGTTAAAAAAAAAAATAAAAACCAAAAACAAAAGGCCAGGGGCCGAATTCTAACCCAGACCAACACCGCTCATGCATGGTAACCAACCCAAAGCACACCCATCGACCAGAAAGGCCAGAGTGACTAACTGATATAAAAGGAACTTGAATTGTACTTAAGGTCTGGTTTAGGTATTTGATTAAAAATCGAATTTTCAGAAAAACAAAGTCTCTTGCAAGACTCGAACCCAAAACCAGAGCTCCGCTTAGCTACAGTAATACACCCAAAACGCACCCGAAAACCAGTAGGTCTTGAGTGAATAACCGATATGAAGGTTCGGTTAAATACTTTTGTGTGGACTGTACTGCATCTAGTTCTTTCTTTAATAAACTCGATTTTTCTCAATTAATTTGTACTTTCAAAAATCGAAATCTTTTTCCAAAATGTGTTTCTTTGAAAAACAGTATATTATATTTGCATAGATTTTCAAAATTCTCATTTTTAGCCACATAGTAAACTATTTCTCTTTTTTTTTTTGTTGGAAAAGTGGAACATTAATACATTTTTCGACATTGAAAAATTCCTTTTCTAGATGAATCTTTTTACCTACTTGTTCCCCATTTGTTCATAATATGTTTGTACAATTTTACTTCATTTTTAACATAGTTAAAGCCCTCAAATTAATTTTATCTTTTATAAAACTCACTCATTTCTTATGATTTAAGAGATAACATATTTGACAGTCAAGTGAATATAAACTTACTCATACAATTCAACTGGAATTCAATAATTATTGTCACTTTTCCATGTTAATCAATTTATTTCACAAACCATGGGTGTTAATTTGCATTCTACAATTCATTCACAAGCACAATTTTATACAAACATGATTTATCAAATTTATATGTACTCTAGCATGAAAATATAGTAATAAAGCATCATGACTACTCTTAATTAACACATTCCAATTCATTTTACTAACTTTTTCATTTAGATAATCTAGAGTTTCCTCTCCTTCTTACTAGTCTCTTCAAACAAGTATATAGCAATTTTCTACTAGTTTCTAACATTTTCACAAATTAAAATCATAGCCTGACATCTATATTAGAAGTTTAGAGAAATCACCCACCTTATTGAAGAAACAAAGAAAAACTCCTAAAGAACTCCTTGAAAGCACGACCATCTCCCTTATCCTCCTAGTTTGGTGCCAATTTCGAGCTCCTCCTCCTAGCAAGCATGAACCTGAGACCTCCTCCTCCTTTTCTTGCTTTGACCGGCCTCCAATGGGGAAAGACACACAACTCTCTTTCTTTTTCTCACACAAAAATCTTTTCTCACTCAAATGCTTTTTTCCCTCACAAATGCTTCTTTTCTTTCTCTTACTCTTTGAAAATTTCTAATGCAAGTAATGAAGAAAGACAAGGGAGGGGGTATTTATACACATTTCAAGAGTGGATGAAGGGTTGAGATGAGTTTAGATGAAGGGCTAGGATACATTTGGGAGTTAGAAAACTACCCATTATCAAGTAACCACCTTACCACTCTCTCCATCTCTCCCACTCTAAGCTATGGCCGGCCACTCTTGTCCCCATTGCACGTGCATGTGCAATGCACGTGTTATTACAAGCATACAAGTTGTTTGGTTCATTTATTTGTTACATGATAAAGTCTACACTACAAGTTGTATTAATTATTAATAAAATTAACTAGTGGGCTAATTAGATGGGCTAAAGTCCATGGGCTCTTAATTAATTAATTAATTAATTAAAGATGGGCTAGAAAGAGACTATTAGGCCTAAAGATTAATAAAAGGCTTTAATTTTAAAAGAGAATAAAATATTTATTCATGACATAAGAATAATTTTTGAAGCTAAATACACATTAAATTGCACGTGCATAACACGTGAAAACAAATGAAAACTTTATATATAATTATTTGAAGATCCATGATGTTACAATTATCAACCTGATAACATGGTTACAGTTTAACAGATTTTTCCTGCAATTGCAATCAAGTGCTTTATGCTAACCCTAAGTTTGATGTTGACAAAATATGGGCATGTTGTTTAATCTTTAATTTATTATGTGACAGATAAATGTGGAGTAATTGATGAAATTCAAATTTAATTGAATAACACAAATATCAAGATTTGCAAAAAAATAAACTATTAACCCCCAAATAACATTTTTCAAAGAAAGAATAAAATATCAAGACTCAATTGTCAAGATCTAAGAATAGAGAAATTTTCAACTATCAATATTGAAGAATAAAGAAAGTATCAGGTGAAGATATCAAATTATTTCATATAACAAATTGTTTCATATAAGATCTCTCATGCAAGAATAGTATCAAGAAAGATATCAAGTTGATGGATGCAAGATCCCTCATGCAATGATTCTTTTTATTTATTTCTATGTGAGAAATATATGTAAAATATCTTACAAGGTGACGGATTCATAGGGTAAAATTTAATTCCCTTAAATATAACTAGTAATTTACACGTGCGATGCACGTCTTAATAAATATATGTTTTTAAAGTAAAAATTTAGACGTAGTCAGAATTTGAACCTAAGACCTCATTTATAATAGTTATGTACATGTGTTGCACGTATTGGTAGATTTACAAATGAGACTAAAGCCTTCTCCCATTATAATATTAGAGATAAAAATCCCAATTTTCCTTATTTACTATGTGGATAGAATTATTGAGATTCTTTACAAATGAGGAGAATTAAAGTTATATTGGTTAACTCTCATGAAATATCTGTTTTGACTTAATACTTTTGGACATAAAAAAAATCAAGAAAAGGTAGAGAAACCCTACTCTCTCTCTCTCTCTATATATATATATATAATAATAATAATAATAATAATAATAATAATAATAATAATAATAATAATAATAATGATGATGATGATGATGATGATGATGATGATGATAATAATAATAATAATATCTCTAATATTATAATGGGAGAGTTGGAGCTGTCATTTGTTGTAATTCCTATTTTCCGTATTTGTATTTTTATACTGTATTTTGCCCCATTATACCCTTTTATCTATTTGAGATCCTGTATTTTGGTTCCGAATGAATAAAATCATTATTTTGTTTTGACACATTTTTGGTGCTTTTATCTAATTCAATTGTATGTGCTCCTTATGTCGTTCTTCATGAAGAATGAATTGTTTCACGTCATCTATCTCTTTATCCCCATTTTTAATATATTTTGACCAATTCTCCTATTGGATCCTACTCGAAACGGATACCCTAATACCCAGAAACCCGAAACCCTATACTATTTAAACCCTAATCCCCTAACCCTAACCCCTACCTTAGCTACTGTTTTAACCCAAAATCATCCCGCCGATACCATCATCTTCTTCCTCTCGCTCCCATCGTCTCCCGCCTCCTTCTCCGCTCCAACACCCAGCACCCCCCATCTCCGATCACCCTCGCATCCTCCGTCGCACCGCCATCACCCCCCCCATCATCGTCTTCGACCACCGAACCAACTCCCGAACCCACCCAATCTCCATCGCCATTACTCGAACCTCGAAACCCAATCCGCCTTTCCCAGTAGCTTCTCCGACTACCTTTCACAATCACCGTCCCCTCGCCGTGCATCCCCCTTCATCCTCCGGAGAACCCCACGTCGCCTCGTCGTCATCCAAGCCCCGTCGAAACCCGATCAGCCACTGTCGTCGCTCCTCTGTTCGAACCCAAGCAACAGAGCAGCTCCAATCCTCGACGTTGCGTCGCTTCTCGATGTCGCGCCGCTGATTCTGCTTCCGTCGTCCTCCCCGTCGTCCCGAGCCTCGCATCGCACACCGGTCGCTGCTTGCCAGCGTCGTCGCCATTCCCTCTCTCTCGCTCTTTGTTTCGACGAAGAAGAAGGAGACGATTGGCGGGATCGAATCTCAACCCTTGGATCGCACCAAGATTCGTGCCACTCAGCCTGATCTGGTCGATGTTCCCTGTTCACCCACAGCAGATCCGAAGACACCGTTCCGTGTTTGGCCCAGATCCGGTGCATTGGAGCGATCTGATTCGCTGGTTCGGTGTTTTGCTGTTTTGCCGCACCGGATTGAGACTTGCTGTTCGCTGTTTTGGGGCTGATCTAGTGTGGGGAAATTCGCTCTACTGTTGGATTTTCGCACGTGCTTCATACGTGCTTTTGAGAGATTTTGCCCGGAGTTTTTCGATCCCGCTTTCTTCAATTAACGGATCTATTCGTCGTCAATCAAGGCAAGTATTCCTCTTGTACATATTTTGTTCTAGTACAAGCATTCCTTGAAAATACTACAAATAGTTAGAAATCGTGACTCCTCCTTGACTGTCGTTGTTGATCAATATTAAACATCCTCAAATTTCATAATCTTAAGAGCCACAATAATTTCATTGTATTATATTACAACTACTTGGACTCATTTTACCCCCTGAACACATGAACACATGAAGTTAAGGACCCAAGATTTGTAGACATATGTTATGTCTTGTATGTGAGGAACTTGCACCCATTTGAGTTGAGAAATTATTATACTTACTGTTTTGACAACCATTACCCCGTATTTATATCACATATTAATTTAGACGCATAATAACCAATTTTCATGCAACCTATACATGTAAGACATTTCCATATGTTGCTGTCCTGGACCTTGCTATGCTGTTTTGACCCCTTTAACATTAGAATCTGAACCCAAGCCCTGAACAGTAAATGCAGCTCTGGATGTCTAAATGTCGATAGCCTCCGGAATTTTCGAATTCGGAGTTACGGTCTAGGAGTTATAGCAGTTTTACTGCAGCTGTGTCGGTAGACGCAGTCACGCAGATTCACAAAGCTGCAGCACATCTTTAGTTTGCAAATTAATTTAACTATGTTAACAGTAAGCGTTGTACTTGAAATTTTACATGTTGTTGCTGGACACCCTAGAGAACATCTCCAAATATTCTTATTCATGTCGACCCTTGAGTATGCCATATAAATATCTTAAACTTGTCCCATGTCCATGACTATGATTTCTTGACTTGTTTCACACACGTGCATGCTTGCTTGATAAGAATTAATAAAAGTAACAAGCCGGGGTTTAAGGGAAAGACCATAGTAGTGGACAATATAGGTAAGTGTACTCGGAAGGGGGCCCGTGTTTTCCATAATTTTATGTTAAATGGAACTAAGTGCCACGTAGAACTATGTGCCACGTCATGGTGACGGGAGCCACCTCTAGAGCCCATTATATGATTACATGATATATTTGAGATCACATGGAACTAAGTGCCACGTAGAACTAAGTGTCACGTCATGGTGACGGGGGCCACCTCTAGAGCCTACGGGGGCCACCTCTAGAGCCCATGGTTTGATTGCCTGCTTGATACTTGATACCTGAGTACGCCGCCCTATAGACTCCACTACTAGGCCTAAATAAAATTGTATTGACTGTAGCAACCATGTAGTAAAAGTATGGATGCATGAAGTGCTACCTAGATAGTAATAACTACAAGACTTGAACATGATACCTGCTTACTCGATACTTGACTACTTGATACATGAAACTTGATATCTGAAACTTGAACTCAATACTTGTTCACTTGTTACCTGATATTTGACAACTTGTTACTTGAGACTTGACACTTGAATATAGTATTTGACTCTAGACTTGGCACTTGTTACATGCCACTAGACTTGAGACTTGTCACTTGATATTAGATGCCCCTACAGGTTCACTTGTCATGTGTTTTACCATTAGTAGTTGTTATCCAACCTGGTTACTAAGATGTCCCTCATGCTAGCTAGTTCTTAGTTTTCCAAGACTTGTTATATCTCTGTTACATTCTTGATTCCAATTCTTGTTCCCCATTACTTGTACTCGTTTTTACTATTTGTGGCCCTAGCTTGCACTAAGGGTATTTTCTCTTGTTTTTTCCTGTTTTTCCCTTTTATATTTATTAAACAGACATTGGAGACGTGCTACCTGCTGGAATCGGTGAGCAGACATTCTAGGCCTTGCTTGGGAAAAGCTTTCTTTAATCTTTTCGTTTTGTAATCGAGTTATTTCATTTGTTGTTGTTTAAGACTTGTAACGGGTTGATGTTCCCGAGTTTTAACTTGATCCAGACATGAGAACTATTTGAATATTATTATTTGTTTAAATTGTTTTCTGTTGCTTAATAAATTATTCATGCATGCTTGGTCATATATAAATGTAACCCTCGTTCCCGTAAATATATAATTTCTGAATAATTTTCTATATTTCGAATTATTTATGAATTTAGTTGTGTTAAATTCATTTTTGACTTTTCTATTTAAAATATTTCTGATCGGAAATTATGTTTATTTCGAATAAGGGTATATTTTACTTTACTTTCTATTTTGCAATTGATCGACTATTTTCATTTTAGCCAAACTAAAAATATTCGGAACTTCTTTAATAATTTGTTAAACCTAATTCCTTTATATAACCTTGCTATTATTATTTTATTATTTTCATTATTATTACTATTATTTTTAGTATTGTCATTGTTATCATTTTTATTAATATTGGTTGTTCTTATTATTAGTAATATTATTGTTATTATCATTAAAATTAGTGATGTTATTACTTTTATTTTCATGATCTTTATTATTATTATTTTTGTTAAAGCTCAATTGATCTTGACCTATTTTGCATTATTTAATTATTTAATTTGAAGCCCAAACCCAATTGTTTATTTTAAGCCCAATTTATATTCATTGATTTGCATTATTTATTTAAGTTGTGAAGCCCAAATATAAAGCCCAACTATTTTTTAAACTCAAACCCATTAACCAAATTTCTCCTTAATCTCTGTTGACCAGATCAAATTCTACTCCAACGTTCAAATCCCAAAATCTCTCCTGTAACTCCCAGATTTAATATCCCTAATAATCAGCCTAATTATTGATCCCGTAACCCCCTCTCCCTAAAATCACTCTACTCCTTATTTTTATACTATTCCTTTATACATTTATTTTAATTAAATCTCTACCCTTTTTCTCTCTCCCGTACCGTCTCTCTCTCACCCGTTCTCTCTCCCCCTCTGTTTCTAACCCAAACACAGAGAACCCAAATCCCCTCCCCTTCGTCTTCATCTTCAAGCGCCTCGCCCTGAGCGCACCGCTGCCATTCTCTTCGTCTCCTCCCGCTTGAGCATCGCTGTGGCAACCCCCTCCGCTGATTCATCGGCAGCTCACCCCCCCCGTCGCTCCAGTCGAACCGCCCAGTCGCAGTCACTCTCTCTCATCGCTTCCCGCAGCCACCTGCGGCAACTTCCTCCACCTCCGCCCTTGCCTCCCGCCATTGCTGAAGTCAAGAGCTCTGCCTCCCCTCGCCTCGTCGACCGAACTGTCGCCAACCCCCCTCGCCCTCATCAACGTCGTCCAGAGCTTGAACCATGTGTCATCTGTTTCATTGCAAAAATAGAGAACCTTCGAGCGTCGTTACTTGCGGCTATGTCGCTCCTCGACCGCGAGCGTCGCCACCCTCGCCACCCCCATCGGAGTTCCGCCTTTCATCACCAGTGTCGCGATCTCCAGTCGTGCTGCGCCGGTCGCCGTTCTCTTCCGCCATCGCGCACTCTCTCTGTTGCAATTGGAGGAGAAGGTTTTGGCTGTGTACTGTTTTGATCACAGTGATCTGATTGGATCTAAGTCATCCAATTCAATCGTGATTGGGGATCCAGGATTGGTGTTTGCTGTTTGTTGGGTAGTGGATCCGAATTCCTTGTTGCTGTTGTGTGGGATTCTTGTGTGCTGTCAGAGTTTTTGGTGTATGTTGCCTTGCTGTTTGGATTCTTGATCATCGAATCCCGTTCGTCTGATCAATCTTGATCATCAAGCTTTTGGATCCAGCCATCCGATCTTTGTTGGTCTTGATCGTCATCAAGATCCGTGCCGAGATCCGTTCCCGTTATTCTTTTGTTGGATTCATCGTCTTCAAAAGGCAAGTATCTCTTGTACAAATTTATTTGTTCTAGTACAAGCCCCTTTGCATAAATACCGCAAGTGTATTATTTTTGACTCCAATTCGCATTCATAAGTTGAATTGATACCCGTTTTTATACCTAATCCGTCGAGCCCATATTCACATATTATCGTGAATACTTTGTTACCATATGCATGACATGAACACAAATTAATACACACATATATACTCTTAGGATTATACATGTTTATGTGCAGGAATGTTTCATCCGTGACAGTAGTTAAATATGAATATGACATCTTGTTCTTGTTGATTAAATTAAAATAATAGTAACAAGCCGGGGTTTAAGGGAAAGACCATAGTAGTGGACAATATAGGTAAGTGTACTCAGAAGAGGGGCCCGTGTTTCCCTATTTATCGGTCTATTGGTTTACCGGTTATCGGTCTATCGGTCTATCGGTCATATCGATTATCGAATAATTGTAGATTACTGACTACAGTATCTTGATTAATTCGGTCATCGGTCATTATCGAATATTGTTTCCTGAGTACACCGCCCTATAAAATTCATCACTAGGTCTAAACGAAATCGCATTGACTGTAGCAACCATGTAGTAAAAATATGGATGCAAGAAGTGCTACCTAGATAGAATCAAACATTAGACATAAGATTAACACGTGCATTTGTATGATCCAACTACATGTTACAGGTTCATGTTGACTTGATACTTGTTTACTTGATTACTTGTTTTACATGCCACTTGTTTCATAATGCCTTATTCATATCATGTTTACATATTGCATTTCCCCTATTTCATGACTCTCGATTCCTTGCTCTTTTCCTGCTTTTCTTTTGTTTGTTTTATACCTGTTTCCTTTAGCTTGTACCCCCTTGCGGCCCGTAACTTGTATTAACGGGCATCTTCTTGTTTCCCTTTTATTTTCTTTTTGTTATAATATACTTGTAGGCCCAAATGGAGAGTTACCAGAAGGTATCGCTGACCAAGTGTTCTAATTTATTGTTATCATGTTATCTTTAATTTGTGTTTTATTTCTTGCAACTCTTTATTGTAATCCGGGCTTGTTTGACCCGTAACTATTTGTTTTTCCTAGTTGTTGGTTATATTTATGGACTATGTCATGAACTTTCATTATCATATTGTGATTTACATGCCTGCGTGGATTGTTTTATTATCTTGTTGTTGAGTTTACTTGTACAGCTCATGAATGGTGTGTTCGCACCATTCGCTGGGCCTTAGTCTCGCGCCCTATTCCCGTGTTTTGGGAAGCGGGCGTGACAATAAATCTGGTTATATTCTTGTTATGATGCTGAGTCGATCCTACAGCTTATGGATGATGTTAAAATCATTCGCTGGGTTGCGTCACGTGCTCGTATTCCATATTTTTGGGAAGCGAGGCGTGACATTTGTAAACATACAAACACGTGCATCGCCCGTGCATAACTATTATAAAGGAGGTTTCAGGTTCAAGCCCAGAATACAACAGACTTTTTTCTTTTGAAAAACTATATTTATTAAGACGTGCATTGCACATGTAAATTACTAGTTATTATAATGGGAGAGTTGGGGTTGTCATTTGTAGACATTCAACCATCTAATCTCAAACATTTATTTTTAAGTGGGAGTTATATTAATCATTCATTTACTTAACTATTGTTAGGACCCATAAGTTCAATTAACTGTTGTTGTTTACTTAACTATTGTTAATACCCTCAAAGTTCAAACTTATTTACGACATAATTATTTACAAAAGTGTCACTTATATAAAATAGAAGTTTGTGTCACTAATGGTAATTTGTAAAGAGTATGTGATGAGTAAAGAGATGTTTCAGGTTCGAAACCAGATTACATCTTATTATTTACTATATGAATTTTTAATTAGAACGCGCATCGCACGTGCAGATTACTAGTATATATAAACTAAATACTTTTGAAATTATCATTTGCTAAAACTCAAGAGAGAAGAACAATTTTATTATTTTCTTTGTTAAGACCACGGTCTTATTTTTTTCACTTTTTTTTGGATCGATGCGGTTTACAAAGCTTATATGTAGAAGTCTTATAGAAGTCTTGTGGTTATAATAGGAATATTGGTATGAATACCAATAACTCACTGTACAAGATTTGAGTATAGTGGAACGTCTGCGGTGCAGAATTACTACAAGTAAGAGGGTAGTGGATTAAGCCTAGGGGCTGAACCACTTAAATCACTGTGTCTTGTCTTTCTATTAAGTTTGCTTTCTCTAACTTTATTTTTTTTATTTTACTCATTTATTTCAAAATTTTAATTGTTACACAATAATCCTACTCACCCTCATGATTTACACTTTATAATGAAAAAACTTCTTTAGTGGATGAACTCATGATCAATGAATTTTCAAGGAATCGTATAAGATAAAGCCAGGAAAAGTATTGTTCTTTCAACAACAACAACAACAAACTAATTTAAAAAAAGAGTTTCTCTTTCTAGATTTTCTAGAGAAAGAAGCCCCCCCCCCCCCCCCCCCCCCCCCCCAAAAAAAAAAAACCCTAAATCTAGATCTGTGTTTGTAGGGGGTGCCAGCTAGGGTTTCACTGCCCCCTCCCCGTTCGCCGATCACCCACCTCCACTATCCTTACCCTCCATCAACAAACTCCTTCAGTCGCAACTACGTCATCGTCTTGGGACGAGCGTGTGAGGAAGGAGAAGGCAATGACGGGGGTTTGGCCTTGTATCGTCAACGGGGGGTTTTGGTCGCCTGCAAATTCGTCGACTGTGGAAGGTTGGGTCGACGGGGATTTAGTCGCTTGTCGACAAGAGCGATGGGGGTTCCATTCTGTTACGTCGATAGGGGGTGGGGGTGTGGTCACCTACAAGTTCGTCGACGGTCGAAATTGAGTCGACGGGGGATTTGGTCGCATGTTGGCATAGACGACAAGGAGTGGTTGGTAATGTCGACAGGAGCGGCAGGTATGGGATTTAATTCTTCAGGTTCGGTTTCATTGTTTTTTGGTTGGCTGACTGTCACTGGAGTTGAGATGGAGCTAGTCTCAGATTAACCTAGTGAATTCAGATGAAGACGACGAAGACAAGACGGTTGGAAACAAGAGAGATGAGATGGTTCATGGAATGGGAATGGCTTGGTTCTTGCTCGGGTTTGAGGGTTGGAAACCCCAGGGGGTTTGACGAACAAAAACATACCCAAAAATAAGAAGGATGGTTTCGTCTACGTGGTTTAGTTGCCTCAGTCATTGTCGTCGTCGACTGCTTTCGCTTTTGGGTTGGCGTGGAGGAGATCGTCAAAGTTGGCAAGGGGCTGGCTAAGTCGGGGATGGTCGGTTGGTCGTCGGCTAAAGTGGTCGAATGCAGCGGCGAGAGGACTAAGTTAGCATGGTGGCCAATGATGGAGATCGGGGGGGGGGGGGGGGGGGGGGGGTGATATTTTAGGGGTAGAATGGTCTTCTCCTAATATCCAAATGATTCTTTTCCCTAAATATCTTACAACCAACCTACAATTAGCAAGAAAATGAATCGTAGTTGGTATGGGGCGATGGTAGTCGAGCGAGTCTATAGTTTGGGCTCAACTTCGATCTATTCAGATCAAGTGAGGGGTGCCTAGGGTCTCTCTCATGTCGGGGGGCTTAGAGGCGTTTGTGGAGCCGTGGGGAGCGACGGCAGCCTCCATTGCGAGGTGGCGGTAATAGTCAACGGTGGTCAAGCGAGGGGATCAGAACGAGGTCACAGTCTGGATATGGGTATGTCAGATTTGTGGGTACCTATGGTGTCTCTCATATGGTGCTTGATGTTAACGTATGGGACACTGCTGGGGGCAACGGTGGGGCA
Organism: Hemerocallis citrina; assembly: GCA_017893485.1. Lineage (NCBI taxonomy): Eukaryota > Viridiplantae > Streptophyta > Magnoliopsida > Asparagales > Asphodelaceae > Hemerocallis > Hemerocallis citrina. Next base: position 22,923,455 of record CM030362.1, on the reverse strand, counting down.
GTTGCGGGTGACGACGGCAAGGACAAACGGAGTACAAGCGAGGGAATGAGAGAGAATGAGGTTAAACTGGGATGAGAAACTTGTTGCAGTAAGGTCGGCCGACCAGTAGGATTATGTTTTGTTGTGTTTTTTATTTGTTGGTTGGAGTGTATGAGTTACAGGACCAGCTTATTGGATTTTCTGAACTGCGTAAACCTTACTTTTTGTTGTATATTTTTTTAAATCTTTTTTTTATAAAACACGGAGGGTTTTAACCCGCCATTTAACGATTAAAAAAAACAACAAAAATTAACTGGAAAGAAAGAAAGAAGGCGGAAAGGCCAGACTGCACGTAAGAGTGATTTACACTTTATAATGAAAAAACTTCTTCAGTGGATCAACTAATGCTCAATGAGTTTCCTGGGAATCATATAAGATAAGTCGGAAAAAGTCTTGTTTCTTTCAACAACAACAAAAAATAATAATTAACTGAAAAAAAAGAAATAATGGGGAAAGGCCAGACTGCATTCAAGAGTGATTGTCTGAAAAAACCTTACCTCGTGATGATATATAATGGGACATTCTTAAAGTTCAAGTTTTCATCGAGTTGTCTACTTTTCATAGTAAAAAAATGCAATAGTTGAATATCTAGGTGTGATAATTTGTTGCTACTTTGTATTCGATGCAGGTTTATAGATCTTCTACAACCACACCTACAAGCCTTATCACCATAAAATCTCCTACATGATCTTCTTGAATTTTTCCTACACGAGGCGTCAGTACTGAGTTCCCGCCATCATCTTCTAGAAATGGATTTACCAGAAATTCCTGAAGTTTTACTCCTTAACATAATACTATTTGTTATTGGCACAAAAAATTTGCTCTGGCGGAGGCGGCTAATCAATAGAAATAGATTTCAATGTATTTTTTGTTTGTTGGTTGGGGTATATGAGGTCCGGAATCCAGCCTGTTGGGATCTGAACTTCCTAAACCTTATTTTTTATTGTATGTTTTGTTAAATTCTCTTTAATGAAATGCGGGGTTTTATACCAACCGTTTAAGGATTAAAAAAACAAAACACTATTTGTGGGATTAATTTGTTTTTTGTTACAACTGTTCTTAAGATTATTCAGACTCAAACATGACATAATTGGTGTTGCCCACCTAACCAATTATTCTAGTCACTTCTAGACAGAATGATATCGATGGAAAAACAACCAACAAATAAGGTGGTAGAAATATCGATCTATTCCTTGCTTTCCTTGCAATTCAAGGACCCACATGCTGTCTTTAATTGACATCACCACTGTGTTAATTTCTTCGAAAAAGTTCCTTTTCGATTGATGGGGTCGACATTCATGAATCGTGTAATTGCTGGAGAATGAAGGAATGCAGCAGGATCGACTAACAATAGAATTTACAGATGGCACTCACCAGTGATTCTCACTTTATGCAGAGAACCACATTGCAAGCAATGCCAGAAAAAAATGTGATGAATGTCGACATTGTTCATCAGTCCTTGTCGTCCAGTAGATATTTGGTGAAATTTATTTGAAAATGTAAGACGGTCGAATGTGAAGTCTTCTTTATGGGTGGAAGATATGGATCTAAGCCTTAAAACAGAGATCGTAGTGAATGAACAGAGCTTGGAATTAAAAATAGCAAAATATTAACATTAAAAAAACAGAACAATAATAATCAAGAATATTGAGAAATCTCTGCTGAAAAAAAAAAGGAAAATTGAGAAATCATGCATGTTTAATCAAACCATAATTTGGATATTTTTTCACTATAAACTTTTGATTGTTTAGAAGTTCATATAGCTGCAATTCGTGCCTCGTGCCTTTGTAGGCTTTCAATCCAAGATTTTAACATGACTACAATTTTAGAGAGACGCGGAAGTAGAAAGCCTATGGGGTCGCTTTTGTAATTGGAACACCGAAAACCTTCTTTACATCGGATGGTTCGGTGTTTTGAATACTACATGAAACAAATACCCCATAAATAAGCAAAGCTCCGATAAGTACGCAGTCGACTGTCACTACTCTGATTTAGGGATTTCTTGAGTTTGGATTTCACGCGAAACAGTCGACCGATCACCCTATGAAGTCGACTGCTACTGCTCTAACTGATGTTTCCTTGAGTTTTCTGATGCTTCCTTTGAACGGAATACTTGATGTGGGTTGAGATATGAATCGCTATATGAGCTTAAATTGTTAATGAGATTTAAAGTAGATAAATCTATGTTCATGAAAAGAAATATTGTTTTATTTTGAATTGTGAATGAATAAATGAATCATGAGTAATACTAAGATAAGACATTGATTAATTCGTGGATTGGTTGAAGACAAGAATATTTTAAGTTTAACACATGATTATTGAAGGGTATGAATACCCGTGGATTCTTGTACATGAAAGGTTGTGATCTAGAGTTTAGTGAGACCTCGGGTACCGGCATGGTTGAATTTAAAGATTGAGTTATATTTTTGAGATTTGCCATGGAGCTATCTCGATATTTGTGATTAAGTCCGGTAGGGGGTAAAACTAACTCTAGGTATGATAATTTATTCATGTCTTGAACTTAAGAACTAGGCACCTAAGAGAAGATGTAGTAAACCTGGGCAAACGTAAGTGGGGCACTCTATATAGTCGGGCGGAAAATTTCGGGACTATAGACCCAGTCGAGCGGAGGATTCCGGGACTGTGGTTGCTTCGTCGGAGATGAGCTTTTATTTTAAATCCGGGACTATGCGTAGTCGGGCGGATAGTTTGCCGTACTCCAATGTATATACGTATACCGAGGCTAGAGGGGCACTTGCGGGATGATTCGCACAATGAGGAGTCTATTATAACAGTCGGGCGATGGACTCCGGGACTGGGATCCGTACTCGTGGAATGATCCAAACCTTGCTTTATTACTGGGTAGTTTTCATGGCGAGGGATCGAACCCTTAAATGTGGAGTACGTAGGTGCTTGCCCTCGGACATATGTAGTATGAGATGCATAGAATTCACACAAGTATGCATTAGTGTCAACTTAGTATAAAATATCTGTATTAGGCATTAAGGCATTGTATACACTTATATGTTTAGTGTAGTCACATTTTAACACTTCATTTACATTCAAGTTTTTGTGGTTTGTTAAAATATTGAGATTGTTATATTTACGGCATAGAGAGAATGGCCGAGTATAGCATTTTCGTCAGTTGTAAGTAACTGACGTGCCCACAGTTTATTATGCAGGAGTTGGATTTTCATGAAGATATAAAGTTGATATGCTGCTGTTGATTAATTACATGTTAAAGATGTTGCAAGTTGTATATTATTTTTATTGTTGTACTTTATTTTATCTTTCGTTGTGTAAATAAATGTAACGGACTCTGTTGTATTATAAAAAGTTCAAATTTCCTTGTAAAATTGTACGAAGTGAAGTGTAAAGATCCTGTGGAACTTCGAATTCGGTCTTATTTGGAATTCGGGGCGTTACAGATGGTATCAGAGCCACGCTTCATAAGTAGTACAAATTTATAAGGAACGACACCCTAGAGTGGACATTAGAGTGTGAGTTTTCAACTTATAGAGATTTAATGTAAGTAACTTACGTTTGTGTTGCTCTATATGATGACATTTTCTCCTTCTTTTTCCTATAAGATGGCCAATCAGCATGATCCCCAGAATGAGGCACATTGGTTTATCCCCTTCGAGGATGAAGAGGAAGAGCCAATGGAGGAAGAAGAAGACCGAGAGTAGATAGAAGAGAAATTCTCCGAGTCCAGGGAAATTACTCCACCTCCACCTGATTTTCCCAAAGAATCCTCAGACGAATAACTCGTTCCAGATGACCAAGATGATATTGTTGCTTCTCTTCAAAGAGAATTGGATGCTCAAAAGTGGAGAGTAAACCACTTGGAATCGCAACGAGTAGAAAATAAGGAGTGCATTCAAGAGCTCAGTTTTCAAGTGTGTGAACTCGAGAAGGTTCAGCACGTGAATGATCGATATTTTGCCAAGTTGGACCACCTCACTCACTGGGACAAGCAGGAGCGGCATCAGAGTTTTGAAGATATGAAGAAGGAAATCCAGGAACTACGGGAAGAGCTCAGAGTAGAGAAACCGTAGAATCTAGGATGTCTTTTGTAAAAGGATGTAATGGATATATTGAAGCAAAGTTTTTTTTTTCTTTCTGAATGTAAAAAGCTTAATTTTGAAATGAATAAATTTTGTTGAAGCGATGTTATTTGTGTTATTTATGATGATTAATGATGAATTTTATGACTCAGCAATGGCACAAAGGAACAGGGACGACGAAGGGCATATCAGTGAGAATGGGCTAGATTTGGAGGCCGAACTAGCTCGAGTATATCAGACCTTAAATGCTTTCGCTGCCAACATCGCTAGGAATGCAGGGCTAGGGCCAGCTGTGCATGTTCCCGAAGCAATCAGGCTAGTAAAGTCATTCAAAAGGATGAGGCCACCTGTGTTTGAGGGTCAGGCAAATCCAGATGCTGCTGACGACTGGATTAGGTGGACTCAGTCTTTAAAGTGCTAGAGACCCCAGAGGCAAGTAAGGTAAAGTTGGCAACCATCCAGCTAGAGAAAGATGCAGGTGTTTGGTGGCAATCACTAAAGAGGACTTTGGGCAACGTGCAGCTTACTTGGGAAGAGTTTCTTAAAGAATTTAGGAGTCATTATTTTTCCATGGATGTTCAAGATAAGAAGGCTATGAAATTTTTGGACTTGCAGCAAGGTGGTATGTCGGTGCAGCAGTATGAGACCAAATTCAACCAACTTTCAAGGTATGCGCCGGAAATGGTTCAGGATGAAACCAAGAAAGTGCGGAAGTTTGAGCAAGGGTTGAGGCCAAGCTTGAGGACCCGCATGACCCCATGGTATCCGAAGATTTGAGAAGTTGGTCAGAAGGGTTGCCACTACTGAGTCAGATATGAACTAGTTCCAGATAGTACAGGTCAAAAGGAATAGTTGGAACATTGGCAAGAGGCCTACAGCGCTGAGCAATTTCAGGAAACAGCCCCCAGCACAGCGTTTCAAACTAACTGGAGCAAATGCTGTTGCAGTGACTGGAAGGGTACTGTGAGACCCCGTATTTCTAGAGAGTATATATATATATATATATATATATATATATATATATATATATATATATATATACACACACACACACTAGTATGGTATATATAGTATATATATAGTAGTATAAATGAGAAGTAGAAAGAAAGAAGGAATGGTGGTGACGTGGAAGGAAGAGAAGAAGGAAAGAATGAGTGGTTGATTGTGACATATAGAAGATCCTATGGGAATAGATGGTGTGATGAGCCCATAAGATTTCCTATGGGGCTTATAGAAATGATTAAATGAATGAAAGAGTAGATGTGTGCTGTTTGGATACTTTGACCGTGGGTTGACTTGGGAAAACATACTCCCATATCGGCTAGGATCAAGGGAAATAAGAGGAATAAATAGGATTAGCCAATGATGAGGGTTACCCAACGTCTGGACACCCTTTTGAGGTAGCCTGTGGTGGGCGTGGCTAGAATTTAGTTAATTGTGTGCGTACGAGTTGAGTGCGGGGCGTTATAGGTACTCACTTGCTATAAGTGTGGAGAGGCAGGCCACATATCTTCTGGGTGAACCAAGTCACAAGAGGGCAGGACTTGTTATCTTTGTGGCAAGGAGGGTCACCTCAAGCCATTTTGCCCTCAGCTTCAGCGGGAAAGGCCGAGTCAGAAGCAGTCCAACCCAGGGCAGAAGTAATTCCGGCAGGGGCGAGTGTTCGCTTTGACTGAGGCAGATGCTGATGATGTGGACATCGTCATCACGGGTATGGGAGATGATGCTTAGTTGCTTTGTTGCTTTTCTATTTATGTAAGAAGTGTTATGTAATGAGAGTACTCTTATGTAACATGAGGCATTAAAATAAATGGAATAAAGGCATCAGTTTTATTTGATACGGGATCATCGCACACATTTGTGTCACCCACATTTGCAAAACGATTGGGAGTCAAGCCTAAAATTTTTCCTGGCAAAGTTCTATCTGTGGCTACTCTGTCAGGAGAAAACTTGACTACCGACCGATATTATGAAGGGTGTGATCTTGAAATCGGAGGCAGACTCTTTGGCATCGACCTTATTGAGTTGGCAGTTTTAGGGGTCGACATCATTATTGGCATAGACTGGATGACGTTTACAGTGCCATTATTGAGTGCAAGAGCAAGGAGATTATGGTGAATGCACCAGGAGGACCAGCAATTACATTTCAAGGGAAAAGGAAGTGTAAGCAGTTGGTAGCAGCTTTGTCAAGGCAGAAGGTTCCTGAAGAAGTGAAGCAGATTCCAGTGGTTCGGGATTTTCCAGTAGTGTTTCATGAAGATCTACCTGGGCTTCCCCCTCATCGAGATGTAGAGTTCAGCATCTCCGTTCAGCCAAGGAGTGCACTTATTTTCAAGGCACCATACAGAATGGCACCGGTTGAGCAAGATGAGATCAAGAAGCAGATCGAAGAGTTGTTGAGCAAAGGATTCACCAGGCCTAGTGCGTCACCTTGGGGAGGCCCAGTTCTTTTGGTGAAGAAGAAGGATGGATCAATGAGGATGTGTATCGACTACAGAGAGTTAAACAAGGTTACAGTATAGAACAAGTATCCAATTTCTCGGATCGATGATCTGTTCGACCGTCTACAAGGAGCAGCTGTTTTCTCCAAGACAGACTTGCGGTCAGGATATCACCAAGTCTGAGTAAAGGAAGAAGATGTGCACAAGATGGCTTTCCAAACCAGGCATGGTCACTATGAGTTTCTAGTCATGCCATTTGAAGTAACCAATGCACCTGCTATTTTCATGGACATGATGAAAATGGTTCTGCGGCCATTCATCGATTTCTTTGTCGTTGTGTTCATCGAAGACATATTGGTCTATTCCAAGTCAGAAGAAGAGGATGCCAAGCACCTAGCAGAGGTACTGAAGAAGCTACAGGAGCATAAACTGTATGCGAAGTGTCCACATGTGACTTCTGGAAAATTGAAGTCGCCTTCTTGGGTCACATTCTTTCTAAGGAGGGAGTGGCTACTGACCCGCAAATGATTGAGACAGTGAAAGATTGGCCAAGACCGACCACAATGAAAGAGATTAGGAGCTTTCTGGGTTTAACTGGATATTACAGAAGATTCATTCAGGACTACGCCCAGATAGTTGTGCCACTCACAGGGCTTACAAGGAAGAACGTGAGTTTCAAATGGTCGGAGCAGTGTGAAGATAGCTTTCAGGAGTTGAAGGGAAGATTGACTATCACTCCCATTTTGGCTTTGCCAAGAGCAGGAGTCGAATATGATGTCTACAGCGATGCTTTCCATCGCGGTTTGGGCTGTGTACTGATGCAAGAGAGAAAGGTAATAGCTTATGGGTCTAGACAGCTGAGACCGCATGAAAAGAATTACCTAACCCATGATCTGGAGTTAGCAGCGATCATTTTTGCACTGAAGCAGTGGAGGCACTACGTGTACGGGAAGAAGATCAACATGTACACAGATCATAAGAGTCTAAAGTATATCTATCAGCAGAGGGACTTGAATCTGAGGCAGAGGAGATGGTTGGAAGTGTTGGAGGACATCCGACCCGAGATCAAGTACCATCCGAGCAAAGCCAATGTTGTGGCTGATGTGCTCAACAGGAAGTGCAGTTTGTCCCGATTGATCACAACTCAGGAGAAGTTGGCAGAGGAGCTTGATCGAGCGGAGATTAAGGTGGTTTTGTAAGGTTTGGGAGCTTCCTTAGCTCAATTAAGGATTCAACCTACTTTGAGAGACATAATCATCGACAGACAGAAGACCGATCCACAGATGCAAGAGATGGTGGAGCAGGTTGGCGTTGGCAGGTTGGCAGAATTTCAGGTGAAGAATGAAGTGTTGTGGTTTGGAGAGCGACTGTGTGTGCCAGATCTAGCAGAACTGAAGGAGAGTATTCTTCAGAAAGTTCATGCTACTTTATTATTCGTGCATCTAGGGAGTACCAAGATGTACAAGGACATAAAGCTATATTTCTGGTGGCCAGGGATGAAGCGAGATGCGGCTGAGTTTATTGCCAGGTGTGCAGTTTTTCAGCAAGTCAAAGCCAAAAATTAGAAACCCGGAGGTTTTTTGCAGCCATTACCCATCCCGGAGTGGAAGTGGGATTGTATCAGCATGGACTTTATCACAGGTTTGCCCAAGAGTTCCAAGGGCAATGATGCAATTTGGGTGATAGTGGACCGACCCACCAAATCGGCTCACTTTTTGACGATGAAGCTTACTTAGTCGATGAAGAAGCTGGCTGAGTTGTATGTTGGCGAGATTGTGAAGCTTCATGGAGTTCCGCTATCAATAGTATCCGACCGAGATGCGCGTTTCACCTCACATTTCTGAAGAAGTCTTCAAGCAACTTTAGGGACGAAGACTGATTTTAGTACGGCCTTTCATTCTCAAATTGATGGGCAGACTGAGAGAGTCAACAGGGTACTGGAAGATATGCTGAGATATTGTGTGTTGGACTTTGGTGGCAGTTGGGAGAAGCATTTGGCTCTTGTGGAATTTGCCTACAACAGTAGTTTCCAGGCAAGCATTGGGATGGCGCCGTATGAGGCTCTATATGGTAGGAAGTGCAGGACACCGGTATGTTGGTATGAAGTGGGGGATCGGCAGCTATATGGGCCGAAGATTGTGCAGCAGACCTCAGAAAAGATCGAGCTGATCAGGAAGAGGTTAGTCGACGCATAGAGCAGACAGAAGAGTTATGCCGACAACCGGAGGAGAGACCTAGAGTTTGTAGATGGTGACTTTCTCTTTGTGAAGGTGTCTCCGACCAAGGGGGTGATTCGGTTTGCAGGGGAGGAAAATTACCCCCGAGATACAAAGGCCCTTATAAGATATTGAAAAGGATTGGAAAGACAACTTATCAGTTAGAATTACCGGAAGAATTAGCCCAGTGCACAATGTCTTTCATGTGTCTATGTTACGAGATTATATCCCGGATCCGAGTCATCATTTGCTAGAAGTACCAGAAGGTTTGCAGTTGGATTTGAGCTATGCAGAGCGTCCAGTAGAGATTTTGGATCGTCGAGAGAAGGTCTTGAGAAATAATACAATACCTATGGTCAAGGTCATTTGGAGGAACCAATTTGTTGAGGAGGCAACTTGGAAATCAGAGGAGAGGATGATGAAAGATCACCCTGAGTTTTTTAACTAATTTTTTGTAAACTCTTTTCTTTTCTTTTTTTTTATTTGTTTTTTTCTCACTCTTGAGTGTAGTTCCGAGGACGGAACTATTCTAAGGAGGGAATGCTGTAACATCCCGTATTTTTATTTTAATTAAAAATACATTTTTCAATTTTTGCACGTACGATGCACGTGCTAATTTTTTCATCTTTATTTTTCTTACTCTCATTTGCTATTTTATCGTGCATGAGTCTTTTTAGCCTTTTATTAAACCCATGGACCTAAGAATGGATTCTAGCCCACTCGACTAATTAATTAATTAATAAAAATCAAGCCCACAAAACAAGCCACTAAATTAAATCTATTTTTTTTAGTTGTGTATGGACTCACACATGACATGTAACAACTTTTAATATACATTTTAGAATTATAGGAATTTTATTTAATTTTGTGTATGTGTGTGTATTAGTGCATAACGTGTGCACGTGTTCATGGAGAGAGAGAGTGGCCGGTTTTGGGAAGTGAAGGGCTGGGGGTTAGAGAGGTGAAGAGTTGAAGTAATGGAGTAGTGGGAAAGTGGGGAGTTAAGTGAGAAGTTATTAGGTGGAGAAATTTGCATTTTAACCCTTCACTTTGTTCTATAAATACACCATTGTTTTCTTCTCATTTCACACTTAAACTAAAGAAATCAAGAGAGAGGAAAAAGAAAGAGAGTTAGAGAGTGTTCGTGTGCATTGGAGGCCTTTTTGGAGTGCTCTTGTTAGGAGGAGAATGACTAGGAGTTGCTTATTGGAGCTAGGAGCTAGGAGTTGTGTTCCATTATTCATTGGTTACAAATTCTTCATAAGAGGTAGGTGATCTTGTGCTTTATAAATATAGGAAATGCATATGCATGCTAGTATGATAAATGAGTAGTATAGATAAATTTAATGTGATAAATATTAAACAAATCCATGTTACTGTGTGTGCCATGAATTGTAGAAATTTTGTTATGATTAAGAAACTAATTGTCATCATGTTAGTTGGAAATAAGAAAAAGAAATAATGAGTATTTGCCATGAACAAATATGCATGTTAATTTACAAAAGTAGAATATGTGATTGTATGAACAATTGTTGAGATTTCCCTCGTGGTTAAAAGGAATTTTTGTAAAGTTAAATTGGTACACATAGATTCATTAAATTGTTTGTAAGAGATACTCATTGCTATTTTGATTAAAATGAAGAAATGCAATTCATGTTCATAAAAGAGAAGGAGATAATTTGAAATATAGGTACAATGTCTAAAATATAAGTTTGGAAATTCGTGAATCACTGTTTTCAAGTAAACTTAGTTAGGAAATAGGTTGCACAAACCCAAAACTGCAGTATGTAGGTGTGACAGTCGACTGGTAATTTTCGATAGTCAACCGTTGCGAACCTGGCTGCAGTGTTTTCTTGGAGTTTTGGATTTTCGTACAGGACAGTCGACTGACCCATTTTCACATTCGACTGCCACTGCTCTGAGTTATGTTTTCTTGAAAGTTTGGATTTTACGCGGGACAGTCGACTGGCTGGCTACAGTATGCAGTCGACTATCACTACTGTGATTGATGGATTTCTTAAGTTCGGATTTCACGCGGAACAGTCGACTGATCACCCTATGAAGTCGACTGCTACTGCTCTAACTGATGTTTCCTTGAGTTTTCTGATGCTTCTTTTGAACGAAATACTTGATGTGGGTTGAGATATGAATTGCTATATGAGCTTAAATTGTTAATGAGATTTAAAGTGGATAAATCTATATTCATGAAAAGAAATATTGTTTTATTTTGAATTGTGAATGAATAAATGAATCATGAGTAATACTAAGATAAGACATTGATTAATTCGTGGATAAGTTGAAGATAAGACTATTTAAGTTTAATACATGATTATTGAAGGGTATGAATACCCGTGGATTCTTGTACATGAAAGGTTGTGATCTAGAGTTTAGTGAGACCTCGAGTACCAGAATGTTTGAATTTAAAGATTGAGTTATATTTTTGAGATTTGCCATGGAGCTATCTCGATATTTGTGATTAAGTCTGGTAGGAGGTAAAACTAACTCTAGGTATGATAATTTATTCATGTCTTGAACTTAAGAACTAGGCACCTAAGAGAAGATGTAGTAAACCTGGGCAAACATAAGTGAGGCACTCTATATAGTCGGACGGAGGATTCCGGGACTATAGACCCAGTCGGGCGGAGGATTCTGGAACTGTGTTTGCTTCGTGGGAGATGAGCTTTTATTTTAAATTTAGGACTATGCATAGTCGGACGGATAGTTTGCCGTACTTCAATGTATATACGTATACCGGGGCTAGAGGGACACTTACGGGATGATTCACACGATGAGGGGTCTGTTATAACAGTCGAGCGGTGGACGCCGGGACTGAGACCCATACTCGTGGAATGATCTAAACCTTACTTTATTACTAGGTAGTTTTCATGGTGAGGGATCGAACCCTTAAATGTGGAGTACGTAGGTGCTTGTCCTCGGACCTATGTAGTATGGGATGCATAGAATCCGAACAAGTATGCATTAGTGTCATCTTAGAATAAAATATCTGTATTAGGCATTATGGCATTGCATACACTTACATGTTTAGTGTAGTCATATTTTAACACTTCATTTACATTCAAGTTTTTATGGTTTGTTAAAGTATTGAGATCGTTATATTTACGGCATAGAGAGGATGGCTGAGCATAACATTTTCGTCAGTTGTAAGTAACTGACGTGCCCACTGTTTATTATGCAGGAGTTGGATTTTCATGAAGATATAAAGTTGATATGTTGCTGTTGATTAATTACATGTTAACGATGTTACAAGTTGTATATTATTTTCATTGTTGTACTTCATTTTATCTTCCGCTGTGTAAATAAATGTAAATGACTCTGTTGTATTATAAAAAGTTCAAATTTTCTTGTAAAATTGTACGAAATGAAGTGTAAAGATCCTGTGGAACTTTCAATTCGGTCTTATTTGGAATTCAGGGCGTTACAATTCTAACAATGTCCACTTGCTCAAATACATTGAGCGAAGAGTTCTTTCCTTTATCCGTTCTTCATCATCTTCATAACGCTAAATGAGATATTTACTAACATATTATAATTCAACTTTGCACACATAGTACAATGAACGAGAACGAATAAAACGTAACTAATAGAGTCATATTCTACATTAAGAGATGCTTTCTCCTAAGTTACAGACATTTGTTATACGTCTTATTCATCAAAAAAAAATTATTTTATTTTATTAGAGAACCAAATATATGATCTAACACAAACTGCAAACAATGAATTTGTCAAAATATCTATACACATAGTATGATAAAGCATTTAACAATCCTAAATATGCTAGTTTTCAAAGTGAGAATAACTATGATCTAAAACTCTCAATCATGTGATCAAACTCACAAAACGTTAACACATTCATCACATGAAAATACTAAGAAAGATTAAAGTAGATCATATCAACAATTCAAGTTAGAAGTGTTTTCTAAATTCGATGGAGAAGCCTACATAGTGCAGACTTATCATACCATGATGCAAATCCATCGTCTCCAATACATACAATTTGTAAGTAACTTTGAAGTTCCTACATTCATCAAATTGTTAAAGATTAGTTAAGTAAACAGATTATTAGCACTATCTAATTCACAACAATTTAGTTGGAGATTCAATTTTATAGTCAAAGTCTATAATTTATCAAAATGAATATTTGATCCATAGCACGTAGCCAAAGTAGTTATTCAGATTTGTATTTAATTAAATAATGCATAATACGGTTTTGAACTTTAGCACTTAGCAACAAAATTCAAACAAATAATTAAATAATAATTTAAATTTGGTGAAGAACTTATCTTTAATGTAGATCTGAATTGGCAGTACACTGCAGTAGATCCAGTCTTCTCCCCAAACATGGAATACAAAACAATACCCAATAGATTGTCTCCACTGGTTAGATCCAGATCTGATTCCTTTCGACTGGATCTGGATAATCAGATCTGGATCTGGATCTGATCCAATAGTCCAAACACCAAACAACAAATCTCCAACCAATGGAGCAGCTGTTGGACTGGATCTGAACTGGATCTGCTCCAATAGTCCAAACACCAAACAACAATCTCCAACTAATAAAGCAGCTGTTGGACTGGATCTGAATCTGGATATGCTCCAACAGTCCAAACACCAAACAAAAATCTCCAACCAATAGAACAGCTGTTGAACTGAATCTGAATCTGGATCAGCTCCAACCACCCGAACACCAAACACCAAAAGCTCAGCAAATAGCATTCTTCTTAGGTGGGATCTGGGTCAACACAGCCATCACCAAAAGATTCCCTCTTCAAACCCAAACATAAAACACCCAAATCCTCCAATGAACAATTAGATCTGAACAAATCAAATCCTCCTATAACACAGTGATCAGGAAGAAGGGGGAGGGGAAGGTGGTGGCTGGTGACGGTGACCCCGTTGGCTCGCGGTGGCGCTGACGATGCTGGCGGCGGCTGCGGCTCCTCCACCACCTCGATCTCCGACGAAGACATGGCGGGATCGGGTCAGAGGAGAGGAAGATGGGTCTAAGTTGACCCAATTTTATTGGGTCGAGGCATGCAGTAGCACTGGCGGCACTAGCGATGGCTGCGGAGGCGGGTGTTGACGTTGGCGATGGCGGCGGCTACGATCAAGTCCCGACGAACGGTGATTTCATTGATCTCTATTAATCTCATAAATTAATTATAAATATCTCAAGATTGTTAGAGATTATGAGAGATTACAACAATAGAGTTTAGGGTTAATGTCCTAGACTAAGGTACTTGAGATATTTATCCTAGGTATCAAAATTGGAATACCTAGACTACTATCACAAGTCAGTATTTATAAGATAAATACTGGTTTGGGTACTGGGTTCTCAACCAACTCAACCCGCATTCCGATATCCACACAATTAGTATGTGTAACACACGTGTTACCCATAGAATAATGTTATACATAATATTATTCATATAGTGAGAATATACCTATATATCCAACAAAGTAAACTAACAACTATTGGTGCCTTGATGACTCTAATGAGAAGTTAATTTGTAGCACTCAAGAGAGGTTGTGTATTAGGAGCCATTGTGTCTTGCATACTATGCGTTCGAGAAGAAGAAGATGATGATGAAGAGAAGGAGGTTGAAACATTGATGGAGAGAAGGGAAGCAATAGTAGCCAGCAGCTGCAGCAGCAAGGCATGTGCTCTCTGTTTGGAGATGATCAAATGCGACAGCGGCGGCATGTAACAATTGGGTCGTGTCTAGGTGATGTTTTGGGCCCAACTCTCCTCTAAGTTATTCGCACAGCTCCTATCGTGTGTCTCTTTATTCAGGATTTATTGGACGGCTAATGTATGAAAACTACAATCTAGGGTTTCTTGTATTGACCTCATCGATAGTCGGGAGAGAGAGTACTTCATTGTTGTTGCTGCTGATTTTGGTGTGGAAGCAAACAGATGAATTTGTGGATTCTTTGAGGAAACAAATAAGAAAAACCTATTGACTTTCATCGGCATTTGACTGGTTTTCTACTGCTGCCGTTGACCTGCAAAAAAGTTCGATACACCGGGATGGATCCCGACGACGAACCCTCCGATGCTCTTGTCAGTAATCAGGAAGATTATGAAAGAGCTTTAAGTGGAAAAAGATTGATTACCTTGTTATAGTGGGGGAAGAGGGATATTTATAGTCGTCTTTAGAGACAGTTTAGAGATAATGATTTATCCCTATGTCCCGGTGTTTTTGGATAAGATGTAGAGTTTAAATCGTTTCATAGAGATAACCATGAATTTGAATTACTCTTTAAATAACTGAATTGGTTTGTAACGACTTGCTACCCATACCCAATAAGACAGATCCGTTCTTGGGTTATTGGGCTTTGAAGAAAGACCCAGTTTCCAATTCGGACCAGTTTGTAGGTGAAATTACCGTTTTATCCCTAAGAGCTTTAAGATTCGTGCCCGATTTGAACGGTCCCGATTTGGTTCTATTTTTAGCCATATCAATTGTAAAGAGCAATTAAGAGAATTCTTTATAGTAAACAACATATTATCTTCTAATAAGGCTTGAGAGAATGATAGGTTCTCGGTGCGAGTGTAATACTTTATATATTCTCTAGTTGAATAATATTTTCCTAATTTCTCCCCCAGATTAGGCGTAGTCAAAACCGGGAAAATCATTGTGTACTTGGTATGATGTACTTATTTGATTGTTTGTTATTGGATCTATTGTCGCATAACTCAGCAACGAATTCCTAACATTGTCCATAACACTCTTTAGACAAATTAAAGTAACTTAATTAGGAAAGACAAATCAATCTTCATCCCTACAATTAAACTCAAATTACATAGCAATTTAATTTAGCTACTAGCCATAACTACTCTCTTTCTCTCTAAACTTGTCTCTATATATAATCATACAATCTCATTCTTCTCTCTCACTCCCAAAGAAGTATAGATTCGAACAAAAACAAAAAGGAAATCATGGCATTTCATCTTTCAAAATCCGTATTTCTAGCCCTCTCATTTGCCTTGTTATCGACCTGCATTGCCCAATCCCCTGCCTCCTCCCCTTCCGGTTCGACCGCCAACCCTCCACCTGTCGTTGCTAGTCCACCTCCGGCCGCAGCCCCACCTCCTGTTGTCGCTACTCCGCCGCCTGCAACTCCTCCTCCGGTCGCAACTCCTCCTCCTGCAACTCCACCTCCAGTTGTCGCTACTCCGCCGCCTGCAACTCCTCCTCCGGTCGCAACTCCTCCTCCTGCAACTCCACCTCCAGTTGCAAGTCCACCTCCATCAACTCCACCTCCGGTTGCAAGTCCACCTCCCGCAACTCCACCGCCAGTTGCATCTCCACCTCCACCCGCAACTCCACCTCCAGCACCTGTATCGCCTGCACCTGCACCAACTTTGAAAGCACCCACTCTGGCCCCCACTCTGGCCCCCACAAAGGCTGCATCGCCAGCTCCACTGGCTTCTCCTGGCCCTGCCTCTTTGTTATCACCGGCATTGGAGCCGGCAGGGGCTACTCTTGATGGATCTGCAGCGACTATTGCACGTGCAATGAGCATGGGGTTGGTTGCATTGGCTGGTGGAGTAGGGTTTCTGGTTCTCTAGAGTTATATATCATTCATATTTTTTGCTAATGTTATTGTTATTCCTGTAATAATTCTTTTTTTTTTTTTTTCTTCCTTTTTTTTTGGGCATTTGTATTTTTTGCTTTGCTGTGATTCTTGGAGATGCATGCACTTGAGAGGGATTGGGAGAGTTATATGAGACAGTATGTGTATGTGTATTTGGTACTTTGGTATATAAATATAAATATCACCATTTTTACTTGCAGGAATAAATACGATGATGAGGTGATTCGTAATTTGTGTGAGATTTTAGTACTATATCTTTCAGATGATAATGTTGCGTAGGATCCAACTGCAATCTATAGTATCATTTGATTCGAATTTGGATTTGAATTTATAAACATTTCAAATTATCAGAATAACTTTGATGGTGTACGTCAATTTGTACAGATAATACATAAATGAGTTAGATTTTCATTTTCGGGGTTTCTTGTTTTGTCCCCCCAAAAAATGGCGTCAAGCATTTTCTTCCTGTTTCACTAGAGAGGGGTATTAACAAAATAAGATATAAGCATAAAAAGTCTACATGCTATACCAAAAATATAATCCCTCATACTAACAGATAAAAGAGAATGATTTACATTCATCATCCCTAGATATAAACCCTATTTCTATACATATAACAGGAAACAAGACCAAGAAGTCCTGAAAGACCTTTAGATCCATGTACTTGCAGAACTTATGTAAGAGTTAGCCAAAAGTAAAGTGAATTGCAATGTATATTATCAGATTATTAAGAAGGTCAAATATCAAATTCCATCAACAATTAATACATTTCTAAGATACACTCATATTTGATTTTGAATTTTTTTTTTCTTGGAGTACAAATGGCGCAATTCTATAATGAAGCATATGAAGAACCATAATAGTGATCATTATCAAGTTCAGGTCAGAGGGACCTATGCAGATAAAGGATCAATTTCTAAAATTAAATAAAATTATTTCAAAAAGAACAGAAAATGGGTACAGAGGGACCTATGCAGATAAAGGATCAATTTCTAAAATTAAATAAAATTATTTCAAAAAGAACAGAAAATGGGTACAAGAAAAGTGAAGCACTCCTTTCTTCATTATCCCAAAAAAAAAAAAAAAAAAAAAAAAAAAAAAAAAAAAAAAAAAAAACACTCCTTTCTTCATTTAAAAAGGAGAAAAGTGAAGCACTGCCCTACTCCTAACTCCAATCTAAAGCATGCAGTGACATTCTACCAACTGTTTGCATCATATCATCATATTCTATGCATTCCTGGATTGTAGGGCATCTATACACAAGAAACAATCACCAATTATAAATAATGCATTATGTTATTCCTTAATTTCAGCAGAAAATCATGTCAAGCTTGATTATAATTTATATATATTTTTTTATATTTTGGTTTTTTGAATGAATTGCTGCATGCCTACATTGCTCCTGGCCTTGAACCCGAGATCTCCATCCCAAACTCTTTACCATTTAAGCTACAATTCAGTGGTTCTGCATAAATTCATTAGGATATATATTTAAAAGGAGTTAACCTTTGAAATGAGGGATTAACAAATGTATTTTTTGTTTATTTTTTGTGAGACTTAATTTGTTCATCTTTCCTCTGTTCATAGAATTTTCTTCCCTTTCTCTGAAAAATAAGGTAGTGAGTCCAAATCATCGCAAGTTGCGCATTTGATACATGTGGTCATTGCATTTTGATCTCACGTAAAGATACACAGATTTTGTACATTTTGTTAGAATATAAATATTAAAACCCTCACCCTTATCATAACTTCGGAGTTTTGGTCCATCGGTAGGGTCATTAATATGGTATCAGAGCGAGCAACCCAGGTTCGAATCTCACCGGCTGCGTAATTTAAATGCAGATTGAAGGAAAAAAAATACCGCTGCGTATAGTCTAGGTCTTGGCTCAAAAAGATGGCCCTCAACCTGCGGGGGCGTGTTAGAATATAAATATCAAAATCCTCGTGTTAGAATATAAATATCAAAATCCTCACCCTTACCACAACTTCGGAGTTTTGGTCCATCGGTAGGGTCATTAATACATTTATTTCCCCCGAGTTGCCAACTTTTGTTGTTCGGAGCTTCCAAGTCTGCCGTCTTCAGACGACTCAAAACATTAGCAGAGCCACATAGTGAACAAGAGGGTTAATTATCGACAAGGCCCTATAGTTCGAGACATATGCATGCAAGATATTGTGACATGCAAATTATGTAAAGCAGTGAAAATTTGCAGGGAAAAGGGTAAAATACATAGGAGAATGTTATAGGCGTTCATTGAAAGGTAACGACTACTTCAGGCGTTCATCAATGGGCAAGCACGAGAGGGAAGAGGAAGATGAACGACGTCCCACCAGTCATGGCAGAGAGGAGCAAGACTATGGTGTCCCCAGTAGAGGAAAGGGGCGCTTGGAGAAGAGAGAGCCTCGAGCGGTCCATAGAGGACGCTCGAGGGAGAGGCTAAGAGCTCGGAAAGATAGGATAACAACAGAGGAGGTGTTCACTAGAGGTGGCCATAGAGGCTGAACGAAGGGAGACCTGCTATAGGAAGTCCTACGCCGAGGTTACGGGCCAAAAATATATGGCTACGGGGATCACAGCACATCTCGGAGATAGGCGTCGCCGGGGAAAGCGGTTAACATGATGAAAGAGGATGAAGAGTGGGAATGGATTTTGGTTAGGCCAAAGAAGTCGGGAAAGGCGGAGAACCCAGGGAAGACAACTCAGAGAAGCTCGCCGGAGTCTTCAAAGTTGGCTAATGGACTTCAATGTCATAAATGTGCGAAATAGGGACATACCATCCACGAATGCCCTAATCAATGGTTTTGCTATGCCTGTAAACGTTATGGCCACATATCGATTGCGTGCAATAGGGGAAAGGAGCCAGTGAAGTCACCGCCAAGGTCGCCAACAACTCCAAAGGTCCCGATAATGGCAGACTCAATACAAAGTCGAACATAGGAAAGCCCGGTGGGTGGAAGGAAAAGAATCAAGGCAATAATTACACCCATGCCAATCATGGCAGATTTCGAAAGGCGTTTCTCATCGTGTGTCATGATCAAAGCACAAAGCGGAAACCCAACTTCTAACAACATCGAGAAGCTATTGGCAACAAACACAAAAGGCTCACCAGAGTGGAAGTGGCACGTTCAGCAAATTAATCATAAAGGATTTGTCGCTCATTGTCAAAATGCAGACAGAATTCAAGAGGTATTAGATCTTAAGGGCTTAGATGGAGATGGTCGAGAAGAGTTCTTCATAACCTTCTCTCGATGGTCGCAGAAAGTAGGAGCCATGATGATTGAAACTCTGCCATGGGTTTGGATTAGATTGTTTAATTTCCCTTTTCGATGTTGGGTAAGATCAGGCTTCCAGAACCTTATTAGGAGTTTCAGCTACTTGATCGAGTTAGATAAGAGCACGATGCTGTATAATCGCCGAGACTTCGCTCGCATATGAATAGGAATAGAGGTGAAGGAAGATATACCGTCCATGATCCAAGCAAAGTTTGAAGGAGAAGTATACGAGGTCAAGGTAGTCACAGAAAGGAAGAAGAGTGTGTCGTTCAGTGAAGCAATGGATAGGATCTCGGCGTCGAAATCGGAAGAAACAAAGAAGTAGGAGGTAGACGATGATCGCAGGCCTTCGGATCCAGCGGGGATCAATCAGGAGCGTCCATCAGACAAAAAAGTGTCAGAAAAATGGCAGCCATCTGATCGAAAGAGGGTGAATCGGGATCGTCCAATTCAAAATCTAAGTACATTAGAGTCGGAATCCAATGTGGGCCTGCGAGGAAAACAAATGGGGGAAAGTTGTCCATTCGCGAGTGATGGAGAGCAACAGGGGCCGGAAGGGACGTTGAGGGCGACGCATCCACTGTGGAGCCACAGAAACATCATATCAACAATACTCAGCAGCATCATAGCGGTGGAATTCTCAAAGGAAGTGCAGCGGCTTTTCAGGAAAATAGGATGGGAGGTTCAATGATGGTGACATTATTGCTATGTCTAGAAATGATTTTGATGTAAGTGTCAGAAGAGCTATTCAGGAAGTGATTAGGAGTATGGGTGTAATGGGGCAACAACAATCACAGCACTTGGGCCCACAATCGAAACAAAAACAATTAACTCTGGAAGCAGGCTTTCATATTAAGGATCCATAGCCTCAAGGTGGACCCTATGACTTAGGAGAATACTCTGAGAATGGGGAGAATCTGGCTTCTGAATTGAAGAGGGGTTCAGAGCATAAAGAAAGACAACATGAGGGGTTTCTGAATCTACAACCACAGGACCATATAGAGGACGACGGGTCTAAGGGAGATGAATCCAGTGATGGAAGAGGTGAGAGAATTGAAGCACTGGATGGAGTAGGCGACGACTCGCATGTCTCAGAGATTGAGAGATTGACACAGACAAATGGGAGAAGAAAGTATAGGAGTTAGCCGGAGGAGAAAGCGCCAACAAGAAAACCGTTGAATATCAGAGGAAGAGTAAAAGGCAGTTAGACAAATGGGAAGTGCATGGCCCAAGTGAGGATGACTTAATTAGGGCAGCGGCTAAAGCAAAAGAGCCAGTGTCAGCATGTGGAGATAAGTCCACCTGTAATTTATCAATTTTGAATTATATTCCAGATAATACTCTTCTTTATTACGCAAGTCTCTTCAGTCTAGCCATAGGTTCCACAGAAGTCGAACAACGTCATAGAGTGAATACTCTTAGAGGAGAAATCGATAGGGTGTACCATTAATCGGGTTAGGCGTCAGCCTAGAGTAGATGATAGATGGTAGAGTACGAGAACGGTTTTTAATGTTATACATCTTCTGGAATGTTAGGGTATGAGACAAGGTTCCAAAAGTAGATTAATAAACAACATCCTCTCTAAAAATAGGCCGACAATTTGCGTGTTGCAAGAGACTAGAATTGAGAATCCTAAAAAGGAGGATTTCGAGAGGCTTAGATCGCTTAGAGGTTATGATTGGAGATTTAAATCAGCTGTAGGTTTGTGGGGGGGTTGCCTTAGGAGTTGACTCTGCACGTTCAAGATCATTGGTGAATTTATTGGTATGTTCACGGTTACTGTTAGAATTAGACGGCGGAGTGACAATTGGGTCCACATGGTTACGTCCATTTATGGTCCGTATGACTTAGATGCTGAGAGGTGTTGTGGGAGGAACAGGGATCGATCAGAGAACGATGGACGGGCCCATGGGTGGTTGGAGGTGACTCAATATTACTAGATTCCAGCATGAGCACAGAGGCAGAGGGGCTAGTAGTATTGACAGAAATAACTTCAACACCACCATAGATGATAACTCATGGAACTAAAACCGACTGATAGGAGATTCACCTGGACGAATATGCAAGTGAATCCGATCCTAGCTAAGCTTGATAGGATTTTAGTGTCCACCGATTGGGAGGAGGTGTTCCCACTAGCGACTGTTAAGTCCATCACGAGATTTACATCGGATCACATTCCATTAGCACTCGATTGCGGTGATGGAGTTAGAACCCTTCGCTACCCGTTTTGATTTGAGAAAGCATGGACATTGAGTAACAACATCCGTAAGATTATAGAAGAGTCGTGGAATATCGACACTGCTACAAATAACACTATTGGAAAATGGATTACGAAAACTAGACGACTGCGCAAAAGTTTGAAAGATTGGGTAAGGCAGGAGTTTGGACAGATCAAAAGAAGAGCGAAGGAGTTAGGAGAAAGAATTTAGGAGTTAGAAGTGGCAGAGGAAGAAAGGGACTACTTGGAGGAGAGGTTGAGGAGTTGGCAAAATGTAGACTACAAATACATTGGTACGGCGAAATGGAGGAGCAATATTGGAGGCAACGATCGAGGGTTCAATGGCTCAAAAGGGGGACGCAAATATGAAATTCTTCCACAAGGTGGCCAACGGAAGAAGGAAACAGAACTGCATTGGTGGACTATTTGTGGGAACAAGGTGGACCGAGGATGAGGGAGAGATCAGAAGGCATTTAGATGGAAAATTCAAAGAGTTGTTGGGTCAGGTCACAGCAATCAGCATAAATGTAGGCTTAATGCTGATTTGTGGAGTTGCTCTAGAATAGACGGAAGTGAGGGGATAGAAGGAGCGTTTACCAAGGATGAAGTTTTTCAAGCAATCAGGGGTTTAGGTCAAGACAAAGCACCGGGTCCAGACAGATTCCCTATCTTCTTCTACAGACTATACTAGAAAATCATCAAGAAGGACCTCATGGTCATCTTCCAAGAATTACATTGTGGTACAGCGGACATCGATAGACTTAACTACGAAAACGTCATTCTTATCCCAAAAAAGAATGAGGTGTTGAGGATGGAAGATTTTAGGCCTATTAGTCTTCTTAACAGATCATTTAAAATTATTACTAAGGTATTGGCTTTAAGACTGTCCTCTCATCTAAACGACGCGGTAGGAGAATCACAGAGCGAATTTATTAAAGGAAGAGACATTATGGACAGCTTTGCTTCTGCACACGAGATAGTCTATAAAGGAAGCAAGGAAAACTCCGATGGATTTTTGCTAAAACTGGACTTTGAAAAGACATATGATTCAGTAGACTGGGATAGCGTGGATGGGGCCTTACAGCTTAAAGGATTTGGAGCCAAGTGGAGATCCTGGATTAAGACGTGCGTGAGAGAAGGTAAATCATTCGTTCAATTTAATGGAAATGTAGGAAGAGAAATTAGAGGCCGGAGAGGTTTGCGATAGGGGGATCCTTTATCTTCATTATTATTTACCCTAGTTGCAGATGGGATAGCAGAAATGATCAAGAGGGGTAAAGAAGAACGAATTATTCGTGGGGTTTTGGTTAAAGGCATTCCGGATGTCATCTCGATTATGCAATATGTGGATGACACGATAATATTCGGGGTAGCAAAGAAAGAGGAGATTTTAGCAATTGGCATCGCTCTAAAGTGTTTCGAAGCTTGGGCTGGGCTGAAAGTGGACCTTAGCAAGAGCTGTGTTATCCCCCTAAGCGATAATTTATCCACCCCGATTACGTCAATCAGGAATATTATGGAATGCGAGGTTGTTAATTATCCACTTACATATCTTGGCCCCCCCATCACACCAGAAACGATGCGAAGAGATGACTGGCAAGCATTAATAGAGAAGGTTGAAAAGAAATTGGTAGGATGGAAGGGACACTTTCTTACACTTAGGGGAAGGATCACATTGCTGAACTCCGTCCTTAGCAGTCTACCAGTGTATCTAATGTCAATCTACGAGCTTCCTAATTGGGTTATCAACAGAATTGATAAGTGTAGAAGAAGGTTCCTGGAAAGGAGCTGACGAATCCAATAAAGGCTTCCATTTGGTCAAATGGGGGAGGGTATGCAAGAGGAAAGAATTCGGGGGTCTAGGAATCTTTGATCTAAGCAACATGGATTAAGCTCTGATGAGCAAGTGATGGTGAAAAATGAGTAGGAGATGAAACAGTTGGTGGTGTAGGTCATTTGGAGCTTATCGGGGGAGGAAGAAATTTAGATTTGGAGGGAGAAGCGTGCATGGGAGAACATCATATCTATGGAAAGGGGTGGCGAGAGTAGGAGATATCTTTCACACAAATACAACATGCAGGATTGGGAACGGAAAAAATACAAGATTCTGGATGGATAAATGGTGTGGTAACAATACCCTTCTAAGTATATTCCGGGAAGCTGCTGATGGTATTTTATATACACTTAAGAACATGCATAAAACATTAATAACAACCTAAAACATGTTTCTATGAATCTAGATATTAATCTTGTTGCAAAAGTGCTTTAATATAAAATTCTAAATCATGAAACTATAGATCTTTGCTAAATCAAAAGAAGAAGAACTTTAAAAGCGGAAGCACTAACCTGAGGCCATTGATGGAGATTGCACATAGGGTTTGGATCTTCCTATATGATACGCACTTCTATGAGATGTCGTCTCTCTATTCTTCTGTTGATGGGATTACAGATGGAATAAGAAGTTACGTATATATAGGGGACCATAACCCTAATTGATAATTATTGATTTCCAATTTTTCCCATCACAAAATGAGAAATATATTTTACGGTTTCTACACGTATTATATCACACTTTAAATCATATGCTTTTAACCCATTACTTAATCTTGATCAGATCACTTTAATTTGGGTTAGACTTTAGAATAGCAATTATACATTTAGTCACATATGTGAGCCCACATAGATTATTTTCCAACAATCTCCCACTTGGGCCACATATGTTACTCCTTATAAATGTACATACTTTATGAGCTCAAAATTTTGCTATCATAACCAAAAGCATAGCCAAACAATCTCGTCCATTAATCATGTAAATATAGGATCAAAGCAATTTTCGTTATATTTATCGTAACTGAATTCATCAATGGTCACATATATCAACATAATCAAACGACATAGATCAAGTGTGAATGTGTAGCATGGAAATTTCATGCAATGTGATCTATACACATGCCTATTTCCAACTGGTTCTCTTTAAAACTTAAGTGAGGTCAAAATCAAAACATGACAAAAGAGTAAGAAAACTGAATTCTTTATTTCTGATTAGAAAATAACCAAATGTATAAATGTCTCACACAAACATAATACAAATAAAATACAAACTCCCACTAAATCATGATATCCTCAAATAATACAATACCCATATGAGCAGTATGCTCATAAAAGACCTTGGGTGGTAATCCCTTTGTGAGCAGGTCCGCTATCATGGAGTTTGTCCCAATGTGCTCTATGGACATCTGTCCACTTTGCACTCTTTCTTTCACAACTAGGAACTTTATGTCAATATGTTTCGACTTTGTCGAACTCCTATTGTTGTTGGAATACATCACTGCTGACTTATTGTCACAAGTGGTCTTTTTATATTCTCCAAAATGCGCAGTCCAGTGACAAAATTCCGCAGCCATATCCTATGATTTGATGCCTCATAGCATGCTACATACTCTGCTGCCATAAGTGTCTGTTTGACACTTTTCCAGGATATAGCTCCTCCAGCTAACAGGTAAATATAGGTTGATGTAGACTTTTTGCTATCTTGGCACCCTAGTGAAATCAGAATCAGAATACCTTATGACCTCCAAAGATCTGATTTCCTATATGTGAGCATGTAGTCTTTTGTTCTCTGAAGATACCTCATAACCCTCTTAGCTGCTATCCAATGGTCCATTCCAAGTTTTCTTAAATAACTGCCTAACATCCCAATAATGTACGCAATATTCGGACGCGTACATACTTGAGTATACATTAGACTCCCAACAGCTGATGTATAGGGATCTTTTTGTATTTCCTGAATTTCAAGGTTACTTTTAGGGCATTGATTGAGACTAAATTTGTCTCCTTTAGCAACAGGGGTATTCTCTGGTCTACAATCTTGCATGCCAAACCTTTTGAGTACTTTATCGATGTATCCCTTTTGTGATAATCCTAGAATACCTCGAGAACGATCTCGGTGTATCTGAATTCCTAATACAAAAGCGGCATCTCCAAGATCCTTCATCTCAAAATGCTTGGACAGAAACCTTTTGGTTTCGTACAATAAATCTATATCATTAGTGGCAAGCAATATGTCATCGACATATAGAACTAGGAATATATGCTGACTCCCACTGAACTTGTGATACACACAATCATCAACTACATTCATCTCAAAACCAAATGAGATAATTACTTGATGAAACTTGTGGTACCATTGATGAGAAGCTTGCTTGAGTCCATAGATAGATTTTGTCAATTTGCAAACCATATTCTTTGGATCTCCCGACACAAAGTTTTCTGGTTGCACCATATAAATTGTCTCGTCAATGTCTCCATTGAGAAACGCCGTCTTGACATCCATCTAATGTAGCTCAAGATCAAGATGAGCAACAATTGTCATAATTGTCCTAAACGAGTTTTTCGATGAAACTGGAGAGAAAGTCTCTGAAAAATCAATGTCTTCTTTCTGAGTATAGCCTTTAGCTACAAGAAGTGCCTTATACCTCTCCACATTACCATTTGCATCCCACTTGGTCTTAAATATCCATTTAGAACCAATTGGTTTTGCACCTTCTGGTAATGGGACAAGTTCCCAAACTTTGTTGGCTTGCATAGACTTATACTCCTCATACATGGCATTCATCCACTTTTGAGAGTTACAACCTTTCATGGCCTGATGAAATGTGATTGGATCATCTTCCATCATTCCATTGTCATCCTCATGTTCTTAGAGAAATACAATATAATCATCCGGAATAGCATTCCTCATTTCTCTCGTGGATCTTCTTAATGGCACTGGTTCTTGAGGTTGTTGAGTTTGTTCTTCTGGAACAATTACCTCATTTTGAATGGGGGTTGTTCAACATTGTCTTGTTGAGGTTCCGGATTCACTTCTTGATCAATAATAGGTGTGAGAACCTGAATATTGTCAAAAGTGATAATAGGAATTGGGTTTGTAATTGAATCCAATTCCTCCTCGAAATCAATGTTCCTAACTTTATTTCTCCCCCCAAACTCAACTTCCTCAAAATTGTTGTAGTTCCCGTCTCAAAAATGTTCCTAAGTGTGGGACCATAAAATTTATAGCTCCTAGATCGTTTAGAATAACCAATAAAGTAGATGTTCACTGTTTTGGAGTCCAATTTCTTTTCATATGGCCTGTAAGGCCTTGCCTCAGTTAGACATCCTCAAATGTGAAAGTGCTTTAGACTAGGCTTTCGACATGTCCAAATCTCATAAGGTGTTTTTGCAGCTGCTTTAGTTGGTACTCTATTGAGATTGTAAGCTGTTGTCTTTAATGCTTCTTCCCAGAGGGACTCAGGTAAGGTGGAATGAGCAATCATACTCCTTACTATATACTTAAGAGTCATTATCTAATCCTTGAAATTTGTTCCATTAAGCATGGGGATTGAATTGATGTTAGCAGTTATTGAGGCAGCAGATGATAAACTAGCTCAATATAGAACAAAAAAATAAACAAAATAAGCTCACATGAGAATCCGTATAAAACAATAAATTCAAATAATGGTTAATCCCATCTCAAGATACCATGCACAATATTAATATCAAGTCTTTGGACAGTAACATTAACTGTAAGTGGTACTCTTGTTGTAGTAATCAAATATTGACAATAAATCATGTCAAATAATAAGTCATTCTTTGGACTGACTTATTGTTCACATGGAATACCTTATAATTGTCACATATTTATTACCACAGATGTGTATGAAATTTGGCCAAATATCAACTTACCTTTTGGTCAGTTAATAAATGCATGAATTACAATCACACAATCATCTTGATATTTTAAATAAATTAATCTACACAAAAGAGGTCACTTTGTCAACATTTTGTTTTAATTGATCTATTCAAAATATTAGACATTCATAAGAAAAACCAAAATCATAATTTGAATTTAATTGTTTCCCAAAATTTTATCTTTTCCTTAATTTTATAATTTTACTTTATTTGTGGATAGATAATGTTAAGAACTGAATCAATGGTTTCAGATCCCGAATATTAAATCTGAGAATATTAATTCCAAACAAATATTGATCTGAAGACTGCACAAATATAGATTCTGTATATTAAACCAATGGTTTCACACTGAATATTAAGATTAAACCACAAGTTAATATTGACATTATCTATCTACAGCAAAAGGTTAATATTGACATTATCTATCTACAGCAAAAGGGAGCAATGAAAGTAAACAACGGCTGTCCTGGGCCCTACCGACATAAAACCAGCATACAAACCGGTCAAACAACATATAAACACCATATAAATATTTTATTTGAAAATTGTTATCATAAACCAAAACCTATCAAAAGGAACCAGGGAGATTGTTGTCAAAAACTAAAACCAAAACCAAAACCAAAACCAGATTCTGAATTTCCGTGGGTCCTTCATGAGGGCCCCACATGCTGACAAACAGCAACCCCTCCATCTTATTAATAAAAAATAATATAATTTCCATACATTACTTCTATAGAAATCTCTATAGGACAAAGCCATTAATTATCTTTAATAGAATCAGAACTCTAATTGAATCCAATTCCCATGGGCCCCATCCAACATATTAAATCTCATACTATCACCATATAGAAATCTCAAAACCAAATATGGATGTCAACATACTGAATTAAAACCACTTCAAAACCATATCTTAAGCCATTGGTAAAACAGCACTTACGGTTTAGATTTATTTATTTATTTATTTATTTATTTGTAATCCAGATCTGTACGAAATATAGATTACTGTTTTCATACTGACTAATATCAAAAACCATAACAGAATCTTTATCAAAATCTAAAATCTTTATCTTTATTAAGATCAGTCGGCCTACTGCAAGGCTAAACATTACTATAGAAAAGATGATGGGGCCAGAAGAAGGCGTGAAATGAGTTTATCTCCTCTGTAACCCTCTGTAGTAACTATCAAGTGTACGGAGGCAAGCGTCACGCATTAAACAGACAACTTACAAGGTTGCATATGTAGTTCTTAGGCCATTGATTATCAAAGTATGTTGAATATTTTCAACAGATTATCAAAAGTAGGATTAGGATAACCATGTTGAATATTAAAATATTGTTAACATCCACTATGATAAGACAGTATGAGTTGGCATTGTTGACATTAACTGTCATCCAGATTAACATTAACGATTGATTAATTCATTGAAGATCGAAAAGATTCAGAACTCATCCAGATATCTTTATATTAACGATGAGCCTTTACATATCCAAATTCAATTAATTTACTTTTGAAACTGAATTTCTTAAACAGGATGATCAAATAGCATGAAAAGAAGATAAAAAAGGAAACCCTAAATTTTCTTAAATTTCTTAAATAAGAAATCCTAAATTTCTTTAAACAAGAAACCCTAAATTTCTTCAATTAATTCAGCAAAGATGGCTCTGATACCAATTGATAGTATTTTATATACACTTAAGAACATGCATAAAACATTAATAACAACCTAAAACATGTTTCTATGAATCTAGATCTTAATCATGTTGCAAAAGTGCTTTAATATAAAATCCTAAATCATAAAACTATAGATCTTTGCTAAATCAAAAGAAGATGAACATTAAAAGCGGAAGCACTAACCTGAAGCCATTGATGGAGATTACGCAGAGGGTTTAGATCTTCCTATATGATACGTACTTCTATGAGAGGTCGTCTCTCTATTCTTCTGTTGATGAGATTACAGATAGAATAAGAAGATACGTATATATAGGGGACCATAACCCTAATTGATAATTACTGATTTCCAATTTTGCCCATCACAAAATGAGAAATATACTTTACGGTCTCTACACGTGTTATATCACACTTTAAATTATATGCTTTTAACTCATTACTTAATCTTGATTAGATCACTTTAATTTGGGTTAGACTTTAGAATAGCAATTATATATTTAGTCACATATGTGAACCAACATAGATTATTTTCCAACAGCTACAAGAGCCACGTTAAAGGTAGACTCGTTAGTCGCTGATGTATGGCGAAATGACAGACTTAGGCTGCAGATTGTGGAGGAGTTGTCACATGAGAGTATTATTCAACTTCATAATTTGAATAATTTCATTCGGACCGAGGGACAGTATACCAATGACATTGAGGACGCTAGGACATGGAATTTAGAATCTAATAACAATTTCACGGTATCGTCCCTGTACAAAAGACTTAAGATGGAGGAATCAGAAGCAAAAACGCAAATATTATATGGAGTACCCAAGCGCCTTTGAAGGTCAAAGCGTTCCTCTGGCTGGTGGTGAACGATGCTATATTATCAAAGATCAATTTGCAGAAGCGTAGTATACAGATTGAGGTTGGTTGTACTAGATGTAACAACGGCAACAAAGATACTGATCACATTTTTTTCAATTGCCCTAGGGCTAGACTAGCTTGGGAGGTTGTTTGCCTAGGGTTTGGGAGTCTAAATAGTCCTAGATCGATCACCGATGCATGGGATCTAGGGAGGGTAGGTATAATAAGGAAAGAGGATAGAGAGGCTTATTAGGATTTGTTAGTTGCCGCTACGATTTGGGGTCTGTGGCTAGACCAGAATAATTTATGTTTTCGTAATGCCAATCATAGATTTCCTGACATTATGCATAAAATATTTGGTTCGATTCATGCTTGGGCAGGTCAGGTAGGAGCGAGGAAGAGGCTTCGTAAGGAGGAGTAGGCAGTTCGAGATAGGAAGGATTAAGTGATGGTTTGATCACTTTGTTGTATTTGTATCTTCTTTCAGAAGTAGTTGCATCAAATTGTATTAGATGCTTTGATTTATGTTCGAATTTTGTATATTAGTATGTATTAGGATATACTGTGTTTCGTTAATCTTTCATTAATGAAGCGATGGTGAGGTCATCTTTACTCCCCAAAAAAATAAAAAAATATGCTATAGGTGTAAAATTTCTGATGACAAAAAAGTGTAAAACATCAGACAAATTAAGCATCTTTTCTTCCCAAAGCTAGAAACAGCAAAATGCATTTTATTACACAAGAAGTAGTACATTATAACAAACTAACCCCTCTAATGAACAAAGCAAAAAAATATTATTACAGACTGTTCAAAACAGTAAAATAAACATTCAAGAAACAAGGGATAAATGCCATCTAACTTAAGTCTCAAGTACTGCATGCACTGCCTCTCTCCTAGCCCATAAGGGTAAGTCCAACAAGCGAAGTCACTCCCAACACAACTGCACCACCAGCATAAAACCCTGTTGCAGCTGCAGCGTTGTTTGTTGAAGGAGTGCCTGATGGTGTGGATGGTGAACTTCCAGGAGTGGAAGGGGTACTGGATGATGAACCACCGACGGAGACAGCGACCTTCATACCTCCAGAGCAGTGGCCAGGGGTTCCGCAGATGAAGTAGCGGGTGGTAGCTTTGTTGAGGGTGATGGTGGTGCTCCCGTCGTTGTAGCTTTGAATTGAGTTGCTAGACGAGCAGCTGTTGTAGTCAGATTGGCTCACCTCGTTCACTGTGTGGAGTCCAGAGTACTGGAACACTGCAGAGAAAAGTGCAATGGATATTTGATTAGTATCTCTCTTAATTTTGCATCTGGCAATAGCGGCATAACCTACACACCAAATAATACGGCGAATACTATACGTTGCGAAAATGAGAATGATGTCTGATTATTTCATTCAAACCAGGTTGTTTACAAAGTTACCTTTGAGTTATGAAATTCTTAAAACATGATAAAGATTGGGAATTACTATGTTACAACCTAATTTTCAAACATTTGAATACAAAAATAGGAGATTGTTATTTTCTAAAAGGCCAGACCTGAAAAGCTCAAGGGTTTGCCTGAACCCCACAAGGTAGGTTCAGAGAAGAGCCCACAGCATATAGTGTCATAATTCACATAGCGTGAACATGAAGGGTGGTCTCACAACTCGCCGACATAACCTCTATATAAGGTAATAGATTGATTTGAAGGATATATAAGGCGTTTTATGATAAGTAACTTTAAAACAATGAAAATATAAAGGTTCTTCAAAATAGATGGATCGATAACTTGCTACTGGAATTTTCATGTATAATTAATACTTTTGTGGCCACTGAATATGAATTATGTGTTATACTTTATATGTGATGCACCGATCAATACACTTGGAAAAGGGAAACGGCCTTTCAAAGATCTTTACTATCATAATTACAACAATTGGCTGTTATGTAAATATAGGTTGCATAATATAGTATTATATATACTGAGAATAAACGAGACTCTTGATGACTCCCATGAAGAGAAAATAATATATTACTATGAAGAGAAAATATATATCTCAACATAATAGTAAAATCTTGTTCACTACCAAATGCACAAGCTTTCAAGTAATGGAGCAATGAAAGAAGTAAGACGACAAGAACTTACATAGGGTATCGCCAACCTTAAAGGTTTTTCCTGAAGCCCAAGTACTGTAATCAACGCCAGTCGACCAGCCACTCGAGTCCCCAACTGTGTACTGAGTTGCCAAGGCTGGAACCGCAGCAGCCAAGACAAGGACCAAAAGAGCAGCAACACTAACCATTGACCTCATACTAATAGGTTTCTTGTTTTCAACCTCAACTATCAAATGAAGAACCAAATTGATGAAGTCTCTGAGTTAGAAGGATACTGGAACACCCTTTCCATATGTGTATGTTTATATAGACAGTACATATTAATGTTAGTTTATTTTATTTGCTTGTATATGAGACCAGTTCAATGCATATCACACTTTATTCAAGCCTTTTTTGGGTGAGTTTGTTACTACCTGCTACACTCTACGCCACCTTTTACCTACCAATTGAATTTTTTTAATAAGTTTGTGTTATCAGTTGATATGCCTACCTAATACACAGCTTATAAACCTAATACATTGACTGTATAAAAGTTCATTGTTGATCGTGGGATATAATAAATTATTTAATGATGATCATTTGTTAGAAGACACCGGACGCACGTCTCTGTTTTAAGGAAATAAGTGATGCAACTTTTTCCTCAGAATTCTTCACAAGTTTTTTTTATATAACACCTCAAGAGTAAAGACGAAGAACAAGACCAATTTATTCTTTATTTTATTAGTTAAGGGGCAACAATTAATTAGACTAAGAATATAAAAGTTTGACTTGGGTAAACCTAACTAACATGATTAATTATGAAGCATCATGATCAGGTTCGGTGAAGGAATAAAGGAATAAAAGAAACAACAAGTCAGCTTCTGTATTTTCCAAGGCAAGGGCATAAGGTGGTTATAACATTTGCTTTTAACCTTAGGAAGCAAAGATGGTAGAATGTCACAAGCAAAGATGTGTTTCGAGCTGAGTGCCTCAGAGATAAATATCGACAATGGATCCAAGTTGCAAATCGCAACATGATCAACTATATTTATCGTCTTTGTAATGAAACAGGGTGGCATATATACACAAAATGAAGCATGAATGTAAACTAAAAATAATTCTGGGAATATTGGGAAAAGCTCCCCAACTAGTTGGAAAAAAGACGTCGTATTATTGGGAAAAGCTGTCAAAATAATGGGGTGTATATTATACAGGCAATCACCAGAAATTTCCAGTTCACCTACTCCCACTATTGAGATTAGTTTTAAAAGAGAGATCAGTAGAATAGGGATCAGAAAATGAGAGGCATGATCTTCATTCTCAGTCTTTCTTTTAAATTTTTTATTCATGGCATTATGAATTCTAAAGAAGCTATATATAATAAAATACAGTAATCAATATAGCAAGCACAAAAATATATAAAGAAGTAAAAGCACAAATAGACAACAACACATAAGGCCCAACATCTGTACAATCAGGAAGCCAGGTAAACTTACAACTTATAAGAGGACTCAAAAAATAGGATAATGATCAGTTTCTGCGTATAGGTCAAAAATATTGGATTTCCAGGGTAACTCAAACATAGATCGCTATGTCTATATAAGTCACCAACAATGTGAGGCCCAGTTCAAACTAGTTCATTACGTAGTAGAATTTAGCAGAAAATTTGTACATGCAAGGCATTTTTTTAGCAAAAAAAGGCAGCCTTTATTAGATTCTAATTCATCCAACCTTTTGTTTTCTGAATACAAGTTGGGGGAAAAAAAGCAATGAAGCATAAATGGACAACATGAAGCCTTGAGCTTATAGATTATATTCATAAGTGTGAGTTACAAGTTTGGTCATGTACATGATTTCCGGGTCAGTTGCAACAATCAAATGATCATTGCAGAAACATTCAATCCAATGAATTTGTTAACTTGACATCTTTCAGATCACGGGAAAAAGTAAATCCACACCTAAAATAAATCAGAGGCTTTAGAGAAACTGAAATTAACAAGTGTAAAAGAACAGTTTTGTCAATAAGAATATCACAATTTGAAGAGTGATTGTGTATGTGTACCTCAAGTATATCATCTTCATGATTTTCTCATTTTTCTATGACACTCAAAACAGTCAGGAACATTGGCAGTTGGAGTTCATCAAACTCTAGCCCATGGCCCTTTATGAGATTACTAGGAGGAACTTTGAGGTCTTCCATGAGTATCCTCTGCAACCTCTGGTTCTCCTCCACCAATTCTTGAACAGATTGTTGATGTTTCAATAGCTAATTGCATTGAAAGTTTGATATATAAGCATTAGATGATATGTACTAAAACGTGAATGTATTCTACTATCAACAATCAGTATAATAGAGCTTCTGTTAGTTTACCACATGTAGAACATTATTCTCCGAACGCAAAGTTTCAGCCTGCACAGGAATGAGCATGAGAATGTAAAGTTGGCATTTGACAGGCAAGCATAAACTTGAAGTGAAAATCTTCGGTCTGTTAAATATACTTGGTGTCAAGTATGCGAATTAACAGACAATACATGAGTTCTGAACAAAAGGGACCCACATGTTGCACGCACACCCTTGCATGTATAGTGAGCTGGTACCATATGTTTTTTTTTCCTTTGGTGCCTTCAGTTTGGGTGCAAAAGTTACGTAACTTCTTTTGGCTAAAATTTATCACGGGAATACCTTAAAGTTTTTTTTTTTTTTTTTTTTTTTTTGTTTTTTCCATCATCAAGGTGGGTTTGAAGCCCCGCGTTTCATTAAAAAGAATTTAACAAAACATAAAACAAAAAATAAGGCTTATAAAGTTCAGGAGACCCAGCAATCTGGGTCTTAGAACTCATACACCCCAACCAACAAATAAAAAATACAACAAAACATAATCCTACTGGTCGGCTGACATTGCGACAACAAGTTTTCGTACCAATTTGAGCTCATTCTCTCTCATTCTCTCGCTTGCACTCCGTTTGTCTTAACTGTAACTCGCAACCACACCACTGTCGCCCCCAACAATGACCCGTACGTCAACTTCAAGCATCATACGTGAGACACCGCAAGTATCCACCAATCTGACATACTCATGTCCAGATTGAGACCCCGTTCTTAACCCCTACCTTGACCACCTTTGACTATCACCGCCACCGCGCAGTGATGGATGTCGTCGCCCCCGACTGCTCCACAAACGCCTCCAATCCTCCTGGCATGAGAAAGTCCCTAGGCACTACTCACCTTGACCTGAATAAATCAAAGTTGAACTCAAACTATAAACTTGCTTGGCTATTGTCGCCCCACCAAATAGAATTTATTTTCTTGATAATTGTAAGTTGGTTGTAACTAGGATATTTAGGGAAAAGATTTGGATATTAGGGACTCCTCCACTTCTCTCTCTCACACACACCACCAGATCATCACTCTTATCTTTCCCAACTCCACATCCCAACATCAGACTCACACCCAAAACTCCTCTACCCTAACTCCAGTTCCTCACTCCTCACCCTCCCGCAGCTAACCAAAGCTAAAGAGAGTATACCTGCCAAGTTAAGTTGCAGCAGGTTGAAGCTGCGTATTCGAGTCCCCCCACTGCAGATTGAAGTTGCAAGATGACCACCAATTGGTCAGAACCATCACCACACAGAGATCGATGCGCCGTCACCACGATCGACTCCACGACCGACTCAATGACCCAAGACCACGATTCCAAGACACTCTGACCGACAATGGTGACCGAACCCAAGTCTTCGCCCACGTCGATGGAAAAACCCCATGAGACCGACCTCTGGCCCTCTACGACCGAGGCCAAGTCTTTGCCGTCGTCGATGGAAACACCCCCTGCGACCGACCTCTGGCCCTCTGCGACCAACCCATAACCCACGTCGGCGCCGCTTGAGCTTCGCTGGCCCTCTGCAACCAACCCAAACCCACGGCGACCGACCGACCCATAACTGAAGAGAGAGTGGAACAGCAACTGGTGGTTGAGTATCGGAAGTAGAGGAGGGAAGAGGTGAGGTGGCGTGATAGATGAAGGAGAAAAGAGAGGATCGAAGCAGACGAACGTAGAGGGAGGCGACGAACCCTATCCGCCACCCCCAAGTTTCTAGCTCTAGGGTTACTCCTTTTTTTCCTTTTTTTTTGGGGGGGGGGGGGGGGGGGCTAGAGAGAGAAACCCTTTTTCAAAAAAATGATGATAGGTTTTCTTCTTCATAGTAGTACCATGTCTGTAGTTCTTTATTTTATTTTTTAAAGCTTTGAAAAATATATTTATAAAAAGCTTTAAAGCTTTAAAGATGATCAACCAGCCACCAGTACCATACTACCATTCGTAAAAATCTCTCCACAATCTCAACGACAATCATCAACTCACATCCACTGTCACCATGATCCATCCCCAAAACCTCTACACCGACAACACCATCACCATCAACATTTCCTCTATCTATATCATCATCAAAACCATTTCCTTCACCCATGTCATCATCAACATTTTCTTTCACAAAATTTGTCATTTCCATTTCAAGAAAACTCGAAGTCAATACACCAATGTCCATTAGAGTCGGTCTTCTTCTATCATTCTATTTTTTGTGGAAATTTCTCCTTTCTCACGGCAGTTATTTGTTTAATAAGAAGAGGGATGATGGTATATTTATCTTTTTCACTTTTTTGTGTGGTAGCAAGGAGTAAAATTAAAAGATAAAACTAGGTTATTTATCATTAATGAGAAATATGTCATGGTGTTTAGCAAATAAATGTATGAAAGTCTAGAATATCTTTTGCCAAATTAGCCATCTTTTTCCCCGAAAGGTGAGATGAAACCAGGCCGCCCTGAATATTTAGAAGGGCCTGAGAATCATTCTCCTATGCCATATGAAACAGACTAACTCTATTTGATAATAAAACAATAAGCTAGTAAATATAGATTGTGAAACTACCAATTGATCTCTTGCTTTATACCTGTTGGAGAATCCCGTGATTCTCTCCTCTTATTTGCTATTAGAGAAGATTTGCTATTAAGAGAAGATTTGCTATTATTAGAAAAGATTTTCTGTTTCCATTTAGTTTTCTTTTTTCCTTAAAGTTCTCCTTGATTCAAGGATGGACATTGATTGTACTTCTCCTATTTAAACAAGCCTTGGGGCTGAAGAATAAATCAAGCTTTCACCACTAGTATTCTATTACGGTATCAGAGCCAGGTTCCCTAACCTAGGATTCGTAAAGTTTTCTCTTAAACTCGTTTCTCCAACCTGGTTAGGCTCTCAATGGCCGATTCCAATAGATGGCGGAAAGCCCTCACCGGCTCAACAAACAACGACGACTCCTCCACGACAAACGGCGCAGCAGGTCGTGGCAATGGTGGTGGTGCTGATCGCGGTGCTGGCACTAGCAGAGGCGTTGGTCGCGGCACTGGCAGAGGCGCTGGTCACGGTGCTGGCGGCGGTACTGGTCGTGGCGATGGCGGCGGTAATGGGGACGGAAGCTCTTTCAGAGACAACAACTTCAACACAGGTTTCAATGATCAGGAGGAATCCTCAAACTCCCTCAAGGTCAATGTTCCTAAGTTGAATGGAAAAAATTATAATGAATGGGCCCAAACCGTTCGTTTGGTATTGGAAGGCAAAAGATGGCTTGGATTTTTGACGGGAGCTATAGCAGAACTGGCAATAGAAGACCCTTTTTTTAAACAATGGAAGTTTGAAAACTCCTTGATTATTGCCTGGTTAGTGAGCTCTATGGAAACCGCAATAGGCAAGTCGTACATATTTTTACCTTCTGCAAGGGCAGTGTGGGAAGCTTTCAAAGAAACATACTCTGATATCGAAAACTTCTCCCATATCTTTGGCTTAAAGTCAAAATTGTGACATGCTAAACAAGAAGACAGGGATGTAACTACTTATTATAATGAGATGTTGACTCTGTGGCAAGAATTGGATCTCTGTTATGATGACAGTTGGAGGTGTACAGAAGATAGTGTTCTGTTCCTCAAGAGCCAAGAGAATGATCGTGTCTTTATGTTTCTTACTGGGCTGAATAAAGACCTTGATGAAGTGAGTGGCTGAATTTTGGGGAAGATACCACTGCCAACTCTTCGTGAAACCTTTTCAGAAATAAAAAGGGAGGAGGCACGACAAGGAGTAATGAAGGGTAAGGCACCTCAAAGTTCCGAAACTGAAGGCTCGGCTCTGGCCACTAGGAACTTCAACGAAAGTAAGAAGTCGGACAAACCTTGGTGTGATCACTGCAAACGCGCATGGCATACGCGTGAAACATGTTGGAAGTTCCATGGCAAGCCTCCGAACTGGAAGAAGAAAGGTGGTAATGAGGATCGTGCATTCCAGGCTAGTAATTCAGATCAAGGGCAGCAATCTTCTTCAACCCAGCTTTCCCTCACAACAGAACAACTAGATAAACTGTTCAAACTCCTCGAATCTCAAACTTCTTCTTGCTCTATAGCACAAAAAGGTAATTCTGCTCTTCTTAGTGTCAGTCCCAACCACACTTGGATAGTAGATTCAGGTGCAACCGATCACATGACAAGTGAATCTATTCTGTTTTTCTCATATAATCCCTGTGCAGGGAATCAAAAAATAAAAGTTGCAGATGGCTCTTTTCAGCCATTGCAGGTAAAGGTTCAGTTGTGTTATCTCCGATGTTGACTCTTAAAGATGTCCTTCATGTTCCAAACCTCTCTTGTAACCTAATATCTGTTAATAAATTAGCCCAAGAAAAAAATTGTCAAACTAATTTTTTTCATTCTCACTGTGTCTTTCAGGATTTCAACTCGGGGAAGATGATTGGCAGTGCTAAGGAGAATGGAGGACTCTACTACTTCGATATTGGACCTAAATCACAACTACCTTCCAAACCGATAAGTTCCTGCTTTGAGTCTTTTTCTGTTTCGAATAATGATGACAACATTATATGATGGCATTTACGATTAGGTCATCCTAGTTTTCGTTATTTAAAACACTTGTTTCCTAAATTATTTCGTAATAAAGATTTGTCTTTGTTTAAATGTGAAGCATGTGAATTTACAAAACATCATCGTTCCCATTTTTCAATACATCCTTATAAACCATCAAAACCTTTTTTCTATTATTCACTGTGATGTTTGGGGCCCTAACCGTACACGTACACTTTCTCACAAAAAATGGTTCATCAAATTTATCGATGACCATTCAAGAGTATGTTGGGTATACTTGTTAAAGGGGAAATTCGATGTTTGTCAGGCTGTAAAAGACTTTTTTAAAATGGTGCAAAATCCATTTCAGACAACTATTCAAGTCTTTAGAAGTGACAATGGCAGGGAATACTTTAACACAATTTTGGGTGATTTTTTTCTTCAAAATGGAATTGTGCATCAAAGTTCATGTCCTAATACTTCCCAACAAAATAGAGTTGCAGAAAGAAAAAATAGACACTGATTGAAAGTGTCTAGAGCTTTACTCTTCTCAAATAAAGTACCAAATTATTTGTGGGGTGAAGCAATTTTAACTGTTGCGTATTTAATTAACAGAATGCCCTCCAAAGTTCTCAATTTTCAAACTCTAATTCATATTTTCAAAGAATGTTTTCCTGTTACTCGTGTTTCAACTAATTTGACATTAAAAAATTTTGGTTGCACAGCATTTGTTCATGATCATAAGAATATTGGCAAACTCGAACCTCATGCTATAAAATGTGTTTTTTAGGGTACTCTCCAACCCAGAAGGGATATAAATATTTTGATCCAAAAAACAAGAAAATATTCGTCACTATGGATGTCACATTCTTTGGAAACAAATATTTTTTTGACGATACTCATCTTCGGGGGGGAACTTAAAGGAAAACTCATTTCAAACTGAGAACATAAGGTTTTTAAATAACTTGCCCTTGCCTATATCACAAAATTCTAAGACTTAAACTTCTGCACCAACAGAAAATGGCCATGATTCATTATCTGAACCTACTTCTGCTATGAGTAAGGATCTCAATGAATTCAAGCCTATACTTTCTCATGAAAAAAACAATGAGAATCTTGAAAATGATAATAATGATGAACTAATTGAAATGCCACAAAATGATGAGTCATCCAAAGAGAACAGGTTCGAAGTAGGAAACAAGACTTGGAAAGGAAAGGTGTCTGTGAGGAAGAACCATAAAGAAGGGGATGTGTCCACATCTCAATACTACCATGAATCTGAATCGGGGAATAATCAACCCCCTAAGAAAAGAAAAGGAAAGTCTATCTCTGTTTCTGAGAGTCGTATCAGGTATCCTGATATAGATGATCCCATAGCTGTTAGAAAACCTGTTAGATCTTACCCTAAATACCCTATGTCCGATTTTATATCATATTCAAACTTGTCTTCTTCTTTTTCTGCCTTCACCTCCCAATTGTTTAGTGTAGAGATTCCAAAGAATGTACAGGATGCTCTAGAAGTTCCAAAGTGGAGGGAAGTTGTATTTGAAGAGATGAAAGCTCTTGAAAAGAACAAAACTTGGAGAGTCATGACATTACCAGTTGGTAAGAAGACCGTGGGATGTAAGTGAGTGTTTACTGTGAAGTACAATTCAGATGGGTCAGTTGAAAGGTATAAGGCTCGCTTGGTGGCTAAGGGTTTCACTCAAACCTATGGCATAGATTACTCTGAGACATTTGCTCCTGTTGCAAAATTGAACACTATCAGAATACTTTTATCTCTTGCAGCTAACCTGGATTGGCCTCTACATCAGTTGGATGTTAAAAATGCCTTCTTCAATGGTGATCTAGAAGAAGAAGTATACATGGATAGTTCTCCTGGCTTTGAAGACAAATTCGGATCAAAGGTATGCAAGTTGAAGAAGTCTCTTTATGGCTTAAAGCAATCTCCGAGAGCTTGGTGTGAAAGGTTTACTCAGTCTATGAAGAACCAAGGGTACACTCAAGGACAAGCTGATCACACTTTATTCACCAAATTCTCCTCTGATGGGAATTTGCTGCCTTGATTGTTTATGTAGATGATATTGTCCTCACTGAAGATGATACAGTTGAAATGAGAAGAGTAAAAGAGAGACTTGCTACAGACTTTGAAATCAATGACTTATGGTCCTTGAGATACTTTCTTGGTATGGAGGTTGCTCGATCAAAGAAAGGAATTGTGGTTTCACAGCAGAAATACATTCTTGATCTATTGCGAGAAACAGGAATGAGTAATTGTCGACCAGCCAATACCACCATGGATTCTAATGCAAAACTTTGGGGAGAAGGAAATGTTCCTGTTGACACCGAAAGATACCAGAGGTTGGTGGGTAAGCTAATTTACTTATCTCACACTAGACCTGACATCGCCTTCTTAGTCAGTGTGGTGAGTCAGTTTATGCATTTGTCTTATGGGGAACATCTTGAGGCAGTTTATAGAATACTGAGATACTTGAAGGCCAATCCCATAAAGGGTTTATTTTTTTAGAAGACTAGTGAAAGAAATGTGTCTATCTTCACTGATGCAGATTGGGCAGATTCAGTCACAGACAGAAGATCAACCTCTGGATATTGTACCTATGTATGGGGTAATCTTGTGACATGGAGAAGCAAAAAACAAGGAGTTGTAGCAAGAAGCAGTGCAGAAGCCAAGTTTAGAGCTATGGCTCAGGATATTTGTGAAGGACTATGGATTCAAAGAGTTCTGGAGGAACTTAAGATGAAAATTGAGCTTTCATTGAAGTTATATTCTGACTGTAAAGCTGCCATAAGCATAGTCCACAACCCGGTTCAGCATGATAGAACCAAACATATTGAGATTGACCGTCACTTCATAAAAAAGAAATTAGATGCTGGAATCATATGTCTACCATTTGTGACCTCTAGTCAGCAAATTGCGGACATCTTAACCAAAAGCTTGGCAAGACCCGTCTTTGAGCATTTGATAAGCAAGTTGGGCATGATAGATATCTATGCACCAACTTGAGGGGGGGGGGGGGGGGTGTTGGAGAATCCTGTGATTCTCTCCCCTTATTTGCTATTAGAGAAGATTTACTATTAGGAGAAGATTTGCTATTATTAGAAAAGATTTTCTGTTTCCATTTAGTTTTCTTTTTCCTTAAAGTTCTCCTTGATTCAAGGATGGACATTGATTGTATTTCTCCTATTTAAATAAGCCTTGGGGCTGAA
This sequence comes from Hemerocallis citrina, assembly GCA_017893485.1. Taxonomy (NCBI): domain Eukaryota; kingdom Viridiplantae; phylum Streptophyta; class Magnoliopsida; order Asparagales; family Asphodelaceae; genus Hemerocallis; species Hemerocallis citrina. The sequence continues at coordinate 22,881,146 of CM030362.1, read as the reverse complement.
GAATAAATCAAGCTTTCACCTCCTGTGTTCTATTAATACCTACTAGAATGAGTTCAAAAAAGTAGAAAATAGTTCTTTTATTGACCAGGTCTCAATATTATCAATATGACGAATTGCAAAATTGTGTTGTATAACTAGATTCTGCTTCCATGGTGTATATATATGCATCAGCATTAATACATGTATGTGATCATCGTAAAATTTTCTTCATCGTAATTTAACTACTGAATTTAAAAATTAAGGGCAGGACAAATATTTGACAGATCACATAGAAGATAAGTTGGTAACAAGATAAAAACGAATCGATGTAGGGCTCTTACCCCCCCCCCCCCCCCCCCCCCCCCCCATGCGGCCAAAAAAAAACACCTCGGAGAACCTCACTCTTAGAAAATGTGCATATAGAGCTTCTATCTAAATATCTACAGTAAGTAGAAATGGAACAACTATAATAAGAATGAGGATTACTGGGAGGTTCTCCAGGTCCACTTAGTTAGAATGCTTATTCAAGGTAAAGCATGCACGCTTATAAGTTATAAAAGCTTATATAACATATAGAACTATATATTTGATTCTTGTAAACCTCACCGAAACTTTAGAGTCTTGTTATAAATGCAGGGTTATTTCACCTGCCCCCCACGGTCGATTTCTCACCTGCATGTATTCAGGTACGGAGCAAGCCTTTATAAGGGGGACTAATGCTGTAATGCACCCCCCACTTATTCAAAACCCCCTATATTTTCTAAAATTTACACTTTTAGCCACCCCCAAAATTTATTAAAAACCCCTTATATAAATATATTTTATCCACAGCCCCCCAAACAAAAATATTCTAGCTTCGTCCCTCCATGTATTGACACATGTACTGACAGGATCTTATAAAAAAATAATACTGTTACACACATCCCAATTTTAGGCCCACAAAAATGGCACTCCACCTAAAGGAGCGTGCCACCCTCACCCTATGAAGCACATACACTTCTATTTGGAAGCCATAAAGTATCGGACACACGAATCCGATACGGCACTTACTAATTTAGGATAGTTTTTCAAAATCTTCACCATGCCGTGTCTGTCGCATCACGTGTGTGTAACCGTGTCAGCATTCATGCTTCTTAGCCCTCAATAAAACATTGGAGGTTTTCTATAGGGTTAGGGATGTTTCTCGTGCATTAGAGCTACCCAAGTTCAATTCCACCAAATGCATATTGAATGCGACCTTTTTTTTTAAAAATGCTGCACACATATCTGGCCCACATAAAAGGACACTCAACCGGGGTATGTTATAACGATAAATGTAAATACCTTAATCTACCTACAACTTGGGAGTTTTGGTGTAGTGGCAGGGTCTTTTCACATTATTTAAAGTATAATTTTAACAAAAATATGATTTATTTTAGTAAAGATTATAGATGTGGCTCCATTCATACCAATTCATTAACTTTAGCATTCTCCTCTTTAGGAACCGGATTCTGCAAGAAGCTGTCAAGAACCTTTACAGTACGACCCCGAGATCTTTCAGGTGTTCCTTTCTGTTCATGAGTACGTATATGGACACTTTCATGGGTTTCTGGATGATAGAAGTTGCTTCCTTTAGCTGCCAGATGCACAACATTGCCTATGGAAGATTGCACATTTCCACTGGAGGTACTTGTCAACGCATTTATGCTGCTCTGCAACAGGTACAAAACTCTGAGCAGAAGGTAGGCTGGGTGCAAGTCTTTTGAACATGAGCTTAGTCGTTGCTTGCTAGGAAAATGATGAAGGAATGTTAATTCAAAGAGTCATATGAGAATGGAACTATAAAGCATTGATAATATACACTTGCCAAAACAAAAGAGAAGACTGAACTGGGTGAATTACTTTATGCCTCAAGGCAGCTCCTGTAGTTAGATTGTTAAGAATTAATCCTTAAACGTAGTACAAGATTCAGTAAAAGCTATGGTGCATAAGCAAACCATAATTTTGTAAGTGTACATGCTACCAAGAATGGTGCCCTGTAATTTATCATCGTATTTGGAGTTACAAGCTAATGTCTTCTCCAATGTTAAAATAGTTCAGAATGAATACAGTATTTTACTTATGTAACCATCAACCTAACCTGAAGGCTAACTTAAAGTGTTATTTATTTATTTTAAGGAAACCTTATCTAGTTATCTGCAGTCAGTATAATTATATAAATATCAACCTATAAAGGTATATTACTCAAACTGATAATGCAAAAAACTGATTACAAATTTACAGTATGGAATTTTTAATATAATAAAATAATCAGCAACAAACTTCATACTAATTAAACTTGTGCAACAAACTTCATACTAATTAGACTTGTGCAGACTCAAATGTCTGATATGTCACACTTCAGCTAGAATATTTAACGTCATGTAAATTAAACAAACTAATCTGATTGAAGGGGCAAGGAAAATACAGTCAATTGAGAGATCTAAAACAATCTTTCCTGAAGATGAACAAGGCAGACCACCAAAAAATCTGAATAAGAAATATTGACATTTTCACACAGAATATTAGAAATTTTAAGTTAATGGCCATTATGCTGACTTAGATAACAAGTGAGCATAGATTAATATAGTTCAAATTGATAAGGAATTCCATATCCATCTGTTAACAAGTATGAATGATTAATCCATATAAGGATGATGTTTGCATCTTAATTCATTAACAAGACACAAACTGTCATCTTTTTATCAAAAAAAAAAAAAAAAAACAAGACACAAACTCCAGTTAAGATTAATCTGACATGGTAAACTATAAAGATCACAAATGTATAACTATTTCATTTTATCCTGGGATTTCTTTTCAAGTTCATGTAACCTCAAGGAGAAGAGAACATAAAAACAGTGGATAGTTAATTATGCGGATATCCACTATTAGTCCTTATGATTCCTTACATCAAAAGGAATTATATTTAACTGGTCGGGACAGGCAACTCTAGAACACCTAATTATGTTGTTTGTTTGTTTGTTTGTGTTTGTGTGTAATTTCTTAGATTTATTTCAAATTCTCTTTTCACGCTCACACCCACACACAAATAAAAATAGTGAAAGGGGGTAACCAACATGATGTCATTTCTTAGGTTTATTGCAAATTATTTTCATGTGTGCACACACGCACGCACACACAAATAAATAAATAATAATGAATGAGGGGTAACAAGAATCATTATCCACTTTAAATCTCATATACAGGATGAAAATGCAGGTTATACACAGAGAAAAATTTGTAGTCTGACATTTACCTACTCCAAAAGGATCAAAATCAAACCTGCTTCCAACTCCAGCTTCAACGTTCTTCATTCCTAGCTTCCTTAGCTGAGGGAACAGGCGACATTTAAGATTTACAAGATTTCGCTCACGAATGTACTAAAAACTTCCTAAGGCCAGAAACGGCATTGGTTGCTCCTCCGGTGGCACTCATTACTTGCTGAAGCATTGGTATGGTATCTGATAATGCACAGTTAATGGGAAAAATTAGAGAAATTAAAAGAAATCAACACCACATTGCAATACAAAAAAAACTGTCAGAATTCAGTAGATTTTGTATGTTAGCACAGTTATTAGCTAAAAAAAAGTATAGGATATAAACGGTTCATGCTTAGCACATATCTCATGATAGGATGAGAAAATATAAGAGTCCTTGTAAAGAAAAGAACACTGTTTGAGAACAAATTGTTGGCTTTTTGGTCAAAACCAAGCTCCTCCTTTCCTTGCTTTTAGTCCCACATCGGTTGGGAGATGTGCGTTGTAAGTGGGATCAGCCCATATATACTCTAATCTTCTCTTCCCTTAAAACAACTAAAAATTGTTTTCCCACATAACTCTTCCTCTCCTTCACTTCTTCCCTGCCAAATCTGGTGGTACTCTGCTTTTCTCTTCCGTTCTGGGCAAGGCTAAGTTGGGGTCGATCTCTCGACGTTGTGTGCGACAGCGAGACGCCGGTGATACCGGGGGTTTTACCACTAGGAGCATCTGCGAAAAGTCTGCACATAAGACCGCGGATCAACTCTTAGGGCAGTGCGCTCCGCGCGACTTCCCCATAGGCCGGTAACTCTGTTTTAATTTATTTTGTTTGTTGTTTCCAATTGCTGAAATAAATGCTAAAAATCGAAGATTCGAGACACTTTTTATAACAATCTAAGAGTTGATTCTGAATTTAGATTATACAAAGATTGCATTACTCAAATCTTTTTACCTATGGCTCGAATCCTGTCCCGAACCCTAATCCCCAATTCGCAAACCCCCAAGACCCTCTCCCTCTCCCTCTACCGCTTCAAATCCAAGCGCCCCGAAAAGGCTCAGCTCCTCGAGGTGGATCTCGGGTCCTCCTCCGACGAACCCGGATCCGACATCGACCAGGTTCTCGGCATGCGGAGGCTCCAGGACGCCATCCACGGCATCATCATCCGCCGAACCGAATTGATCGTGTCTAAGTTGTATTGGAAATTTTTGGATCAAAATTCAAATCAATCTTATGTTTACATACTTGATTATGGTTCAAATGGATAGATTGTATGTCCTATTTATGAGGTAACAAACAGATCATAATGGCATGAAGTAGATGATGCATAGTAAACATTTAGTGTACGAAGCAAAATACACAATTCTATTTTGAAGTTGCCTCCTATGAGACATGTAAGACACATATCAGACACTGCCTAATTCAGTGTAGTATTTCAGATTTTTGTGTTTGTGTGTCCTTGTTCGTGTATCTTAAATGCCTTTTGCATTCCTTTAGGAGTTGCACACTGTCCATAAACATCAACAAACTTTTGTGCCTAATTACATGCTAAAATGATAATTCACAGTTCCCTACTTGCAATCTTGTTACTGCTCTGTCTCCCATTTTATTATAAATGGAATAAATTGTTTAGATGAAAGGTTTAAAATATTGCAAAAAACACAATAACAAATGCCTTAAAGAAATGCATTTTTTTTTAATGAGTTAACACCAAAAAAGGTCTTCTAATTGTGTAGTTAAGAGGAACAGCTCAGAAATTAATTGATCTACACAGTTGATATATTTCCTACTAGTCTTCTTCGAAAACAATGATCCTGTTTTCTATTTATTTTCTTAATTTATTTCGTCTACCTACAAAATATGCAAAACAAACCTATAGAAATATTGTAAGAATATTCCCATAAGGTAATGACTAGAATTAGTACTTATCTTGACTCATGAGGAAATAATAGCAATAAGCCAGGACTCAAATAAGGATGTGCACTTGAGCCAAGATGGACATGCATACTCTTAATGGATATTGAACATGCTTTGTGGAATCGGGTTAATGAGTAAGTTAGGGCCCATAGCCATAAAGGTTAGAATTTTCTCTATAGTAGAAACCCTATATAAAGAGAATGGGTTTGGGAGTACTGTTTTTTCTGCCTTTTTTTTTAAAAAAAAACTTCCAAATGTTGATCACTTTTTGGTTAGTTGGAATGAGGAATACATCAACATTCCTATTAAGGTATTCTGCTGATGCATACAAATGCAACAATAATGCAACCCTACCTAACATTGGCATCACATAATCATAGAATTATTCTTTTTGAGAATACATAATCATTGAATTATTAAGACTGAACAAATAAGAGGCCCCCATATAATGTAAGCTTATGAAAAGGTTAGGCTACCTGCTGAAGATCTTGATTAAATAAACCTGGCGACTGTCCATAAACCCCATTTTTCATCTTCAAGTTGATCTGATTAATGTCAAATAATTTGTCGACTTTGATGCTGTGGAAGTTCTCACACAGTAGATTACACAATGAAACAAACTTATCTGAACATAAAAGATCAAATAAAATTGCCTGGCACTTCAGCTTGTTTGCAACTGTATCAGTCTGATCAGAAGTCTCAGTATCTGATCCATCCACAAAGGCATTTGATTATATTTCCATTCTGTAGTCTGCCTATTGATTGTCACACTTAATTCTAAGAGAGGTCTGGTTAACTTCAAATCGAATAGTTCCTTAGTATAGAAAGTTGTGCGTATACAGTGAAAACTATGTATGTCTGCCCGGCATTATCTCGTTCTGTAAAATGTGATATCGTGCACCGTTGTTCTTGCCTTCTCTCTGTTCTTGATTCCTGAAATTAACATTCTTCATATACTGTTTATTGCTGACTTGATATGTCAAGCAGTTTCATCTTTACTTTTCTGTATCAATGTCTTAAATGCATTTCTATAGTGTAATGTTGTGAACATGATTTCATGAATTGCCTTGCTGATTCGATTTCATTGGTGTTTTAAGTGATTATTCACTGTTCAGGTATTCAGTACTAAACCGTGTATTGCTTATTTTGCTTTATCAGTATTTCCCATTTTTTATCACTTCAATGTTTATTGTTGTGAAGTATGTGATATTTAGTCATAATAAGCATTTTGGTGAGACTGACTATTATTATATCACGAGGGACTAGCCATGATTATCGGTACAATGCATTGTAACCTAGGAAACATGGATCCGGGTACTGGTATGGACACTGACATAGTTGCATGTCAAATTTGTAAAAAGTAGGGCACCAGGATACGGCTATAATATTATATAATATTTAGTCAGTATTAGGATTATGCTTAAATTTTATCAAATGATGTAAAACAGAATAATTTGGAGTTCATAGTCAAAATAAGAGAGATATATTGTCCACATAAATGTAATAATGCGTCAATAGTACACAATATCGGAGAAGATTCATAATGCGTATGCCAGACATTAGAGATTATTTGTATTTGAAATATGAGAAAGCATTTCAAAATTTTTATATGTACTCGAAGAAGTACATATAAAGTAGTTATGCAGATTGGTTTTTGAGCCATTAGGAGATCCAAAGTAGTTATGCAGTTATACAGAGGAGTTTTTAACAATTCAGGAACAAACTCAAGTTTTGGGGTTCCAAACCTAAAAATAAAGAGTCCTAGAAATTATTGTTAATGCTGTTTTTTGGGTCAAAATATCATCGCTATGTTTTCTACTCTTGGGGTGAGTATCATTCCTACCTTGAATCTATATAGAGAGATAATTTTTGAACTCCAACAACTAAATATAAATATAATTCTGAGTCCAGTATAAATCAGTGCTGTTGGATATACTTTGAGTTCCAGGTCCAGTTATCATAAGATTCACTATACATTTATGACACCACAATGAAGCCCCTGACTCATTAATTGACAAATATAATATCTTATACTAAAGAAGGGGGAGCCCAAACTTCGGTCAGTTTTACCCAGGAAAAGGGATTAAATTATTTTGACACCTACTCTCATGTAGCTAGGACTGCCTCTATTAAAACTCTTCTAGCTTTAGCATCTATTCATGACTTGCTAATTCATCAAATGGATGAAAAGACAGCTTTTTGAATGAAGGCCTAGAGAAAGAAATCTACATGGAGCAACCTGAAGGTTTTATTGCTAAAGGTCAAGAAAAGAAAGTTTGCAGATTAGTAAAATCACTTTATGGCCTAAAGCAAGCTTCCAAGCAATGGCACAACAAATTTGATAAAGTGATTTTAGAATATGGTTTCTTACCAAATGAGTATGATAAATGCATATACTCTAAAAACATTGATGGAAGTTGTGTCATTATATGCTTATATGTAGATGACATCCTCACTTTAGGATCAACACATGAGTTAATAAATAATACTAAAGACTATCTATCTAGCATGTTTGATATGAAAGACTTAGGATAAGCTAACCTGATTCTAGGAATGCAAGTATCCAAATCCAAGGAGGGCTATACTCTCTCCTTAGTACATTCTATTGAGAAAATGCTAAGAAAACTTGAGTACTTTGATAAGATACCTGCTCGTACTTCTTTTGACAGTAAGATCATTCTCAAGAAGAATGAAGGTTCACCTGTAGAACAACATAGATACTCTTAAATGATAGGTTCTCTTATGTATATAACAAATAGAACTAGACCTGATATTGCAGTTGCTGTTGGGAGACTTAGTAGATATACAAGCAACCCAAACCGGTCACATTGGTCAGCAATAGAAGGAGTATTTAGATATCTTAAGGGTACTATAGATTACAAACTTCATTTTTCTAGACACCCTGATATCATAGGAGGTTACTCAGATGCAAACTGAGTAACTGACTCACTTGATGTGAAATCCACAACTGGATATGTCCTTACCCTAGGAGGACCTGCGATCTCCTGGGGTTCATGCAAACAAACTATTATAGCTAGAAGTACTATGGACACTGAAATGATAGCTTTGGACACTACTTGTACAGAAGCTGAATGGCTAAGAAATTTGATTATGCATATACATGTTACTAATATTCCTGTTCCTGCTATTTTCATAAACTGTGATAATAAATCTGTTATAGAACTACTAAAGCATGATTCTGTGAATGCTAAGATGAACAGGCACCTGCAGCTGCGCTTCAAGTCAATCAAGAGCCTATTAGGCAAATATGTGGTTCTTGACTATATAAAATCAGAAAAGAACCTTGCAGACCACTTGACAAAGGGTCTGTCTAGGACGTTGATCCTAGAATCATCGAGGGGGATGGGGTTAAGCCCATAAGTAAGTCACCAGCAGTGGCAACCCAACCGAGTCTGACTGGAGATCCCAAGAAGCCGGTTCAATGGGTAGAAACAAGCTGGACTTCGGTGACTTTTATGGAACACTGACTCAGAGATTAAATTCTCATAAATTAATGCCCAGGTGGCTGTACGAGGTTGTACAATGATATCCCATCCCTATGGTGACAGTGTTCCTGTGTGATCTGGTTAGGATGAGTTCTAAACTCTTAATAGGTCCAAACATTATTATGTAGGGTTGACTCCGATCACCAACCCTTTGAGGACCTACCTATATGAGAGGTCGTGAAGGCCGCGACTATGGGACAGGGCGATCCCAGACAACTCTCATGAATATGGAAAAAGAGCGCATGGCCATTCAAAAGCGCCACCCGATAGACCCAAGAACCTCTAGCGTACTATGTGTGCTATTTTCTGAATCTGAGTCAAGAAGTCTGATTCAAGGCATAGTCCATCAAGCACTTCTTCAGACAAAGACAATAGTCACTACGTGAGATTCAAGGCTGTAGTCCATCTCATTTATGCATAGTATACTCTTGCCCAGAACTTCTCCATCATTATTCTTTTGTTATCTCTGTTTTTCGGATCTTGGTTTTGGGGGGGGGATTGTTGGCTTTTTGGTCAAAACCAAGCTCCTCCTTTCCTTGCTTTTAGTCCCACATCAGTTGGGAGATGTGCGTTGTAAGTGGGATCAGCCCATATATACTCTAATCTTCTCTTCCCTTAAAACAACTGAAAATTGTTTTCCCACATAACTCTTCCTCTCCTTCACTTCTTCCCTGCCAAATCTGGTGGTACTCTGCTTTTCTCTTCCGTTCTGGGCAAAGCTAAGTTGGGGTCGATCTCTCGACGTTGTGTACGACAGCGAGACGCCGGTGATACCGGGGATTTTACCACTAGGAGCATCTGCGAAAAGTCTGCACATAAGACCGCGGATCAACTCTTAGGGCAGTGCGCTCCGCGCGACTTCCCCATAGGCCGGTAACTCTGTTTTAATTTATTTTGTTTGTTGTTTCCAATTGCTGAAATAAATGCTGAAAATCGAAGATTCGAGACACTTTTTATAACACAAACTACCAGTTGGAACTTCAGATTTCGGCATGCGAGAAAATCCTAAAGCTATTTTAGGAATAGGGGATGCAAGATGGAACAGAGAAATCTAGCAGAAATTGTTTTGCACTTGATAAATTATCACATGGGTTTACAACAACAACAAAGCCTTTTTTTTTTGGGTGTTGGGGGGGGGGGGGGGTATTACGGTGACAACTTGTCACCTATTTCATTAATGAAAAATTAACGAAACAAAAGGACTCCCAAGAGAGACAACAAAGCCTTTCCTCCAAATCTTTCGGGTCGGCAACATGAATCATTTTTCTCCATTCAACTATATCATAGAATAACAATCATCTTCCCCATCAAATAAACACAAATCCAATCTAGTTAGGTCTACCTGTTGGGGTGTTGTGATAGGGCGAGGAATCTCACCACAACTCTCATTGGGAAATTTCGTCGAACACCGGTGGTGCAGCGCAATAATTAGAGTAATGAGGATGGCGAGGTAGATGAGACGAATCAATCGAACAACCAAACAGAGTAGATCCACCAATCCAACACAAACACACGAGGAATTTATCTCGGTTAGCTTTCGCTTAATCCATAGGAAAGAATTATGAGATACAATATTCAACTAGGGAGAATTACAAGTAGTTATAGATTCACTCAATACAAGGAATCATACTCACTCACCAAGAACTATCTCTCAAGCCTCACTTGTAATGAAGAAAATATCAATGAAATACTTTACCACAATAAATAGAAGAAGAATAGAGAGAACCATAGATTAGTCTTGATATCTCAGTCGTCCGATATATCTTGTAGATTAAGGCTCTAAATAGGAGCCGTATGATCTGACTTGGAGTTGAAAATTGGGCTGAAACGATCACCAAGATCTGGCCCAAAATAACGTTGCAGCCGCGGGTAGTTGACTGCACCCAAGTGAGGCCGCCCGCACCTTAATAGCGATCAGACCCAAGGGGTATACAGTCGACTGTACATGCCTTTGTGCGTGCATGCTTTGCTGCCCTGTTTTCGTCTTCGTCTTTTTTCGACGCTTTGACCTCCGTGCTTCGTTGTTTCTTCTTCTAATTGAACAACGAGTATACAAGACATAATCCTAATAACCACCATCTTGGATTGTATACGAGTGCTATCAACACGATGCGATTCATCATCTCTGAACTCTACTGAACTCCACCTGTGAACATACTTGGAACGATAGTTTCTTCAACTAGTTGAACAAATCTTCTGCCTAATATCACCGATCAGTATACCCACTCAATGACACACCTCAGTAGGTGTTAACACGTAATTGTCAACCTCCGCACGAACTCCATCTACCCAAGGCACTTTCCACCTATCGACGATATTCAAACGTCGTGGTCGTGCGTTGATGATGCTAGTTGCAGCAGACTAAATGAACTTGCAGGAATATCGGGAAAAGAAGCAATACCTACGCAGGTATTTCAGATCCCCCAAAACTTGTAGAGATTGTGTTGGCTTGGTCCAACAACTCTCATATCTCTAATCACCTTACGAAGACTATGAAAAACAGACAGAACTCCACCTCGAGCTGTGTACCTACAGTCGCGTGCTTCAAGAGTTCCCAAGAAAATCAAATTCTGTTTCAGCAGAGGAATATGCAATACTTTCCTTACAATGTACCTGTTACCACCTGGCATCTCCAACTCAATTGTCCCCTCACCCACAACTTCACAAATCTCTCAAGTTCTCGTTCTCACACAACGCTATGTAGTAGACTTATAAGTAGAAAACAACTCTATCTCGGAGCAAATATGAGTAGAACTTTCTGAGTCAAGAAACCAACCAGAATCTACTTCTAAAAAATTTGAAACAAGAAGACACAAATCACCTGATTCAGAAGGTAAATCACATTTGCAATAAAATTTTCATCTTTAGCGCTCTTCTGCTTCTGTAATTTTTGGGAGCAAATTGAATCTTTTTGCAATGCACTTTGACTTCCAATTGAAGGACCTTCCAATGCTAGCCAACTTGTGGGAGTAGACAATGATTTCTAAGTCTCCTTCCTAAGCTGATTTTTCTTCAAGGCTTTGATTACACCATCCACCGTAATACTTTCCTTGATAGATTTATCGTGTAGCATGGTAGTTATCAAATGCTCGTACGAATTCGGCAGTGCATATATCAAGGTGAAAGTTTTATCTTCTTCACTCACATCCACGTTTATCATCGCCTTAAGTTTGGATAACACCTTGTTGAACTCTGTGATGTGATCTTAAATATCGGTACCTTCCTTCATTGATAAACAGAATAACTTCATCTTCCAATGCATCCGATCTAGTAACGACAAACCAGAGTAGTCAACTATAAGTTTTTCCCACAAACTCGCCTCGCTAGTTTCTTTAAGAGATTTCCACTTGACCTCATGTGCCAATGATAGTCAGATTAGACTTACGGCTCTTTCACAAATATCATCCCAAACCTTCTCCTTCATATCGAATGGTTTTCCTTCTTCTTAACAACTAATTGTAGACGTTCTTGAACTAGGACATTATACATGTCTACCTTTCAAAGATTAAAGTTAATTTTTCCATCGAATTGATTGATCTTCAAAATACCGTGACCTGGCATCTTCACCAAGGGACCCAACAACCTGAAGCTCTGATACTACTGTGTTGGGGTGTTGTCACAGGGAGAGGAATTTCACCACAACTCTTGTTGGGGAATTCCGTCGAACACCGGTGGCGCAGCGGAACTAATTAGAGCAATGAGAATGACGAGGTAGATGAGACGAATCAATCGAACAACTAAACAAAGTAGATCCACCAATCCAACACAAACACACAAGAAATTTTTCTCGATTAGCTTTTGCTTAATCCAGAGAAAAATATAGAAAGATATAATATTCAACTAGAGAGAATTACAGGGAGTTACAGATTCACTCAATACAAGAAATTAAACTCACTCACCAAGAACTATCTCTCAAGCCTCACATGCAATGGAGAAAATATCAATGAAGTACTTGATCTCTCATATTGGAGGCTCTTACAATAAATAGAAGAAGAATAGGGAGAACTCTAAGTTAGTCTTAATATCTCAGTCGTCTGATATATCCTGTAGAAGAAGACACTGAATAGGAGTTATACAATCTGACTTGGAGTTAAAGATTGGGCCAAAACGACCACCAAGACCTAGGCCCAAAATAATGTTGCGGCCGCGGGCGGTCGATTGCACTTAAGTGTGGTGCAATCATACCTCTAGTCCTTAATCCACTAACTGCAATCATACCACTCATTAGCGTTGTCACTGATCCCAATCTCAATCGATCCCCAAGCAAAACAACTCTTAAATTCTTAGTAACAAGACTAGTAACATGCACGTGCGATGCACGTTCTAATCAAAAAAAATTATTTTATAAAGTAAATAATAAGACGCTATCTGACATCGAACCTGAGACCTCCCTTTACTCATACATACTATTTATAAATTACTCCTAGCGGCACAAACTTTTATTTTGTATGAGTGACACTTTTGTAAATAATTATGTTGTAAATAAATTTGAACTTTGAGGGTATTATGGTAACTAACAACAGTTGAGTAAATGAATGATTAATATAACTTCCACTTTAAAAATGAATGGTTGAGATTAGATGATTGAATGTCTACAAATTACAGGTTGTCTACAAATGACAACCCCAACTCTCCCATATAGTATTAGAGATTAGAGATTAGGATGTATTAATAATTTCATCAAATTTCCCCCTGGTAGACTACACATTCCTCATTTGTTGTCAAATAGTTCAAACCGATCGCCCATCTTACAAAATCACACATTAAACCCATATCAAGCTTAATTAAAGTGGTATTACATGTGGCATTTCATTGAAGAATTGTAATTAAAACCCAATATAAAAACAAGTTTTCACATAAACCACCAATTACTTAATGCAGATAACATGTTTGTTCAAATTCTTCAAAGAACAAACACAACCAAACTCGACATAACTAAAAGGGTTAAGAATGCATGATGAATAAATACATGGGCTCTTAGGTTTGCGGTCCTCGTCATCCTTGCCTTTGAAAAGACTCCCAAAATCCATAGAACAATAGGAAATAAAATATGAGAGAGATAATGGTAGGGTAGTCACCTTATGTATATAGGGCGAACAATGCTGGTACCAATCCCACAACCGAGTAAATACCTAAACCCTTTGCGTGGTTGAAGAGATTCTCCATTGGAGTTTGCCAAACTTTCTCTCGCATCAAAATGACTTTATTTATTAAAAAAAATTAAGGCCGTAGCCACAACCGTCAACACCAATACAATAATTCCATAATAAAGGAATGTAAAGGAATCATGCAAGCGGAATTAATTTCCTCATTTCTTCTCGAAGAGATTTACCATTAGACCACAGTGGTACTTGCAAATAACTTGGCATTTGCTCCTGGAGTTTATATTAGACATTGCACTTTACTGTTGAATACTAGGGCAATAATTGAATCCGATAACCGGTTTTAGTCTGATTCGACCGAACCAGTTTGAATTTTGTCTTCTTGATACAAAGAATGAGCTCTAGGTGTTTGTTTTTTTTTTAAGAGAAAGAGTGTGCAGACTCCAGCCAAAATATCTAATATTATAATGGGAGAAGACCTTAGTGTCATTTGTCATTTTGTCATTCTACCAACATGTACAATGCATGTACATAACTAATATACAGAAGGTTTTTAGTTCAAATCCTCCCTCCGTCAGTTTTTATTTTTATTTTTGAAATTATTAAAACGTGCATCAAACGTATAAATTACTAGACTCAGAATATATATAACCAAAAAGTCTTACAGACTCAAGAAGTAAAAGCAACCAGATCAAGATCTAGATAAAAAGATAAGAAGTAAGATGTCACAAAATCTTAATTTTTTCCATTGGATCCCACAAAACTTTTATTAAACATTTTAATCCAATTCATGGGATATATTATGACACATTTGTAAAATGTCTTTTTATATGATTTTCTTTATATGATCCTTATCAAGAAAAATAATAATCTCAAAGGAATAAACAGGCATTTACAGAAAAATATGATAATTTGGATTTATAGGAAAAAATATATATATATATAGTTTACAGTTTATAACCTCCCACGAGCACAAGACAATTTTCTTTAAAAAAGTTTTACAACAACTGAACATATATGGAGTTATAAATGGATCAAACCGAATTCACACAACTGAGTAAAACAAGCTGACAATCATAAACTAGATGAACAACCCAAACAGTCGTCCTCTAAACATGCTACTAAAAAACTGTTGCACTAATTATCAATTTTGACCCAACATCATCATCAGCTTTCGGTAGTATTACCACTACAATCCCCTCAGGTCCACAAGATAAGATAGTACACGATACAAGAGCGGGCGTGTTATCTCCAATGAAAGCCAATTCATCGAGCCCAAATTCATCCCACGATACTTCAATTTTATTAAACACATCTGTATGAGCCAACTCTAGCTCTTGCTGGCACGGTAGTCGATCCACCATCGTCTCACCGTTCGGCTGTTGGACGATGAGCGAAAATTCGGAGACCGGCTTCCCTTGAGCTGCTTTCTGCATGCATACCAAGGCAAGTTCGGTGTGGGTTAACTTGGGCCGTTGATGTGGGCCCCATGGGAATTTGAAGAGAGTAGTTATACTTCCAGAGTTGAGCTGGGCTTTGCTAGGGCCCATTGGGATGGATTTGAGGTGGGTTCGGTTGGGTTTGGTTTTGTCGAAGTAGTCAAGGTGAAACATGGGCTTTTGGGGATGGAGTTGGGCCACCATGTTCACGTGGGCTACAGCCCATTTCTTGAGGAATTGGGAGAGGAAGAGAGTGTCAGAAAGTAGGAGGCTGCAAGTTATCCCAATTGAATAGCCAGCTCCTTCGAATTCTGTCACCTAATAATAAAAATGAGAAATTCAATTTTAAAATTTTAATTACAATCTATTTAGTACTTTGTATACTTTGATACGGTTTGTCTCCATCTATAGTTCTGTACTGTTACAACTAGAGAGTTGAGTTGCAAAGTGCGGACAGCCCGTTTAAAACAATCTCAAATACGGATATTTATGCTGGAGTTGTATGAACTACCAAATTTTTGTTAGTTATCACTGTACCTTCGAATTTTAAATTTATCTATGATATAATTATTTACGAAAGTGTTACTTATATACAATAAATATTGATTTATCTGAAAAATATTGATAAGTGTTGAAACTTTTATATATATATATATATATATATATATATATATATATATATATAAAGAGCTAGCGTGCATTACACATGCATACTATTAGTCTTTATTTAGAATTTTTTCCCTAAATGATCTTTTTTATGAAAGTTTTTCCACAAACGATCTGTTTTTTATAAAAATTCCATAAACGACCCACTCGTTTTTTGAAAAAGCGAGTGTGGTATAATCACCCACGCTTTTTCAAAAAGCGAGTCTTAGGATTCAGAAAATTAGAAACCTAAGACTCGCTTTTTGAAAAAGCGCGGTGTTCAGACCTAGACTCGCTTTTTCAAAAAGCGAGTCTTGGGTCTGTATTATTTTTGCTAGCAGACTCATTAGTTATCAACAGATTCAAGACTCGCTTTCCCAAACACCGTGCTTATTTATACCAAACTCGCTTTCTGAAAAAGCGAGTCTGTGGCTTGTTGAAAAAAATCTACAGGCGGAAGACTTGCTTTCTGAGAAAGCGAGGTGCTCTATATAAGACTCGGTTTTTGGAAAAGCGAGTCTTGCCTGTGTTAATGAAATCTATATTGTTACATACATTTGTACATGGTTACACACATTTGTACATGATTGCATTTAAGAAAGCGAGTGTTGCTGGGCAAAAAAGGCCAAGACTCGCTTTTTGAAAAAGCGAGTGTGGCATAATTACCCACGGTTTTTCAAAAAGCGAGTCTTAGGTTTCTTATTTTCTGAACACTAAGACTCGCTTTTTGAAAAAGCGTGGGTGATTATACCACACTCGCTTTTTCAAAAAGCGAGTCTTGGTTTCTTATTTTCTGAACACTAAGACTCGCTTTTTGAAAAAGCGTGGGTGATTATACCACACTCGCTTTTTCAAAAAGCGAGTCTTAGGTTTCTAATTTTCTGAACTCTAAGACTCGTTTTTTGAAAAAGCGTGGGTGATTATACCACACTCGCTTTTTGAAAAAGCGAGTGGGTCGTTTATGGAAATTTTATAAAAAATAGGTCGTTTGTGGAAAAACTTCCATAAAAAGGGTCATTTATGGAAAAAATTCCTTTATTTATGGGTGATTCACTGACTTGTCTCACCATTTTTGAATATTAAAACAAAAAACATTGCTTGCAAGTAGATTAAAATAGACTTCAGCCATCCGGCAATAATCTTGTGCGAGAGCCTAGCCATTCTTTAATGCTTTGAATAGTGAGTAGTGAATGAGCAACTACTTCATTATAGCCTCGAGGAGGAGTACGAGTAGTTGTCCTTCAGTTTTTGGGCGTTTCACAGGCAGTTGGGAGTTTCTATGTTTTAGTTGTTGGTTGTATCTATTTTGTAACCAGTGGTAGGCTGTCGAGGTTATAGCCTTTGTTTTGGGAGTTTTTTGTTATTTATTAGCCTTCGGGCTTGCTTATATATTATTATTTGTATGTTTCGTTAATTAATTATTATTAATAAAGCGATGACTGAGTCATCTGTTTATAAATTTAAAAAAACTACTTCATTACCAATAATTTATTTTGACAGCAAATACTATCTTATTATAAAGAATAAAATCCATTAATTATTTAGAAGCGTTCTTATAAAATTGCTCAAAAACTATGATTAAGTTATATTTCAAGTGAATTATCAAAACTCTATGTTAAGTTGCAATTTTTACTTCATTATCTTTAATTTATTTTGACAGTAAATACTATCTTATAAAGAATAAAATCCATTAATTATTTAGAAATGATTTTATAAAATTGCTCGATCCAAAACTATGACTAAGTTATATTTCAAGAAAATTACCAAAAATCTATCTTAAGTTACAATTTTTTTGCTATATTGCGTGAATATTATATTGTACCTGAATACTCAATAATTATTTCAAACTCGATCTTGTCTCTAGCCATATTATTATTATCATTTTACCATCGCTATGGAAAAGGCATTTACTGTAGTAAACCATACCTACCAACGGGAACAAAATTAAAGCATACGGGCCTTTACTGTCAGGTGTCAGCCATGATAATTAAGAAAAAAGACAGAAATATTCAATCTATTATACGATTAAAACAAATTAAAATAGTACATGTACTGTTGGACCTCTATATAGAGCTTCTTCTACTCTCTCAGTTTTATTATTAAAAAAAAAAAAAAACATTCTAAGTTTCTATACGTCTATTAAAAAAAATGAAAATCAAAGATTGACAAAAGTACTAATATTTTTTTTATTTTATAAGCTCATAAATGAAGTATTAATTATAAAATATCTAATTAGTCATCCTTTTTACTTTTACTATTACTCTTTTTATAAAAAAGATAAGGGTAAAATAAAAATCTCATAAATGAAAATTAAAAAATGCCAAGACATTTGACTCATGAACATAAAGCTAATGACTTATATTTTGATACTAAATAAAAATATTAGAATGACTTATATTTTAAAACCAAGGGAGTATAAGTTACTACTACAAAATTAAATTAATTAATTTGAACTTCAAAATTATAATCTAAACCCAACCACATCACATAAATACTAGTCCATATACCACAAAAAAATCATCGTGTTGTTTTTTTTTCCTCCTTTTTTGTAATAAAAATGGCTTTCGTCATCGTTTCATTAATAATGGTTAACGAAACAGTGGTCGTGTTGTCGGGTGAGTCTGGTACTTAGTACTTACCTGAATGTTCAACAAAGAAGCCAACTCGGGATGCTCCTTATCCACATCCACCCAATAAACCAACAACTCCTCCCTGTCCTCCCTACCCTTCTCCGCCAAGAACTCCTCCACCGTCACCTCTGCCGACGCCTGCACCATTCTCAATCCTCCGTCGTTATACTTCACCTCCCAAAACCCCTCCTCCTCCCTCTCCCTCCTCAGCCTCCCGGCCAGCTCCGGATGCCACGTCAGCGCCTCCCCCAACGTCTCCTTCATCCACGCTGCCATCGTAACCGCTGGTGATGCATCGCCTTCTTGCCCCTTGGGAGAGTTGTAGTACAAGACGACTCGGAGATGGCTTTTGACGGCTGTGTCAGTTAGTGGGGAGTTGATGTTGATTTTGCGGGACTGGCCGGGTTGGGTTAGTTTGCAAGGGACTATGGATTGCATGGCATCAATATGGAGTTGTTTGGCCATTTTTTGGAGGAGTACAAGAACTGAACAAGTTAGGATAGAGAAGGAAAGTGATGGGGGGCGGGACATGCATTTATAATGATTAGGGTTTGGGACATACCATAGATCGGACGGAGGTGAGGGTACAGTGTGTGTCTTAAAACAGGGTGGGCCCTCAATGGACAATTTTATTTTATTTTATTTTCCTTTCTAAATTTACTAATTTTAGGTAGGATTTTATGATCTTTTGAGAATATGTTCTTTTTGAATAAGGACATTTTCTCTAGCTAGAAGTCAAGAGTCAAGCTTAACTAGCTGTAGTACGAAAAAGGGTTCAAGTTTGGTCTAAATTGTGTTTTTAGCATTTCTCATATAACAATGGTAAGAGCATCCACAGTCGTTCGATGTAAAAAATGGCAAAATACATTTTTTAGCAATCCAATTCGATGAGCATCCGCAGTCGTCGATTGGCAAAAAATTGACAAAAAAATGGCGGAACGAAACATGATATTTCGTCCCAAAAATTGGAAAAAAATAAAGGTTTTTTTTGCAAAAAAAATTTGCAAAAAACAAATTTTAAAAATATTCGTAAATAATATTTGCAAAAACAATTAAAAAATTTGCAAAAAAATTACAAAAATTTCCAAAAAATGGCCCAGATTCTGGACGAAGCATGGTGCTTCATCCAGTTTTTCCGAAAATTTTTTTAAAAAAAAATTGCAAAAAGAATTTTTTAAACAAATTGTAATTTTTTTTTGCAAAAACAATTTAAAAATTTGCAAAATCAATTAAAAATTTGAAAAAAAAATTTAAAATTTACAAATTTTTTTTGAAATTCGGATTGGGACGAAGCATGATGTTTCGTCTCAAATTGAGACGAAACATCATGTTCATTCCCACATTTAAAGGTTATTTTATTCGTTTTTTTTTTTTACTTCGGACGAAACATCATGTAATAAAATAATCCAGACGAAACATCATGTTTCGTCCGCTATAATATGCATATTGCTATTTCGATTGCTATTTCTCCGTATCTACTGTAGCGCTTTTGTCAAAAAATGACAAAATAGCAAACGACTGTGAGCGCTACAGTAGGAAAAAAATGGCAAAAATGGCAATAAAGCAAACGACTGTGGATGCTCTAAGTAGTTGTTTTAACTTTTATTAAGTGTAACATCCTTAAAAGTTTATTTCTTTTGGAGACTTGTAACAATTATTTATCTCAAAATTTTGTTTAATTTCAAGAAACTATCATAAACTAAGACAATTTTTTCAAAAATCTAACCTACTCTATGATAGCTAGCTATCTCGGAAAAATGAAAGTTTGAAGGAATTATGCACATTAAAGCATGCATGCATGCATGTTCAGAGACAGTTTTATACTTTCATGCAACTCAGCCTTCTGTTTTTGAAGAATACTGGAAGAGGCAAATGAGAATCATGCTAAAATTAGGGGTTTAGAAAAATAAAAAATAAAAAATAAAAATGGAATGTTCCAAACAATAGAGACTGCAGTGTACTGTTTCAAGGGCATATATATATATATATATATATAGTTGATCCAAAATACCTAACACTTAAACTAGCTAGCCCTAAGCAGGGGGGTTAAGAGCCATGCTTAGCAAGCTGAAATAGTCGTTAATTACTTCCATATTTTGTAGTCCTATCTAACCTAAATTTGCTTCAGATAATTAAGCTTGGCTTTTAATCTAGGACGTACAGTACCATTATTGGTTAACAATATTGTTGAAAATACAAGTTGGCCTTGCTTGATCTACCAAATTGATCATGTACAGTATTCATAAGTTTGATCGATTAAGGGCCCAGTTTTAATTGTTGTGTAAGAGCATCTGTAGTAGTTCGTTGAATGCCAAAATTTGAATATTTGACATGTAGAAATAGAAAATTTGAATTTGTGCTGCAGTCGTTCAAACCCACAAATTTTGGGTTTTCAAAATTAAAAACCGACTGACAAGAAATCATTTCCCGTCTCACGTTCAAAAAAATCAAACGGACGGTCCGTCTGTCGATTTTTTTAAATAAAAAAAACGAACGGACGGTCCGTCTGTCATTCCCCATAATAATTTGTATAGGCCGATTTTATTTTATTTTTTTAATTTGGGTTTGGGACGGGAGATCATCTCCTGTCCCACCAAAAAAAATTATATATATATATGTTTTTGAATTGACGGACAGAAAATGATTTCCCGTCCAATCATTTTTTTTAGAAAAAATAATCAGACAAGAAATCATTTCCCGTCTGATATATTTATTAAAAAAATTAACAGGACGAAAGATGATTTTCCTCGCTTTGAACGGACGAAAGATCATCTTCCGTCGGCTATGTTTTGCAAAATCCTATTTCCCCTGCCAAATATGGCAGACCACTGTTCATGCCCAACCCAAATATTGGGTATATAGCCAACGACTACAGCAATAAAAATTCCATTTTTTCTAAAAAATGGGTATATAGCCAACGACTGGAGATGCTTAGCATCTAAAAGCATCTGTGGTCATTTCCTATATTTCCAAAATTTGGAAAATATAGGAAACAAGCAGATGTACTCGTTCTTTATATTTTCAAAATCTTGGAAAATTGTAAACATTACTCGTCTATATTTGATAGATGATATAGGAAATTCCAAATATAGAAATCGAAAGATCATCTTGCATCTGTTCTAAAAAAATTCTCGGACGTAAGATGATCTTGCGTTTGATCAAATTTAAATAAAAAAATTGTTGGCGCAAAATGATCTTGCATTCGATCGAATTTTTTTTAAAGGCGTAGAACGCAATATCATCTTGCATCTGACCAAATTTTTAAAAAATCGTTGAAGGGAACGGACGCAATATGATTTGCGTTTGAAGAAAGTTTTTTAAAAAAAGAATCCCAGCACGAACGCTTGCGTCCAAGATTTTTTTCCCCCCATTTTTTTTTCATGGAATAGGGCCTAGAGAATTGTTATGCATATAAATCAAATTTGAGATTTGTTTGATTTTTTTTATCAAGGGCTAAGATGGAACCGTTCTATAGGAATTGTTATGTGGATCTATGCATACAATTTTGTTTTATTTTACAAATGTGTTGGACTTTTTAAAAAAAATTTATCAATGGCTGAGATTGAAGAAAAAAAAGATCATCCACCGTTCGATCAAATTTTGAATTTCAACGACTACAAGCTCAACTCAAAATTCATATTTTTAAAACCCTAATTTGAAAATTCTGAGTCTTAACGATTGCAGATGCTTTAATTAAGAGCATCTGTAGTCGTTGGCTATATATCCAAAAAATAGATATTTTGAAGAGTAAAAAATCTTTGTAGTCGTCGTCTAAATATCCATTTTTTGGGTTTTGGATGAACAGGAGACGTCTATATTTGGCAGCGGAAATGACATTATGCATATGTTAGAAATCGGAAGATGATTTACCGTCTTAGCGTCAGACGGTATATGATATGCCGTCTGAGACTAATTTTTTAATTGCGAAATGAGTGGACGGTAAATGATTTACCGTTGAATTATTAAAAAAAAATAAAAAATAAAAATCGGAAGATGTTCTTCAGTTTCATGAAGAAAGAGAAAAGTTGGCATTTGTGCATAGGTGTTGGACGGCCCATCATGTGCCATCCTTAACATTTTTTAATTTTTTTTTATTATTATTTATGGGGCAGCAGACGACAGATCATCTGCCGTCCTTCACACTATTTATATATAAAAAAATATGCAGATCTTCAAACGGTATATGATATTCCGTTTCATCAAAAAAAGTTATTTTTTGAGTATAGACGACTGCAACATTTAAGCTATTTGCTATTTCCAAAATATCCATATACCCATTTTTTAACACGTCAACGACTACAGTTGCTCTTAAGCCTTTGGTCAATTGCAATTTACAAACATGAAACATTTCATAACAAGAGAGCTACATTATTGTATGGACCTTGTTTGTGTGGATTCAGGCTTGTATCTGATATATACTTCACATGACAAATATTACATAAAGAAAGTTGATAATAAATATTATGTATTTAAAGAGCATGAAAACATTTTAATAACATGTAAATCATATGTACTAATCGAGTTGCATGTTCACACTAGATTTGGGGAAGGTGGGCTGTCCTCTTCCAAGGAACGGTTCAACCAAAGTGAAGAAATAAGCAACGAATTGGTATGTTAGGTGATTATTAAATTTTATACACCTATATAAGGGGCTCATTAATAAATACAAATAATCAACTGCAGATCAATAGTTCAAGAAACTATAGATGAAGTTTCCAGGCTTCCAGCCATCAATTTATTCAGGCAATTAGGTGCCAATTTGCTCATTGTCAGGGGTTTTCTTTAATAAAAACTCAACCAACTGTAGAAAGCAAGAATATTTAACTTTAACTTGAAGCTACAACTAAAATTGTTAGATTTTGTCGTAAAATATTTAAGAATAGAGATCTCTACCATTTTAATGGGGAGCTGTTGTTTGTAACCAAACAAACCCTAATTTTGTAACAAAACAAAAACGTGTAATATACGTCCAAACTAAATTCAACAAATACAAATATTTGTAGACAAAAAAATTCATACATCACCTGTGTATACCTAAAATAAAAGAGGTATCAGGTTCGAAGCCAGGCGATGTTGAAGTTTTTTTACTTTTAAAATATATTTATATATTAAGACGTGTATCGCACGTGTAAATTACTAGTCTATTTAATGGAGAAGTGATTAAGCACTCAAATTGAGGGGGTTTGTCACTAAAATCCAATGAGTAATTGTTTGAAATCTCTAATATCTCTAATCTCTAATATTATAATGGGAGAGTTGGGGTTGTCATTTGTAAACAACCTGTAATTAATTTGTAGATATTCAACCATCCAATCTCAACCATCTCTAAAATCTAATATTATAATAGGAGAGTTGGGTTGTCATTTGTAGACAACCTGTAATTTGTAGAAATTTATTCAGCCATCTAATCTCAATTATTCATTTTTAAGTGGGAGTTATATTAACCAATTATTTACTCAACTGTTGTTAGTTATCATAATACCCTCAAAGTTCTAATTTATTTAACACATAATTATTTACAAAAGTGTTACTCATATAAGATAAAAGTTTGTGCCACTATGCGTAATTCGTAACGAGTATATGATGAGTAAATGGGATGTCTCAGTTTCAAAACTAGATTACGTCTTATTATTTACTATATAAATAAATAAATAAAAACGTGCATCACACGTGTCATTTGTAGACAACATGTAATTTGTAGACATTCATTCAACCATCTAATCTCAACTATTCATTTTTAAGTGGGAGTTATATTAACCATTCATTTACTCAACTGTTGTTAGTTACCATTATACCCTTAAAGTTCAAATTTATTTACGACATAATTATTTACAAAAGTGTCACTCATCTCTAATCTCTAATTTCTAATCTGTAATATTATAATGGGAGAAGGTCTTAGTGTCATTTGTCAATCTATCAACGCATGTGACGCACGTACATAAGTAATATGAATGGGGTTTCAGGTTCGAGTCATCACTACGTTAGAGTTTTTATTAAGACGTGCATTGTTCGTGCATAACTAATATAAAAAAAGTCTCAGGTTCAACGCCACACTACGTCGAAATTTTTACTTTAAAAAATATATATTTTTATTAAGTCGTACATCACTCGTTTAAATTACTAGTTCATTTTTAAATGGGAGTTATATATCAACCATTCATTTACTCAACTGTTGTTAGTTACCATAATACCCTCAAAGTTTAAATTTATTTACGACATAATTATTTACAAATTTGTCACTCATATAATATTAAAGTTGGTGCCGCTAGGGGTAATTTGTAAAGAGTATGACATGTAAAGAGATGTCTCAGGTTCGAGGCTAGATTACATCTTAATATTTGTTTTAAAATTTATATTTAATAGTACGTGCAAAGCACGTGCAGTTTACTAGTTATAATTACTAGTAATTTACACGCGCGATGCACGTTCTAATTAATTTTTTATATATAAAGTAAATAATAAGACGTAATCTGATCTCAAACCTGAGTCCTCCATTTACTCATCTACATACTCTTTATAAATTTTCCCTAATGTCATAAACTTTTATTTTATATGAATGTCACTTTTTGTAAATAATTATGTCGTAAATAAATTTAAACTTTGAGGGTATTATGGTAACTAACAACAGTTGAGTAAATGATTGGTTAATATAACTCCTACTTAAAGATGAATTGTTGAGATTAGATGGTTGAATGAATGTCTACAAATTACAGGTTGTTTACAAAGGACAACCCCAACTCTCCCATTATAATATTAGAGATTGGAGATGGGAGAGTTGAGATTGTGTTATTTGTAGAAAAACTGTAATTTGTAAGCAATCAACTATCTAATTTCAATCACTCATTTTTAAATAAAAGTTATATTAACCATCCATTTAGTTAAATATTGTCAGTTACCATAATACCCTCAAAGTTTAAATTTATCTACGACATAATTATTTACAAAAATGTCGGTCATATAAAATAAAAGTTGGTAATAGTAGGAGGGGTAATTGTAAAGAGTATGGTAAGAATTTAATATGGGTAAAATCAGTTCTCATGTTCGATGCTAGATAAGTTTAAATTTATCTACGACATAATTATTTACAAAAATGTTACTCATATAAAATAAAAGTTGGTAATAGTAAGAGGGGTAATTGTAAAGAGTATGGTAAGAATTTAATATGGGTAAAATTAGTTCTCATGTTCAATGCTAGACAACATCATAGTCATTACTCAAATAAAAAAGAATTTTAGAACGTGCGATGCATGTATAGATCGCACTAATAACTTATGATGAAAAGTTATTGCAATTAAGTACGAATACGGTGCATCTTACCAGTATATTGTATGGTTGCAATCTTGTGTTGAATAAGTATATTGCACCGCTTTGAGAGGCCGTAATGAAGAAGTCGCATCTCAACCGCCAAACATCTATTCTCATTAATTGTTTGAGTAATGCTAGAGCCACTACCAATTTCACTACATTTCTCTTCACTACCTTATGTGGCACATTCCAGTAGGTAGGGAATGATAGAGTAGGTGGGAGAACTCTCCAATAGGAGTATGCCACCTAAGATAGTGAAGGAAATGGTAGTGAAATTGGTAATGGCTAAAGCATTACTCTTGTTTTGCCTGAGTTGTTCGAAATTTGTTATTATCAGTTTCAAATACTCCACAAATTAATATAGTTACACATATATCCGACTTGGTATGCCAAAAGAGGAAGAATAAAATCTTAAAGAAAATGATTCATCATCTTTGTTCGGATACATAGTTCTACTATTTTTGAACCTACATTTTCCAGCAAATAAAGCTTGTTGTATAACACCTACCTGCATTGACGACTCATTGGAAGTCAAACATTAAATTTGTACAGATACACTAACTTTAACCCCCGACTGATGAGGAGAGTAGCTACATGTAAAAAAAGCTGTGAGATCTGAATGAATGAATGAAGACAGGAGAGAGAGAGAGAGAGAGATAGGCGCAAGTTGGTGGGAAATAGTTTCGATCATTCATTACAGAGTTCATTTCAAATTTAAGACCCATCACATTCTTCAACCATACGCCCAACTATTCCCTGACAACCAACATTTTTTTTCTGCCCATATCTTACTAATGAATTATGATAGTAAATGATCCCTAACCGCCCCTACCTCGACTGTTTCACGAGTTCCCTACCGTCTACACACAAAGGAGGAATTAAATAAGGTATAGATGAACGTATACTGCATTTTGTACTCCATGTCGTATGTACTCAGAATATACAATGAGAATGTAAAGCTAATGTACAATCACATCATCACAAATGGGTTATGGATTCCAGTCTTGTACAAGTTGTATCATTGTATTTTTTCCAAGTGTAGAAAAATAGTGGAAAATCAATATAGGGTGATGGTTCATATGCCTGACGGTTTCTTCTTTTTTTTTTATTGATCTTGCTTTTCATGTTCCATGTTCCTAAATTTACACTATGATGCATCCGAAACAAAACAACCCCTAGTTGAGGTTGATGTGCTTGATATAACTCCTCTGAAGCTGTACAACACTTTGATCATAAGAAATGGTCTTGTAACACAAAATAGTACTGGAGAAGAAAGAGTATTAAGGTTTCAATTATACAACCAAAATAAAGCCAATTCAGTCTGCAGGAAACGACAGAAGTGCAACCGTGTAAGCAATTTCACATACCCAAACAAAAATGATTCAAGCTAACAGAGCACTCTTATAAAAGAAGCACTGCAATGCGTGAACATTGTATATGCAACAAGTGTTAAACAAAAACCGCCAAAGGATACATGTTTCGCTGAGATAAGGTTGCGCAAACATATAGATACAAAAGAAACCATGTACATTATAAGGAATAAATTCAAATATTAGCCACATATACAAAAAAAAAAACATGTATAGAAGCATTTCACACTTCACACACGACGGAAATTGAGATGATCAATGTAGAAAATTGCAAGTATGGGATCAAAAGCTCCTAAATTTAAACAATGACCAAATGATTCCTTCTTGTCGATTAGTTCACGAACAAATGATTTCAAATTTATAAAGTACTTGTGAGACAAGTAATTATTTACATTTATTTACACTGAAAAAGCAAATGTTTTTTTTTCCTTTCAATAAAGGGACAATATTTTGCAAGCTTCATACGGCTCCTCTATGGCCACAGATAAATTTAAGGTAAGGACCACAAAGTGTTAACCCTAATGGAATCCCAGTGGAAAGGAATTCTTAGACAAATGCATGCATTTCTCAGATTACATCATGATCAGCAAAATGTTCAGGATTTTCAACCAAACCAGCACCGCAACCATAGACAAAGTTCCACTCTTCAGCAGCACCTACAATCACAAACTGGAACAAGACAATACATAAATTCAAATCTAAATAAACATGGTCATGGAATGCTGAACATCAAAATAACTTGTGGTCATCAAGTGTTCAGAACTATTTCTTGGGCCTCTTTGGCACAAACACTTCCATTGTGAAGCCATACTCATATCAAACACATGCATGGCAACACCATCTGTCTTAAATTGTATTATAATCCTATGTATCTAACACTGTTTAGATACTTAGGAAGTACATATTCAATGTAAAATCAACAATTTCAAATATAATGGTTCCATGTCCTACTCATTCACAAATTTTTCATGTCTTGTCCGTGCACCTTGCCATGTCCAAGTGCACGTATTGATACTTCCTAGGTTGGGCAGAAGGGCTAGGATGTGGCTGATTTGCTACATTTAGCTGGGCCTATTGCCCTAAACAGAAGTTAAAACAGACGAGTCACAACCTAGAGATCATTGATACTCAGCCTAGAGATAAGCCGTCCATAGATAGTAATATACCAAAACCGAGATTAACAACAAAATACTAAATGATGACTCAACCAAAATGGTGAACAACAAGAGAATCAACATCTGTTCACTATAACACATTACATGGAGAAGTAGGGACCAAAAGCAGAATAAAGGACAAGGACCAAATCATATTCTCTCCTGATTGGGTAAAACTGAAAAGTTTGTGGCCATACAAGTGCTGGTAGTGCATTGCATTTGCCAAAAGTGCTCCTAAACATCCACCCATCTCATAGGCATGCATAGTATACAGAATATAGTTTGAAAAACTTAGATAAAAAAGGCATAAAGATACCGTGGTGTGGCGGGACGAGTGATGGATAGATAGCTGAGACTCAGCAGATTCAGTTCAAAAATGATTTCTTGAATAAATCTTAAATTTAATATAAGTACTACGAACCATCCTCACAGGTCAGAGAATAATTGTCTGCAATGGAATGTTGAGACACACAATTCCTGAATTGTTATAGTACTGGAAAAATAATTACCAGAATTTATTGTTTACTCAACTAATGTAAAAACTGCTTAACAAAACTCGTAAGACCAGCACCCCGACAATGAACTTCTCTCTGGAAGTAGCAGAATCGAATGACAGAACTCAAGTTTAAGGTCTGTTGGAGCTATCTTGAAGCTCTAATACTACTGCAAAAAAAAAAGGATAATAAATGAGGAAGGAAATGACAATTTAAAATTTTGAGGAAAATGACCTCTACGCACCGTGCACACCTCTCTCTCTCCATAAACAGCTATTCAGAGCGTATCGATGCAGATGACACTCATTAAGTAGGCCACTGAATACCTCAATAAACAGGTGAATGCAAGTATACACCTTTGAACAAGGACTAGTTCGCAGATATTGCTACTGGCAGGCATTTATAGCAATTTCATATTCCATATCTCAAAGCAAGTATAACCTTGGCATCATCAATGGTTTTCCTGTTAATGGTTCTCACCCTGCTGATATTGGCATGGCAATAAATGGTGATACTGTAATAGCAAAATTCTACGGAGCAAGGACTCAATGCAACACAAAACAACTCAAGGTTATAAAAAAGCTAAAAGTTAATGTCATATCGAACACAGCATAACAGCACAACTTCCAACTAGAAATGTTTGTGCCTCATAGGTGAAAATCTATCGACTACCGGTGTCTAGTTGGTTGACTTACTTATCTCACCATCACATTGTGATAAAATCTACGATATTCATTCTTTCACTCACTTTATGCATATCCTGACTTCCTGCTGCAATGATGTGTTTGATTTCTATCTACGAAAGTCTCAAACTCCCAAGAGAATGCCTAATAGTGTCTTCATAAAGTAACCTTCAACCGAGGCATTGGATATCAAACTTTGCTAGACAAAACAGGCATGTCCTAAAAGACTAAAAGCAAGCTAGAATTTCCCACTCCTCCGCTGCCATTTAGTAATTACATGATTCAATCTATCTTCGAGAAGTTTAATCATATACAAGGGCGGATCTGGGCCCAAGCAGCACAAGCAATTGCTTAGGGCCCCATATTTTTGAAGTATCTACAATGTTAAAAAGTAAAAAGTAATATTGTTTGATATAATTACATTATATTACTAGTTGTCTTGTTAGCTTAGTTGGTTAGAGTGTTGCGCTAGTAATGTGAAGGTCGTAGGTTCAAAACTTGCATGAGCCAATTAATTTTTTCAATCATTTTTTTTTTAAACTAAGGAAAATCTTCCATTGTATTTGTGCACCACCCCTCCGTGTGCACTCGGCCTTCCCGCCTTCGTATCGACGATCCAAACTGTTCACATTGATGTACATATCTAAATTAGTCTAAATATATAAAATCAAATCATTTGAAATTCATTTGCCCATCCATCATGTAACTATAAAAAACAATGATTTTCAGCCATACAATTTTGTAACACTTCAATGGATGGGCAAATGAATTTCAAATGATTTGATTTTATATATTTAGACTAATTTAGATGTGTAAATCAATGTGAACGGTTCGAATTGTCGATACGAAGGCGGGATGGCCGAGTGCACACACCATGTGCACCATAGGTGGTGCACAACGGAAGACTTCCCTTAAACTAATTATTTTTCACTTAGCTCATGTATGTCACTCTGATATTTTTTCAATATTCTATGGTATATCATATTTACCTGTTTATGATAAATTGTTAACCAAATCTTCAGGTGCATATGGTTATTCTACATTTTAAGCTTCCAACTAGTATTCTCATATACATATATTCATCATCATTTCATTCTGATCGTGTTCTCTAATATATCATATTTTCCTCTTTGAGATAACATATTTCGTTTTTGTTAAGAGTTTTCCGGGTTTCTTTTAGTCACAAAGCATTTCATATAAAAAAATGTATGTTATCAATTAATTTCTTTTTTGAAACATATATATAAATTTGTTTTCATTTAAATAGTTTGTTCTCCAATTCTCAAAGTTTGTTTATATTTAAATAATTGTCATTATTTTTTGTCAACTTGCAAAATGCCTCATTTAAGAATTTGCTTAGGGCCCCCTGAAACTCAGATACGCCCCTGATCATATATTGTGAAACGGAGTTGGTTTCAACAATGAATCCTATCTCATCTTCCATGACCATGTAAAAGTTTTACCAATTATATATATCTTCTGACTCATCTTTTATATGATTATAAATCTCAAGTATAATTCTCAAATTTGGATTTAGTTGCAGATGCAAAATTTGGAAGTTCGTCAATTGTTTTCGTGGCTAAATTTCTGTGCAAAGAACTTTTAGTCAAATACATCTGCAAATTCCCTCCTACCCAATTATCTTTGGACAACTTATCATATTGAAACACATTCTTTTCATGTGTTACTCTTATCCATATCTATGTAATAAAACACAAAGAAAAACTATCAAAGTGGCTCTCCTTCAATAGTAAGGAAATCAATGGTCCAGATCTAAGTTCCCAAAAGACATCCCCCCCCTAAAAAAAAAGTTTTCCCCAAAACTCAAATTCAAATCCCCAAAAAAACAAACTCCTTTATTTATTTAATTATCTCTCTCTCTGATGCGGTGTGTTTCTGGGAGACGTGTGGATGCACCAGGTGTGAGTTCGGACTCGATTTGTATTGAAGTAGAAAGCTGCTCGTCTGACGACCCTCGGCTGATCGGGCGGAACCTGCGAGAGGCTCGGAATAAGGTGGATGTCTGGGCTCGGATCTGGGGGTTCGGATCCGAGGTCTTGTGTACCTGCAGACGGTCCTGAAACACCAGGGTTTATCCCGGTGGCGGACCCTCCGACGATCTAGTCAATCTCTGTGAGAGAGTAGCAATAACTAGGTATATTTTAGTGGCAAAAGATTGATTACCTCAAAAGGTGGGTGAGGGTCTAGTATTTATAGAGAATTCCAACCGGATTTGGATCCCTTTGGGAGCCGGGTCTGAACCTGAAAGCCCATGGGCCTGACGTGGCAGAAGGCCCAGGGGGTTTAGGGCTGACGTGGCGGTACCAGGAGTGGTATAGGGCTGACGTGGCAAAGCCTTTGGTGGTATTTGGAGCCGTCATAGCGGATCATGGGGCTCCTGTGCCTTTGGGGGAAACGGACGGCCTAGGCTGTACCTGGTCCTTGCCAGACTGGACGGGCGGCATGTGGGGCTGTCGCGGATCGGAGGCCGAGGGCTTTTGGGGGCCCGTCGGATACGAGGAGGCTAGTTCTGTAGGAGTGATCTCGAGGTTCGGCGCCGACCTGATAGGGGCTCGAAGCCGAGCCAGATTGTTGTTTTTCCCGTCTTCGGAGTGAGCTGCACTGGGCCCTGGTTGGGTCCCCAGGACATTTTTACCCTACCACACAAGCCCCCCACTCCTGCGGGGGTGCGGGAGCTAGCCGTGGAGGAGTGTTCATGGTCGTGAAAATGGGATGGCAAACCGTTGTATCTTCCGGAGAAGAGTACCCTGGTGCTCGACCGAACCTCGAGATGACGAGGGATTATGTGTCGGCAAGGGTGATGGCGAGCCGTTGTTTCTTCCTGAGAAGAGTACCCTGGTGCCAGACCGAACCTCAAGATGAGGAGGGATTACGGGTCGGTAAGGGTGATGGCTAGCCGGTGTATCTTCCGAAGAAGAGAACCCTGGTGCTCGACCGAACCTCGAGATGACGAGGAATTATGTGTCGGCAAGGGTGATGGCGAACCGTTGTTTCTTCCTGAGAAGGATTAAGAGGGGCGGTCTGCTGTCTTTACGGAGCATTGAAGGCGCTCCGGGATCTGTGCAGGTGTTCCACTTTCTTAGGGGCATTAATGGTGCCGCCTAATAAAGGCATGGCGCATGGGCTTCCGTCGTTTGGCTTTCCCAACGCCATAGTGGCAGGTCAATGGTGGAGGTTATAAATACCCCTCCCTCCGCAGCGGGTTTGATCACAGCAAGGGTGGTCTACTGGCCATCAGAGGTGTCTGCTCCGGCGGACGCCTGTTTCTTGCAAAATTTTACTCCCGGTCGTGTTGGAGAGGTGGTCACTCTGCCGCCCGGATCTTCTCTTGGATCTGACGGCTCTGATACGGTAGCCAGATCCAGGGGAGATCAGGGCGAGAGGGGTAACGACCGAAATCCAGACCGGAGGATGAGGAGCTCCGGATTGGTGGTGGCTCTGCCGTCCGGATCCTTTTTTGGGTCAGACGACCCTGACACGGTTGTTTGGCCCGAGAGAGATCCAGACGGGAGGGGCACCGACCGTATACCGGACTTGGGGCGGAGTAGCCTCAGATAGAGGGGTCATCTCCAATTGGAGGTTGGCCACCCTGTCTTCTGATAGGGCTCCAGGGGATGGTGGTTTCTGTCCCACCCTCGAACAGTTCGGGGTTTCGGCTGCCGAAGCTGTAAGCCCCGAGCTGCTCGTGGGTGAGAGGGGAACCGACCGAGCGCTGGAGCCCGGGGTGTCTGTCGAAGGACGGCGCCTTAAATCTTAAGTAAAATGTTTTCTCTGCTGAATACTCTATCTGAACCGATCCCTGCATCTGGCTGCCAGCCTGGCACCTGATGACGTCAGCAGCGCACGTCTCGAGGACATGGCGCGATTTTCCAGGCCGCAGTTGCACGTCAATCAGTGAACAGTAATTGCGGAAGTCGAGGAGTCGCCTTTATCCTCTATAAGTATTCCCCCTCTCCCCCTTTCGCCCACTTCTTTTCTCGCTGCTTTCTTTCTCAAAAAATCTTCCAACCCTTCAGCGCTTGTCTCTGCAGTTTGCTGTGCTAGGCTCGTCCTTCCGATGCGATCCCAGGTTAGTGGGTAAGTCTGTTTAGTTTAGGCACAGATGGATATGGCTCATTCTGGTTCGTCAGCATCGACGTCTGGGGGGGGTGAAACCTGCCTCCAAGTCGACATCGTGGGAGGAGCCTGTTCTTGAGGAGTCAGTACACGGTGCGGAGCCTTCCGATTCAGTCTCGTGGGAGGAACCAGTAGGTGAGGGGGAGGAAGTGCACAAGGCGAGGCCGTCACGCTCCCGACATCCCTTCGTGGTGGAGAGTAGCGAGTCGGAGGAAGCAAATGATGGTTCGGACGGTGTCCATGTTCTGGAGTTGTCTTCCGAGGAGGGAGGCGAGGCCGACTTAGTAAGGAGACCCACAGTTCAGGGAGCGGGTTTGAGTTCCCGGCCGACTGTCCGGGGGCCCTTATCTAAGCCCTCGTCGGAGCGAGGCAAGAAGAGGAAGAGGGCTCTGAGGAAGGCAGGATCGAGGACTGGTGGTTCGAGCCAGGCGCCTGTTTTTCGCAATCTGATGACAGGCTCGCCCGTTCAGCCGAAGCCTTTCCGTCAA
Organism: Hemerocallis citrina; assembly: GCA_017893485.1. NCBI lineage: Eukaryota > Viridiplantae > Streptophyta > Magnoliopsida > Asparagales > Asphodelaceae > Hemerocallis > Hemerocallis citrina. The sequence goes on along the minus strand of CM030362.1, from coordinate 22,847,024 downwards.
TATCCCGACGACCTCTCTCACCAGGAGCTCTTCGGCGTGCAGCCCTCTTCGCCGAGTCGGAAGAGGGTGATGATAGACACGATCCCGACCGTCTTGGAGGGCGGGGATTTGGAGGTTTTGCAGCTGGCGTACCATATAGGGCCTGACTACGAGTTGCTGTTGCCGAGCACTACTTTGCGCCCCACTGATCCCCTTTCTGCTTGGTATTGCGTCTTCCCAGTGGACGCCTTCATCTCCGGACTGAGGCTGCCAGTCCACCCGTTTATTCGGGATGTACTGAATTGGGCCTCCTTGGCGCCGATGCAGTACGGGCCGAACTCTTGGAAGCAGATTATCTGCTTCGTACTGATGTGCGAGGAACAGAAGGTACCCCTGCGGCTGAATGTGTTCCGAGCGATGTTGATGATCAGCTCGGCGGCTGAGGGTGTTTACTACATCTCGCCTCGCAGTAAGGGGAAGGTCATTCACAGCCACCCGGACTCCATCAAGAATTGGAAGAAAAAATATATGGTGATCCGGAGTGAAGAGCCCTGAGACATTCCCACTCGATGGAACCACTCCAAGCCGAGTTATCAACCGCCGAGGCCGAGGGATCTAACAGCCGAGGAGTGGGGGTTTGTCAAGCGCCTCCGTCTGTCACCTAGTATCGATTGGACTACGGTGACGGAGCCCCACTTGGCGAGTGCTGGATTGAGCCCAACCGTCCTGTGTATGTAGTTGTTTCTTTTCTTTTGGACTTTTCGTACTTTCTCGCTCATTGCTCTTAATGGATTTTTCTGCAGGTATGGATGAAGCATCGATCAAGGCAAAGAGGCTCGCCATGAGGAAGAAGAAGGCTGAGAAGAAGGGGGAGGCGATGAAGAGGCCGAGGGAATCGCCCCTAGTCATCTCGGAGGCCCAGCTCGAGACGCGGACCACGAGGATTCGCTCGGAGACGAGCAAGGGGGTGGCTACTTCGAGGGGCCAGGGCCGAGTGAGGGCCTCCGTTCTTGACAAGGGGAAAGGTCCCTTGGTCGAGGTCGAGGAAGAGGACCCGGTGGCGGAGATGTTGCGGCAGCGGTGGGCAACGGACTGGTCAGTTCGGATGGGGGACTGTCTGACCGAGGAGGCCCAGGCTGTTGAGGTGGTGGAGAAGTTGGCAACCCCTCGCGACCGTAAGGCGATGGAGAGCGAGCCCGTGGAGGTGGCGTTTACGCGCTTGGCACAGGCTACCGTACTGGTAAGCTCGCCGACCCTATCCCTTTGTTTTTTCTGCTAAAGTCTTTTCCTTATCTGCGCTTGCCGGTCGCAGGCTTGCGTGCAGGGGGCTAACATAAAGAACCTCTACGAGGCGTCCCTGGCACAAGAGCGAGCTCGGGCGGATAGGAGCGAGCGGGAGATGAAGGAGATGCGGATCGAGCTCGAGGGCTCGCACAAAAGGGAGCAGCAGATGAAGCTCGAGCTCGAGGCCAAGGATGCGGAGTGGGGGGAGAAGGTGGCCTCCTTGAAGAAGAAGTTCGCCAAGGAGAGGGAGGAGTTGACGAAGACGGGTCAGATGATGGTGATCAAGGCCCAGGATGAATGTTATGTGAAGGCCCTCAGTCACGTGAGACACTTCTACCCGACCATCGATCTGTCCGATTTCGAGTATGACATGGAGATCGAGGGGACGTCGAAGACTCCCGGCGAAGAAGGGCCCGCTCTTGACCCGCCTGCCGACCCTCCTGTGAACCTGTCTGTCGACGCTAAGGTGGAAAAATAAGCTGTATAGTTTTTTCTTTCTTTTCCCTCTCTCGATTGTATTTGCCTCCCGCGGACTGGCCACCGCCCCCGTTTTTTGTAAGAAGCAACTGAATTTATAGAAAAAGATTTTTGATCGGCCAAGTGTTTCGATCTCGGATATTTCCGAACCTTCTTTCGTATGTATGTTGAGTTGGCTGGTTCTCTTGTAGGTTGCTGCTCCCCTTCCTGAGGTGGACCCCCGTCGTTCCGACGTGGAGTGGCTCCGGAGCAAAGTCGAGGCCCTGGAGGCCTTCTTGGTTTGCTACTGAAGGGGGGCTCGTGACGCTGATGCGGCTTTTAACTATTATTGGAATAAGTCTAAAGCCTTGAGCGAGGAGGCATGACGGCTGAGGAGGGCAATGGTGGATCGGGAACTCGGCGGTGCAAGTCCTGGACAGGCCATGTCAAGTGCCTCAGTGCAGGGGTCCTCTTCTGAGAGGTTACTTCGCGATGTCATTGTGGAGAAGGAGATGGAGATACACCGTTACAAGACGATGTTGGGTGTCTCGTCATCTTCCTCCGTGGGTCGGCAAGCGGAGGGGGTTCCCTCTGCATTGCTGCTGTTGCAGCGTATGCGACCGGATGACGCGCAAAGTTCCGCGGCTGAGGTGTCGGCCGTGGCGGGGCTTAAGGACCATCATGACGAGGAGAGGGCTCCTAGTCGCTCGATCGGAGTAATCCCGCCCTTCATCGGACCCGAGGGGCCCTAAAAAGGCGTCTTCCTCTTGTTTGAGATGAGTGGAGTGGTCCTGTAACGGTCTTTGTTTGTTTTCCTAGAACAAAATAAAAGGGTAGAATTCTTTCTTTGCTTCGGCTATAGTAGTGTAGCGAATGATGGCGGAGGCAAGGTTCGGCTCTGCCGATCCGCGAGGGATCGAAGTGGGGCCTTTATTAAGAGCCATTAGTCTGGATTCGGGTTGAGCCTACCGAGGTGCTGGGGACGATACCGGAGCGAGGACTCAGGTGCCGATCCCATTATCTGGCGTTCGGATTTTGACAAAAAGAGATCTCTTTCGTATAAGACAGGGAGGGCCGCTAAGACGGCCCTTTACTCATGAGTGCTTACACAAAAACATATTTACATATAGCCAGGTCGGAACCTATGTTCGCCCCTCAAGGACCTTCATTAGGGGCTCGGCATCCACTGGGACCTTCTTCAGCTTTGATGCGGGTTTGGGAGCAGGGCCATCGACCTCTGGTTTGAATTTGACGACGTCGAGGGGGAACACACCTACCCCGACGGTGGTCATGTAGCACGATCGCGCCGCTTCTTGGCTGCCTCGGACGATGCCGACTCCTTGCGGGGTGGGAAATTTAAGTTTCAGATGGTAAGCCGAAGGCACCGCTTGGAGGGAGCATAGTCCGGGCCGGCCGAGTATGGCGTTGTAAGCCGCCTTGACGTTGACTACTGTGAAGTCCATGGATTCGGTCCTCTTGACAGGAGCCGATCCTGCGGTAACGTCGAGGGTCACAATCCCTTCTATCACGACAGGGACGCCGGAGAACCCATGCAAGGTGTATCCGGCTGGCTTGAGTTTGCCTCTAGGTAACTTGAGTTTCTCGAAGGCTTCGAAGAAAAGAATGTTAACGGAGCTGCCGTTGTCGACGAGGATTTGGCGAACTTCACAATTAGCCATGTAGAGGCTAACGACGAGGGCATCGCAGTGGGGTAGGCGAACGCCTTCGAGGTCCTCTCCTGAGAAGGAGACCGGCATCGGTTGTAGCTTGGGCGAGGGGTTGTCTTGGACAGCATTCACCTCTCGGATGAAGGCTTTCGGGAAGTATTTGATTCTCCCCCCATTGGTCCTCCGTGGACACAGTGCAAGATGAATGGCGTATCTGCGGCTCCTTCGAACTCGGGATCCTGACCCTGGGTGCGGTTTGGAATGGGGTTCGGAGGCGGGGGCCTCCGGTTCTTAGTATCTCGCCGATCTCGTGGGCCTTCTTGGGTAAATTTCCGGAGGTATCCTCTTGATATGAGTTCCTCAATTTCGTCTTTCAGGGCCCGGCATTGGTCAGTTTCGTGCCCGTGATCTCTGTGGAAGCGGCAGTAGAAGCGCTAATCTCGATTCTTGTTGTTATTGGATCGGGGAGGTAGTCGGACTATGCCCTTGTCTTCGATTTCTAAAAGGATGACGGATACGTTATGCGTCAAGGGAGTGTACCTCTCGAAGCGGGGGACCGGCGGGACCTTCTTCATGGCCCCCGCGTCCCTTGGAGCTTTCCTTGATGGTTCGACTTCTTCGGCCCTTCGCTTTCCCTTCCCAGTGGCCTCCTGGCATCTTCGGGGTTGAGGGCCTCTTCTGCCCTAATGTATTTCTCGACCCTGTTGAGGAGGTCGGGAAAGTCGACGGGGGGTTTCTTCGCCAGCGAAGCTTTCAGCTGCCCATGACGGACGTTGTGCCGAAATGCTACGGAGGCGACACCAGGATCAAGGGAGGAGACCGACCTTGCCTCCGCGGTAAACCTTCGGACGAACACTCTGAGAGACTCCCCCTCTATCTGCCTGAGCCCAAGTAAAGAGGCACTGGTTCTTTCGGCCTTCCGGCTGGTGACAAAGTGGGCGAGAAAATTGCCCTCTAGCTGGTCGAAGGAGTAAATGGAGCCGGGGGTGAGTTTCGCGAACCATTCACGAGCCGGACCCCGAAGGGTGGCTGGGAAGGCTCGGCACAGCAGGGGATCCGAGGTGCTGTGAATCATCATGAGGGTTTTGAAACCCTCCATGTGATCAGCAGGATCTCCCTCGCCGTCGTAGGTCTCGAATTGAGGTGGTCGGAAATTCCTGGGTATTTCCGCTTGGAGGATGGGGGCGGAGAAGGGAGGACGGACAGGTCTGTACCCCAGAGCCGCTCGGTGGTCACCGTCTCCTAGGTGATCGAGGCGATCCTCCATTTCTTGGAGGCGCCTTAGGAGTACGCCATCGTCTTCTAGTTGAATTGTTGGCGGGCGGGACACGCTGGCCTCGGCGTCCGACCCGGTTTGGGAATGGAGGGTTTCCTCCCTGGGGGCCCGTCGGAGAGCCCCAAGAATTTCTCTTCGGAAGTCCTGGAACTCCTTGTGAGTGACGGGGGCTCCCTCGACCCTGTTTGGTCGGTCTGAAGATTGCCTTCCGATGCGACTGAGCGCTGGCCTCCGTCCCTCGGGCTGTTGTCTTGAATGGTTCGGGGCCGGGTTGGAAGCGGCCCTTCCCCTGCTGCGGCTAACCTGTCGGTTGACGATTACCCCCCGTAGGTCAGGCTGGACTTGATGGGTGACGCTTTTTTAGGACCCCTGATGGGGAGCCCCATGTTTGGAATGGCGTGGCCCAGCATTAGCAGTTGGTGGGGGTGAGTTCCGTCGGTTGATGGAGGAAGCAGCCCCCTTGCCTTTGGAGGCCATGAGAGTTCGGCTGTCGAGGTACCTTGATGGTCGGCTCGGGTCGGCTTCTGGAGCAGTGTTCCCACAGACGGCGCCAACCTGATGCGGTGTGTTTCTGGGAGACGTGTGGATGCACCAGGTGTGAGTTCGGACTCGATTTGTATTGAAGTAGAAAGCTGCTCGTCTGACAACCCTTGGCTGACCGGACGGAACCTACGAGAGGCTCGGAATAAGGTGGATGTCTGGGCTCGGATCTGGGGGTTCGGATCCGAGGTCTTGTGTACCTGCAGACGGTCCTGAAACACCGGGGTTTATCCCGGTGACGGACCCTCCGACGATCTAGTCAGTCTCTGTGAGAGAGTAGCAATAACTAGGTATATTTTAGTGGCAAAAGATTGATTACCTCAAAAGGTGGGTGAAGGTCTAGTATTTATAGAGAATTCCAACCGGGTTTGGATCCCTTTGGGAGCCGGGTCTGAACCTGAAAGCCCATGGGCCTGACGTGGCAGAAGGCCCAGGGGGTTTAGGGCTGATGTGGCGGTACCAGGAGTGGTATAGGGCTGACGTAGCAAAGCCTTTGGTGGTATTTGGAGCCGTCATAGCGGATCATGGGGCTCCTGTGCCTTTGGGGGAAACGGACGGCCTAGGCTGTACCTGGTCCTTGCCAGACTGGACGGGCGGCATGTGGGGCTGTCGCGGATCAGAGGCCGAGGGCTTTTGGGGGCCCGTCGGATACGAGGAGGCTAGTTCTGTAGGAGTGATCTCGAGGTTCGGCGCCGACCTGATAAGGGCTCGAAGCCGAGCCAGATTGTTGTTTTTCCCGTCTTCGGAGTGAGAGTTGCACTGGGCCCTGGTTGGGCCCCTAGGCCATTTTTACCCTACCACACTCTCCTATTCAGATCAGTTTGCTCCCTCTGATCCCCAAATCAGAGAGCTACAATTTCTCTCTCCCCTAGAGTTTTTAAGCCGCTAACTTCAAATCCCTAAAACCATTTTCTTAAACCTTAGCTTCCATTCCATTGACAAAACCTCCATCGGCCTCTCAAGCGCGAATCTCAAAGCAAATCCAAATCCAAATTTAGTGTCGAACCGCAATCAAGAGGCCGTCGCCGATATCTGATCCGCTATTGATTCTCTATCGGCGACGTCCCTCCACCAAATCAAGCGCGAATATCTAGCGACTCCGTATCAGCGACTCTCTTCCACCGAATCGAGAGCCTCTACATGTGATGCGGCGACTCTAATTTCATCTCAGTAACCGAATTCTCATTCTAATTTTTAATTGTGTGCAAGGGATTACTCAGTTTTTTGCTGACTTGAATTTTGTGTGTGCATCGGATCTAAGTTCAGAGAGGCATAATTGTTTTATTTTTAGGTTTAAAAAATATTAATTTGGTGATTTATTTAATGAGTTTTTTATTGGTTTTGATTTAAGGTGCACGCAAGTGAAAGACGGATTATTTTATGGCCTCAGTTTGGGCTTCCAAACCATAGTAGAACAGGTAAGCTTATCAGCAACCTAAAATAACTTGGCAAATATGCAACATTAATTTATTTACTACAAGAGAATATACTATCGTGAAGTGTTCCCTTCACTGGTTATTAAAAACCATGGATAACATAACATATACGAACTTTTAGTGTATGTTCGGATATATAGGACTGGGATGACTGGAGTTTACCAGTGAAGAGTGCAAACTCTCCACTCAAGAAAGACAGCTAAAATAAATTTGTTATTGATCCATTTTGATTTTTTTTATAAAGGTGCAATGGGGAGACAAAGTGGAAATAAAAAAAATGATTAGCTTGGATTAGAGTTTTGAGAACTTCATGTATTACATTTTGGTTGAAATAATAATAAGAGATATTTCAATTGCAAACTGAATCTCAAACAAACAAATGTTTAGATATTGGTATTATAGATACCTTCACACCTGCACTTTGGTTACTATTGTATTTAGACATGCTCATAGTGATTATGTGATTAGAATAAGCTCTATAAAACCTATATGATCATGTCCTTGCATAACTATTACAAGTATATAAAAGTGATGTTGAAGTTAAAAAAAACTATACGCAGTGTTTCTAACAAACTATATGCATTCCAGGTAAGTTCAAGCTAATGATCAAGAAGGCGATGGTTGAGCTTAAAGGTAGATATGTTGCTTCCTCATATAATATGTTTCCTACTTCAATTAATTTGTTGGACCTCTAAAACTATTTTATATAATCAAACTAGGTGCACTGTTCCGAAGACGTGCCATAGGCATGTGTCAACAGGCAAACCTAGTTCCTCTATAAAGTACAAGAATTAGAAGCAACGAAAACTTTCAGTGACATCTAGTAAAGCATAAAAAGTGAAAGTCCAAAGTAACAAAGCAAAAAAAAAGATTTCTTAGGGTGCATTTTTAAATAGAAATAATAGAATTCACAAGGTGGTTTCAATTGACATTGTGGAGCTTCTTAAATGAATTGAGATGCTAACAAAAAACCATGTAGTCTATATACCACCAAATAAATGTTGCAATATAAACATCTCCTACCTCACGTCGTATGGAGTACATGACTACACTCACCTTTGAAACATAAACTATAAATAAAAATTCCCCACTTAACATCGTGATATCCCATTGACAATATAACTTCAAGAACATTGACACTTACCACTTAACAATGTGGGTTTCCTTCACAATGTAACTTTCAACAACGTCAACATTTTCCACGGAGATTGTGGAGTTTGGAGTTACACACATAAACTACACCATAAACATATATAACTAATAAACATACTCACCATACCATCGCTAATCAAACAAATATTTTGATTTTCACATAAAGGCATGCTAGCATTCACAGTTAAACTACTAGTTTAAATGTATGAAATATGACATCTCTAGTATAACCATATATCAGAATTAAACATCCATGATGATAATAATTACTACATTATGAACTTAGGTGTCCAAAGTTAATATACCGACAATTATATCCACAAGTTTATTTAGAATCTTTGCATCACACAATTATCACTTATATTCGCAACCACGCTATATATAGCGTAATTGCATATAATAAAACACTTTATTAATAACACATAAGTTTCCAACACCTAAAATAATTCTAAATACTTAGTTGATCTAAAATAATTCTAAAACAATTGATCTAAAATATATAGTTGTATCACTTAAAAAATTTCCCCAAATAATACTTTTTCTTTAGCTCCAAGTCCAAATCCTTACTTTCTCATTAATGCAAACACACACAATTTTCTAAAGTTGATGTTGTTTACCCTTGCTTCTAGATATGTGGGTATTTCGTGCGGTGTTAGTCAATTTGATGGAAACAATAAATTGATGTTTAGATGAAGCATTTGAGAAAATTTGACAGAAATAAGGGAATTTGTGGTCCATTGGTGGGGGTGTGTGCATTACGGTCACACCAAATGCACCCTTCACTCCACTAACAGACCCTTAAATTTCTTTCTTTCCATCAATTTCTCTTGAACTCTTCACCTAAAAAATCTAATTTTTCTTTCCCAATTTGACAAATATCACAAAAGATAACTACAATTCTAGAAGCAAGGAGTGAAAATTTTGAGAGCTAAAACTAGGTCTCTCGTTTGGAAATGTCATTAAATGTAAATGATATCAACTTTTCAAATTAAAATTTATTTTTGACCCATTATCTTTATTTTAATGAGAAGTGAATATTTATATACACTTGCACTGATGAAAAAGATCAAGGAATTAAGGACTTAAGAGTTAGAACTAAGGGAAGATGCTTTTCCATGAAAATCCTGTAAGTGGTATAACTCCATACTTTAGATGAGTTTCTCGGCTTTACATGCTAGCCTTATATGTTATAATTCAAGTGTTGCATATATTACAACATTATAAATAGTGTTGTGGTGTGAAGATTAATAATAAAGGTGTCATGGAAGTATCAATAATAAAGGTGTCATGGTGGGGGTGTGCATTACAGTCACACCAAATGCACCCTTCACTCCACTAACAGACCCTTAAATTTCTTTCTTTCCATCAATTTCTCTTGAACTCTTCACCTAAAAAATCTAATTTTCTTTCCCAATTTGACAAATATCACAAAAGATAACTACAATTCTAGAAGCACGGAGCCAAGGAGGGAAAATTTTGAGAGCTAAAACTAGGACTCTCGTTTGGAAATGTCATTAAATGTAAATGATATCAACTTTTCAAATTAAAATTTATTTTTGACCCATTATCTTTATTTTAACGAGAAGTGAATATTTATATACATTTGCACTGATGAAAAAGATCGAGGAATTAAGGACTTAAGAGTTAGAACTAAGGGAAGATGTTTTTCCATGAAAATCCTGTAAGTGGTATAACTCCATACTTTAGATCAGTTTCTCGGCTTTAAATGCTAGCCTTATATGTTATAATTCAAGTGTTGCATATATTACAACATTATAAATAGTTGTGTGGTGTGAAGATTAATAATAAAGGTGTCATGGAAGTATCAATAATAAAGGTGTCATGGTGGGGGTGTGCATTACAGTCACACCAAATGCACCCTTCACTCCACTAACATACCCTTAAATTTCTTTCTTTCCATCAATTTCTCTTAAACTCTTCACCTAAAAAATCTAATTTTTCTTTCCCAATTTGACAAATATCACAAAAGATAACTACAATTCTAGAAGCACGGAGCCAAGGAGTGAAAATTTTGAGAGCTAAAACTACAACTCTCGTTTGGAAATGTCATTAAATGTAAATGATATCAACTTTTCAAATTAAAATTTATTTTTGACCCATTATCTTTATTTTAACGAGAAGTGAATATTTATATACACTTGCACTGATGAAAAAGATCAAGGAATTAAGGACTTAAGAGTTAGAACTAAGGGAAGATGCGTTTCCATGAAAATCCTGTAAGTGGTATAACTCCATACTTTAGATCAGTTTCTCGGCTTTAAATGCTAGCCTTATATGTTATAATTCAAGTGTTGCATATATTACAACATTAAAAATAGTGTTAGTGGTGTGAAGATTAAAAATAAAGGTGTCATGGAAGTATCAATAAACTTATGAACCTAATGGTTAGTACATAGACTTTGAACGCCTACTAAGAGATAAAAAGGGGTTTAAGATAAAGTGATTAGTATCATAGATATAGAATTCTTATAAAGGGTTATCCGTACTATAGATGTGAATAGTTCTTACATTTAATACAGTAATTTAACCCCAAACGCTAAGATACCTCCACATGAGAATTAGTACGAGCTTGAGTGTTTGATTGAGGATTGTATGGTGAATATAACTTCTCCCATAATGAATGGGGGTTACCGATCTTTTATATGTCAAACTCTATATGTGACTCCACAATGATGTTGTTGAAAATTATATTGTGAATTAAAAACCCATGTCGTTTATGTTTCAAAGGTGAGTATACTCTTCCCAATATGATGTGGGAGATGTTTGTATTGTTGAATGGGGGTTACTACAAACCCTATGTATAGATTATGTTTTAAAGGTGAATGTATTGCCCACAATGTGAAGTGAGAAGTTTTTAATGTTGAATAAAGGTTACTACTCTTCACAGTATGAGTGATAATTACTACGACAGGGCCGGCCATGAGTTCACAGGGACCCGAGGCGAACTCCCGATATAGGGCCTCCATACATACCCAAAAAAAAACATATATATAACTTTTTTTTAATAAAGCCCTAATATATCAAATTTTAACTTATAAGCCCTAATCTATTAATTTGAAAGTTGAAACACTAGCTTGAGACTCGCAACAATAAAACAATACCCTGATCTATTAATTTGAAACTCTAGCTTGAGAATCACAACGATAAAACAATGCAACAATTAAACATGCTGAAAAGTAAAATTAGGTAAAAATTTGGGATTTGGAATTAAGGTTTAGGAATTTGGACTTAGCTTAGGATTTTGGGAGTTAGGAGATGGAAAAGGAAGTTGGAGATGGAGAAGGAAGCCGGAGATGGGAGACGGAGTCGGAGCCTTTGGTCTGAGGTTTAGGGATTTATATTAGGGAATTTTTAGAAAATGAATTGTAAGACAATGAGAGTGAAATTTGGGGAGAAAGCAACGGGTTGGTTGGAGATTGATTGAATTTGGAGAATGGAGGGTGGGGTATTGAAGTGGAGGGTCAGGTCTCCGGGGAGGGGGGGGGGAGGATGGATGGATGCATATTGGATTTGGAGATTGATTTGTTTCCCTAAATTCAATCAGCAAGTAGTCCAAATTCAACAAGCTATTTTAATCAAACCACTAGCCCAAATTCAATCAGCAACTAGCCTTAATCAACAGCAAGCTCAAATTCAATCAAAACACTAGCCCAAGTCCAGGTAATAAAAAAATATTCTAAAGGCCCAAATAATTAAATTTGGGGGCTCCTAATAACAATTATACATAGTGTAATTTTATTTTATGAGCAAAATACGTAACTACATGTATAAGGAAAAAAAATTGGGGGACCCGAGGCGGCCGCCTCCCCGGCCTCCACAAAGGGGGCGGCCATGTCTCCCGTCTACGAAATAGGTGTTTGATTGAGAAGTGTATGGTACATATAATTTCTCCCATAATGTCAAATGGGGATTAGAGATCTTTGTTTATTTTATGTCTTGCTCTATCTGTAACTCCACAACGTCGAGTGGAAATGTTGAATGTTGTTGGAAGTTTTGTTGTGAAGGAAACACATGCACTTTATGTTTCAAATCAAATGATCATGTGTTCTTCACAAAAACATTTTTAATTATTTGTGCCTCAAATTATATAAGAAAAATTCCACAATGTCAAGTGGAAGTATCTTTTGAATGATACTAATTCTATGTAAAATCAATTGGAATGCATTAAGAAGTTCAATAAATTTGAAGATTGAAACATATCCTATAAGTTATCATGTGAAACAGGTGTCAAGTTAAAGGGTACTAATTTTGCTTATGCTTTACAAAGAAGCAATGAGTATTGTATGTTATATGCAAAAAAACTATACAATTCACGGAAATTTGCCACTGTTTTCAATATTGTACATAACCGCTATCCATCAAATTTAATTTATTAAAAAACGGTTATCATGGTATACACTAAAATTTGCATCTATCTTAACAAAACAATTCTAACAATAAGTCTATGGATTGGTATCTTCTTTAAGTTTAGTTGATATTGATAACCAACTTGAGATCGCACTGTCTGCATAAACCTACAAGTCACCAATTCTAGCACATATATATAGACATACAGCATCCAATGTGCAGGCCTACAGTCATTTGCTTCACGAAATTTGCAGCTAGTTATTGGTTAAACTATCTAGAGGTAATTACATAATGGGTAAGCCATACAACAGCTTTTACATATATATTCTAGTAATACAAGTGAAAAAGACAAGAAGAATGTGTGTCAGCTTTTACATACAACAGCTTTGAATGTGTGTCGGGTATGAAAATCAATTTTTCTAAATCTTCTTGTATGTGGATTGGGGGTGATGATAGTAGACAAGAAGAGATTTATGCTTTCTTTAATTGTCCTAAAAGCTCTTTTCCCCTCAATTATTTGGGCATTCCTTTAAGAGTTGGCAATCTTCATAAATCAGATTGGTTTCCTGTTATTGATAAAATTGAAAAGAGGCTTAATAGTTGGGCTGGTAGATCTCTCTCTGGAGCTGGTAGACTCATCCTCATTAACTCTATCATTTCTAGTATTCCTTTATATCTCATGTCCTTTTTCTATGTCCCTGTGTGGGTTGTCAAGAATATTGATCTTCTTAGAAGGAGATTTTTTTGGGTTGGTTCTTCTTTACAATCTGATCAAGGGAGATGCCTTATGAGCTGGGTTAGGGTATGTAAACAAAAATCTGAAGATGGCCTAGGTGTTATCAACCTTCGTCAACAAAATATAGCCCTTCTTGGTAAATGGCTATGGCATTGTTTTAACTATGAGGATAAAGTCTGGATTAGGGTTATTAAAAGAAAGTACTTTCGCAGAAGATGCTTTAGTGACTTTCCTACTCTCCCTTCTTCTGGTGGTTCTTCTTTTTGGAAAGGGATTTGGAAAGCTTCATCTCCCTTTAAATGTGGTCTCCAAAAGATTTGTGGTGATGGTAAGAATGTTCGGTTTTGGACTAATATTTGGATTGGTAATTGTAGTTTATCCTCTAGCTTCCCTGAGCTTTTTAAAATTGCTAGTTTACCTAATGCTTCTGTCTTCTCTCCTTACTCTACTAATAGGTATGGTAAAGTTTGGAATATTGGTTTTCGTAGAACTCTTTCTCTCCAACAATCTCATGATTTTAGTGCTCTTCTTCACTTACTGAGTACTTATGATTAGAAACCTCATAATAAGGCTATTTGGAGATGGACTAACTCTAGTTTATTTACGGTTAAATCCTTCTATAATTTTTTAAATGCGGGTGGTCTTATTTGTCCTCTCTATAAGTTCATTTGGCAAAATGTGGCTCCCCTTAGAGTTAGAATTCTTGTTTGGCTTACTATTCACAACCGCCTTCTCACTGTTGATAATTTGAATAAGAGAAAATTAGCCATGGGTCAAAAATGTATTTTTTGTGACTGTGTTGGTGAATCTGCTTTTCACCTCTTTCTTAATTGCCCCTTTGTTAAACAAGTTTGGATTATTTTGAAATTGGCCTTTAAATTTAGAGGTTTTCCACCCTCTATTAAGGCTTGGTGGGGTATTTGGAGAAAGAAGAGGATTAAGAAGGAGTTACGTTTGCTCTGGGATATGACTATGATGCCTCTGATCTGGGTTATATGGAAAGAGCGTAACAATAGAGTTTTTATTAAGAAATCTTTTGATATTGTTCACATTCTAGATTCCATGTGTTTTTTTGTTTCCTCTTGGACAGATATCCTACCCCCTACTAAGAAGATCAAGGCTGATGTGAATATTTTGGTGGATACCTGCAAGTCTTTCATCCCTCATGTTGTCACTTATTCTAATCCAGTTGTTTCTCCTGCGGCGAGCTCCTCAACTGTTCTTGGTGTTTCTCCAATTAATGTCATTGTGATTGAGGATAATGAGGAGGAAGCCTCTGCTGATGCTCAAGTTCATCTAGGTCAGGATGAGGAGGATGATTTGGTCTCCCACACTCTTGCTTCTATTTCGACTATGTCTGATTATCATCAGGAGTTGGTTACTGGCATTCTTCTTGTGCACAACTTGCAAACTGCTCACGAAGATCAAGCGTCTTCGAGTTCTGAGTCTGGTGGCTTTGTTTAATGTCTCTTCGCTGGGTTGTTAGCTCTATTATCTGTTGCTTTTTATTCTGGTTGTCTTTAGTCCTCAGAGTGTAAGGTTCTTTAGCTTGAGTTTGGTGGTGTTGTGATCCTCTGTTTGAGGAAATTTTGTTTCTTTTGTACCCACCACTCTTTTAGAGTCTGTATGAACTCTTAGCCTTTGGGTTGGACCTGTTTTGTGTTTGTTTTGGCTGAAGCCTTTTATCAAAAAAAAATACAAGTGAAAAAGACATTTACAGGTTATTATTCTCGAATCTCTATCCTCCCTAACATTGATTATTATCTCATTCGTGCCCATTCTTTCTTCAAAATATTCACCATACATCCAATTCTAATAGGCTTTTCTCATGTCTTAACTAGTGATCATCTCAATAAGTATGTCTAATATAGTAGTGATATTATCATATTAAATAACTAGAAATCCTCTCTGCTAAGGTAGATTGCCACAAAAAACAACGATGACAACAAATAATCCTCTCATTCTTAAATATTCCTTGTATTTTGTGTGAGCACAATGATTAAGTAGCATACACAACAGTATTTTTTCCTTAAAAAAAGGAATAGAGAATGACGAAAAAGTGCACACTGACTTCATAATTTAAATTTTACCATGATTTGGCAGATCAATATTGTTTTGGGAAAATGATTTACACATGAAATCAGATGTGGTACATAATGAACTTTATGTAAAATGGAGTTCTTTTCCAAAATAAAGAACCATGAAAATTCGACATATTCCATGCATGTACTGATGTACACTAGATAATTCTGCTTAAAGGATGCACACTAGATAATTCTGTTTAAAGCAAAATCCATGCATGCAGATAAATGAATACACATTCAAGTAAGCTACAACCTATGCATCATTTAGTGTTGCATTTGTGTACATGCAATGCATGATTATTCTACTAGCCTATTCGGTTCCTAGCAAGTTCTAGGCAACAATGGAATTTTAGCTAGCAACTGGAGCAAAGGAGGGCAATGAAAATAGTGCTCAAACTATGCACCTTTAATTTACGTCAATTGGCTTGTTTAAGCATGTCATGAGTTCCAACGTTAGCTATCTTCATTATGAACTCAACATGATAGTATTC
This sequence comes from Hemerocallis citrina, assembly GCA_017893485.1. Classification (NCBI taxonomy): domain Eukaryota; kingdom Viridiplantae; phylum Streptophyta; class Magnoliopsida; order Asparagales; family Asphodelaceae; genus Hemerocallis; species Hemerocallis citrina. The sequence goes on along the minus strand of CM030362.1, from coordinate 22,831,555 downwards.
CAAGAAACCAAAAGTAAAATACGCCAATTGTGGACAATTAAAAAACCTGGTCAAACTTAGTATAGAATCAAATATTGTGCTCTGAGCCTGCTCGCTGCTAGGAAAAACTATTGCTTCTGTACCTGGTCAAACTATTGAGTGATGCTCAATTCTTTCTTGTATAATGCTTGGTTTTGTAGAACTTTTCTGTATTTGCTGATGCTGACAGTTGTTTCTTGATGCATGACAGTCCGTAGTACATAAAAAGAAAGATAAATATTTCTGTCTATCAGTGTGTGGGTGGGTTGCATGTGTGTATAGTTTCTAGATATGAGGCTAAAAATATGTCTGACTATCAGAGTGTGAGTGGGTTGTTTGTGAGTGATTTCCATATATGAGGCTATGATATAATTAGCAATATCAACAGCAACAAAAAAATACATGCAAGAAAGGAACCATAAGCAGTATTATCCATGTAACTCAGTGTAAGTACCCTAAAGTTTATTCAAGATTCGTTTTAAAATAATCAAGACAAAAAAAAGAAGGGAATGTTAATGAGAACTTACGCCGTCAACCAACTCTTCCCTTTCAGATTCCTCGAGAAACTCCTTGTCAGAAAGGTCATCTTCATTTGCAGATCCATTTTCCAAATCCTAAAGAGTACAAACCAACAAAGAGAAAGAAAAGAAAAAATAATAAAAATAATAAAATAACAATGTAAGATATCAGATCATTGCAATATCACTTGGATCCTTTGAGCTCACCAATTTAATGAAACTATCATTATCAATTTCCTTAGCAGAGAACTCCAAAAGCAATGCTTGCAAAGATTTCTTCTTTTCTTCCAGTATCTTCTCGTACTCATCCAAAGTCATTTCCTACAAAATTGGATACAATAAAAAAATGTATCACTATCATCATCTAATACTATCCCCCATTAAAGCAGGAGAGGGGGTGCATAAAGCTCTGTGAAAAATAACAGATTTAAATTAGTCAGCGGTCATCAACCATCTGTAATTTAATAACCACCGCTTGATCTAAAGAATTTCAAGAAAGGATGGGTTAACCATAACCCCAAATGGCAAGTTGACCAAATTCTTTATTTGACCACAATAAACAACATCTACAAAAAAAGAATACAGTTTATGGTAAAACATTGCATTCCATTCTAAAGCGAAGGGCCAGATGTAATGTCTTCACTGTACAATAAATTATTCAAGATCTGCATATACAATCAACATGAACATTGCACATTAATCACAAAAGTAACATTGTAAAAATAAGGAGAAATTAAGCAGCATAACCTTTAGAAAACCATAAAATAGGAATAATTGCCGAGCGATGTCAAAGTACAAGTCAATGATATTTAAGCATCAAGACACAAATAAAAATTGGGAGAGAAAATTATTTATGTCATCTAGTTCTGCTCAAGAAGAACCATGATGCATTCAGGTAGCTAGCTGGCTTACTTACATATCAATTGGTTTTGATTGACAGATCATAAGTCATGTCAGGATAATTAAATTAGACCAAAGTTCACAAAAGAAATATGAAATTGTTGGCAAGCGGTGATATTGAAGCAAGTGAGTGGATGAACAACAAAAGTGGAAATAAATATTACTTAGTATATCTCAGATATATCGCCGCCACCTCGTCAAAATTGACGAGAAGTCTTTTGATCCTTAATTAGCTACTTGAACTTTAAGCAGAAGAATGTGATCAAGTCGAAAAATTTATTGCAGTCACTTCCCTTAGACTTAAGCAATTTCAACTTGACAGTGAATTGATGACATATGTGATAAGGGTGAAGATTGGTGAAGATTGAGGTGGCCTCAAGTGAAACCACCACTAGCATAACAAAATAATACTAAAGGAAGTACTATAGATGAATATCAACAACTAAAACACATGAGAGAAAGATCTACAGTTTAGAAGCCATGAATTTGTAAATTCAAAGGATCTTCATTGTGAAAATATTGCTATGTTTTTCCTTCCTAGTAACTTGAACCTACGATACAGACTAGAATATAATAAAAAAAAAACAATACAAGCCTAATCTATTCTACTATATATCACATCACATAAAACAAAATATGCAAATACGATGCCATCCTTCCAAGTCTCAACATGATAACAATACAAGATTGGAAAACTATAAATCACTATATAATTCCGAGAAAAAATATCAGCAGCAATTAGAATAAGTCACACTTAACTAATAAATTACTGAACATTATCTTACTGACTCAGCAAATTGTTTCAGGCTTTCAGCAATACTATAATTTATACATATCATCATGCAACAATATTAAAGAATTTTCAGACAGTGAACTACTAATAAGGCAACATCCATAAGTCCATAAGTATAATGATATAAACAGAAGCAAATTAATATGTGAACTAACATCCAAACTATGCAGCAACTTGTGAGAAAGACCAACAACGGATATACCTGAACTTGATCTTCATTGTCATCCTCATCATCGGTCAGATCAACAATGTTTGTAGCATCATTGAGTGATCTATCCGCCCGCATCACAATCGCCTCATAAGTACCAGAACAATTAGTTATCCACACAGGCCTCCTGCATTCATCAACAAAAACAACCCTAAAACTACAATCCAACCAAGCAAATCAGGAACACTGAAAGAATCTAATACTCACTCTTCTAGCCCTACATCATCGATCGTCCCCCAATTCCCCCGCCCAAATCCCTCCCTCTTCACTGCTTTCCTTCAATCAACAACAAACTACACAATTCAACAAAATCACCCAAAAATAAAGGGCTAATATGTAAAATTTCAGTCTATTTACTAACCATCGACCACAAAGACTGTGACGATCGAACAACCTATACTTATAACTAATCGAGTCCTCGATCTCCTGCTTCGCGCACAGCCTCACCGCCGTGCGCCTCGTGCTGCGGTAGCTCTTGCGGGGCCTACCGCTGCCGTAACTCCGCCCTCCTTCTATAAGCTTCTCGGACTCTCCAATATCGAGTTCGCACCGGCCGACACTTGCCTCTTCCGCTACATTCAACGCTAGGTTAAACCAATCACATCGAAATGTAACAAGATCGGAGATTTAGGGTTAGGGTTTCGAGACTACCTGAAGGGGGCTTCGGTCCGGCGGCGAGGAAGCGGAGAGCGGCCGGTGTGCGCCTTCTCGATCTGTGTTCGGAGGATTTCTTCGCACGATCGGCGGAGGATTTCTTCGCACGATCGGCGGTGAATATGGTGACGTCATCATCCTCGGAGTTGGCGAGGATTCCGAAGGGGTTTTTTGAGCACGCCATTAATTAGAGCTTGAGAGAAAGAAAAGGAGAATGTTTGCTTGTGAAAGAAGATTACGGTGGTATCGGAAATGGAGGAAGTTGAGAGTTGGGGGTATTTATAAAGACCCGTGCATGCCGCACGATTTGCGCTGTGGGTGGGGGTGAACTATTTTGGTAATTGACCAGGGGTGTTTTGGCAAGATTCGGATTGGAATTTGGGATGTGGGAGTAGCCACTGTCACATTTACCCAATGCCCCGGATCCGACTTTGGACCGTAACAGACCCGATCTATACAAGTCCGGATCTGAGAACTAAAATAAGACTTGATGCACTTTCGGATTCAGGTCCGGGTCCGGATCCGGATCCGCTCAAAATAGTACCGATCCGGACACGTTAAAAAATGATTTTTTTTGCCCTGATAGGCAACTTTTTGAAAATATTTGTGATTATGGGCCAGTTTCGAAACTATTAGCGCTCGTGGGCTAACTTGTGTCACGTCAGCAGCGACCACTACTCCCAATAGCGGCATCTTCATTTTCGAGATCGCTAATGGGAATAGTGGCCTATGTTTTAAATGTTTTTGAAATTTTTGTTTGCCGTCGCTATTCCCACTAGCGACCTTAGTTATATGATGTCGCTAATGAGATTAGCGACTTCGAATGAATGTATTGAGACACTTAGCGATTCCTAAAGAGCTTTCCGCAAAAATTTAAAACTAAGGTCGTTATTGGGGATAGCGACCTTAGTACTAAGGTCGCTATTCTCAATAGCGACCTATAGTAGGAAACACAATCTCCTTATTTTTTGTAAAATTTACAGAATAGTCATACAACTAAGACCTCTATTTGGAATAGCGACCGTAGTACAATAAATGTCTCTATTCCGAACAGCACCTTAGTTTTAAAAATAGATTGATTGTCATTTTTCAGAGAGCAAAAGCTCTCTAGATTTTGCTAAGTGTTCGAATACAGGTCATTAAAGGTCACTGATCCCATTAGCGACATCATATAACTAAGGTCGCTAGTGGAAATAGCGACGGCAAACAAAAAATTCAAAAAAAAAACATAGACCGTTATTCCCATTAGCGACCTCAAAAATGAAGAGGCTGCTATTGGGAATAGCAATCGTTGTTGACGTGGCACAAAGTAGCCTAAAAATGCCAGTAATAGTTTGGGAACTGGCCCAAAAATGCAAATATTTTCAAAAAGTGGCCTATGCAGGCAAAAAAACTCTTAAAAAATACCCAAAAAAATATGAAATTTGAATTAGAGGGTTATAGGAATACATGAAATAGTAATTGTTGAAGATAGATGTGTAAATATAATATTTATTCATGTACTTAAGTACAAAAAATGTTGGAACCGTAGGGTATCGGTGCAAAAATACTTAAGTACAAATATTTATTCTCCGCTACCGGACCGGACGAATAGATTTTTTTAACTAGAACCTGGACCCGAACCCAATTCTTACATGTCTGGATCCGGATCAAACTTTTGGACCCATGAGGTACCGGGTCTAGGCCCGGGTAGTGAGGACCCGATCGGATAAGACCTGGTACCAACTCTATGTGGGAGGATGGAAATGGACGAGGGGTATTTTCGGACTGTTAGATCTTATGTTCAAATGTATGCGCTATGCACATGATTATGAATCTTGATTTATTTTTTTTACTTATAAATATTGAATATATAAACTTTACTGAAAAATATTAAGGAAATGTATTAAATGAGGCCCACACTTCTTCGTGTATTCTCATTTGAAGAAGGTTTAGGTTCGTCAAGGGGGAGATGGAAGGACTCCACATTCTAATTTAGGGTTTTAGAGTATCTGTAGTCGTTTGCTAAATATCGATAAAATGGATATTTTGCTAAAAAAATGTATATTTTCATCAAAAAAAGAAGTAGGTTTAGGTTGTTGAGGAATCATTGCCAAGTTTGTGATGTCTTTCTTAGTATGGAGATTAAAAAGTATAGCACATTATTTTAAAAAGAAAACTATGAAGTATGGCCACCATCTTTTATTAATAAAATGTTTTTTAAAAAAAACTGAGAGTACTGCACAAAATATAAAGTATTTATATAATAAAACACAATGAAAACTATCAAGTGGCTATCCTTCAATTCTCCTAAAATTAAAGGCTCAGATCTAATCTTACAAAACACATTTTCCGCTCCTCCAAGGTTTTTCCCCAAAACTCAAATTCAAATCCTCCCCAAAACAACTCCTTTATTTATTTAATTCTCTCTCTCTCTCTCTCTCTCTCTCTCTCTCTCTCTATATATATATATATATATATATATATAGGAAAATCTTCCTTGGTGCACCACCCCTCAGTGTGCACTCGTGTGCACTCGGCCTTCCCGCCTTTGTATCAACGATCCGAACCGTTCACATTAATCTACACATCTAAATTAGTCTAAATATGTAAAATCAAATAATTTGAAATTCATTTGCCCATCCATTGAAGTGTTACAAAATTGTTACAAAATTCATTTGCCCATCCATTTATAGTCAAATGATGGATGAGTAAATGAATTTCAAATAATTTGATTCTACATATTTAGATTAATTTAGATGTGTAGATCAATGTGAACGGTTCGGATCGTCGATACGAAGGTGGGAAGGCCGAGTGTACACGCCGTGTGCACCATAGGTGGTGCACAACGGAAGACTTCCCTATATATATAGGGAAACTTTCGGTTGTGCACTGGGGTAGTGCACACAGTGGTGTGCACTCGTGCTAGGCCGGCCGATCTAAGACTTTGATCATGATCGCCATCCAACGGATCGTGAGAGCTCCCGCTCATCTGACTAAGTGGGGGGGGGGGGGTTAAATGCGTCATTTCATACCCCCTTCCCCCTCATCCCCAAATCTCCATCTCGTCCCCTCTCTCACGCTTGATTTCCCCCACGCCTCCATCATCCACCTCAGATCTGAAAACCCTAGCTCCCAAAAAAATTCGAGACCCACAAATCAGTGAGCTCTGATTTGCGACCCCTCTCATCATCCTCATCCCTAAATCTCCTCTCCACTCATGCTCGATTTCTCTCACTCCTTCTTCGACCTGAGATCTGAAAACCTCTCACGCTCGATTTCCCTCACTCCTCTCACAGCGCATCCCAAATCTGCTCGCGCTCTCATCCTCCTGACGCTCTCATCATCCTTATCCCCAAATCTCATCTCCTCTCACGCTCGATTTCCTCACCCCAAAAAAAAACCCTCCTCTACGACTTCAACTTTTGTTTTCCAAATAAGAGGGTGTCATTTGCGTATTGAAGAATAGTTATGGGCTGGGCTATTCCTTTGATCTCAATTCTCTTGATGATGTTGTTATCCTGTGCCCTCTTAATCTTCAGCCAGTCCATCCGCTATGATAACAAATAACAGTGATGATAAAGGGTCCCCTTGCCTGAGGCATCTTTTACATCGAATTTCCTTGCATTGCTACCCATTTACCTGTATGAACGATTTTCCTCCCTGAACACATAGCTGGATCCATGATCTCCATTTCGCTCCAAATCTTTTTGAGCTTAAGGGCCTCATCCAGACAGTCCTAATGGACTGAGTCGTAAGCCTTTTCGAAGTCTAACTTAAGGAGGAATCCATCTGAATTTCCTTTGTTGCCCCTGAAGACCACCTCGTGGGCGGCCGCTATGCTATCCATAATATCTCTTCCACGGATGAACCCGCTCTGCGATGGGGCCACCACATCTTCTAGACTATGTGCCAGTACTTTCGTTACTATTTTGAACAATCCATTTAGAAGGCTAATCAGTCTGAAGTCCTCTGCCGTGCGGACTTCTCGTTTCTTAGGGATAAGAATAATAGAAGCGTAATGGAGCCTGTCCAGGTTTGCGGTTCCGTCATATAGATCTTTGAAGATGTTCATTAGATCCTCCTTGATTATCTGCCAGTATAGTTTGTAGAAAAATATAGGCAGTCCGTTTGGCCCCGGTGACTTGTCCTGTCCCAGCCGCTTGGTTGCTTCGCGGACTTCCTCTTCCGTAAATCTATTTTCGATTCCCTTGCTCCCATCTATCTTGGAAGAGCTCCACATATTTGCCAAGGGAGTACATCTAGCAGTGTTTCTTCTGCCCAGCAACTCATGATACTTGTTATCTAAATGTCCTCTAATGAGCTCCTCGTTCTCTGTCCAAGTTCCATCAACGACTAGGCCCGCTATGAGATTTTGTCTTCTTCTTCTATTTGCCACCTTGTGAAAGAATTTTGTGTTGGCATCCCCTTCCTTTAACCATTGTAATCTCGATCGTTGTTTCCAGTGCATTTCCTCCATTGTTCGTATGTGTTGCAGCTCTAGCCTTCCGTTTGCCAACTCCTCCTTTTCTGATCCCGTTAGGTCTCTGTCCTTTTGCATTGTTTCCAGCTCATGGATTCTATTGCCGGTTGCCTCCCGTCTTAAGTTGTCATTCCCAAATTTTTGTTTTGCCCATCCTTTTAGCTCCCTCCGAAGGCGTCTTATCTTTTCCACCCAGATTACAACTGCTGAGGTTTGCGAGGTTATACGTATCCACGACTCCAGTATCACCTGGCTTGTTTCGTCGATTGTAGTCCATGACTTTTCAAATCTAAAAGGAAAGTATTTTTTCCTGTTATCCTGATCGCAGTCTATTACTAGTGGCAGGTGATCTGACGTATATCGAATTGCGGACCTCACTTTTGCTAGTGGGAACACATCCTCCCATTCGTTTGACACCAAAACTCTATCTAATTTTGTTAGGGTTGGGTTCTGTTGCATATTGGACCAAGTTGATGTCCTGTTATCACTGCTTCCACAGGTTAAACATGCACCCTTTATTATTATTATTTTTTTGTTGTTGCTTTCGAGATCATTGTGATTCATCCTTATCATGATTCCTACCTGTACTTCTGTAGCGAGTGCATAATAAGGTTTTGGAAGTGGATTCAAGAGCAAAATGCAACCATTAGTGTGAACCGGACTGGCAATATTACTTCTGTTTCATTAGAAAGTGAGAGAGGTGATCTTCTTTAGCTTATTTCTTTTCCAGGACATAATGGCACATTCATATATGTTCTTTTAGTTACTGTTTCTTTGAGATATTTGAATTTTCTGCTGTTATATAGATGGATTATTTCATCTGGTTATGCATCTGTTTAATTACGAAACAACCTTTGCTTGAGAATTTTTTTTTGTGGATCACTTACTAACGAAGTTGTAAATCAAGAGAATCTGTTATGATAGTTTGGAAAGAAGAACTAATGAGTTTAAGACCTTTGTCGTAGGGCTATTATTGCATTGGACATTGTAGTCCATTTTTCTGATCTTATACATCATGAATTAAAATAAAGGGCATATACCATTATAAAAAAGAAGGAAGGAAAAACCATCCCCTAGATAACTTTTAGAAGTTGTAATGTACTTTTTCTACTCAAATTGTATAAATAGCTAAACATCTTGTCAGATATTGGAAACATTTAACTAGATTGCAATTGGAGTTCTCATATGATGTTACTGATAGTTTGGTGGTCAGAGAAGTTGCAGGAGAAAGAAATTGCTGCTTATTTTATTTCATGTGTCACTGCAGTTACTACACGTGTGTATAATTGGAGTTTAAGGGATCTGTTTGTCTTTTTGGGGAATGGAGGGGAGGGAAGAGGAGAGGAGGGTTTTTTTAAAACTTTTCATGTTTGGTTCATTTTTTAGGAGGGGAGGGGAGGGAAATGGGAGGGGGCAACACCCCTCCTGAGTCAATTTTGGCTCCACTCCAATATTTGAAAATTTGGAGGGGAGAGAAATTATATCTAATTTTTTAATGTGAATGGACTAAATTGTCCTTTTAGTTAGTTCTCTTTGATATTTTTCCCTCTTCAATCTTTCACCAATTTACTACAGATGCATTAGTATTACATTAGTATTACAATTTACTACTGATGCATTAGTATTACTACAGATGCATTAGTACTACAGATGCTCTTAGACTTGGAATAAACTAGTCTAATCACCAAATCTATAATAAGCAATCACATATCATTTTGTGGGAGATTTAGAGTTAAGCTTACCCATATAGAAAAGGCACAAGCTGAGATATATATATTTCTTCATGTTAAGATCGGGAGGGCTTCTTCTTCTTCTTTTTTCCTATTTCCATCTGGGTAAGCTTCGAGCAAACTTTGATCGAGCCCCAAATGTAATTATGATAAGAAATAACTTTTTCTTTAATTTGGTTGAAGCTTGATATGAAGCTTACCCACTCCAAAAACACAAATTAAGCAAATTAAAAATATGGCTCATGTTGATCAGAGAGGGAAGAGGTGCAGGTAGGCTTAATTCGATTAAACTCTAAGCTCCAAAAGTAATTAAATAATAATTAAGGAAGCACTTATCGTACATTTTGATTGAAGCTCAGTGTTTAGTATTACACTTTTCATGGTGAGTTTTAACTTCCTCTCTTTAGAATGAAGTTGTATGAAAGGGAATCTTGCGCCATGGAAAGAGCTCTTTGATACCCTCCAACACATATGTTTAAGGGTATAAAAGTAATTTTATTATAAAATTCATTTCCTCCTCTTGTAAACCAAACAAGAAGATAATTATTTTCCCTTCCCCCCCTCCCCTCCCTTCCTTTGAACCAAACAGAGTCTTCATTAAATCTCTTCCCTTTCTTTCCCTCCCCTCCCCTTCACTCCCGTCCATTAAAATTCTTCCCCTCCCCTCTCCTCCCCTCCTCTGAACCAAACCGATCCTAAAGATAAAATAGGTGGATTAGATTTTATAAGGGTCCAATCGAATATGGGGCCATACCATATTTGTTTCAGGTAAGGAACTAAGGATAAAATATATTTCAAAAATGAAAACTTAACCTACATTGAAAAATGTGAAACAGATGTGGAAGATATAGACCGCACCAGATTGGGAAAAGAGAATTTAATATTAATATGGAATGATACATGATAGAAGGACACGGGCATGGATCATATATGTGCGCACAAATAATTTAATCAGAAGTGAAAATGGATATTAAATATAAGTGTCTGACCTCGATGCTTATCAGGCAAAATCCACACCAAGCTAGATTTGTTCACGATACATTGCCATAATGTTAAATGTGAACTTAAAAAGCAAATTTTGAATTTGTAAAAGATGAATTCACTCTTAGCAATCAATCAAGCATATATGATATATCTCTACGGGATATCTGCATTTTTTTGGTAATGGCTAACATACACCTCTTATGGGTTTTCCCTTATATTTCCCTATTATCATTAATAAAAGAAATAATTTTAAGAGTAACTCATGAAATTTATAATGGATTGGATGGATTGAGAGAAGAGGGGAATTAGTTTGGATGAGTTTGGAGTTAGATTTGAGTGGGCAAGGAGGAAGGGAGAGAAGAGGAGGGAGAGAGAGAGACATAGATGATTGGGTTAATGTAAGTTCGGGTTCGAATTCTGATTTGGGTTTTGATTGTATTTGAGACAAGAGCATTGAGGGTGTAGAAGTTTGGATTTGTATTTGTATTTGGATTTGGATTTGGGCTTGAGTAGGAATGGGAGAGAGGAGGAAGGTGATGAGTTGTTTTGAGTATGAATTTGTATTCGGGTTTGGATTTGGATTTGGGTATGGATTGTATTTCAGAATGAAAGGAGAAAGAGAGAGAGAGAAGAAAGAGAAGATTTTTTTTTTTCCCCAAAAAACCCTACTGAATTTTGAAGGGTGAAATGAATTTTCACTAAAATGCCAAAGAATTTATACAATAGTAGGATAAGTAGTAAAAAGGAAAAACGTTGGGTAGGGTGGGGTGCAAATTTGTGAAAACTCTGTAGGGCTTTGTGAAATTTATCCATTATTGAACGAACATTTAATTCTAGTTAAACTATATATTTAAACAAGTTGGGAAAAAAAGCTATAAAAAAATAATGGCTGGAGTCCATTGGATTCTATCCGTTGCTATAAAAAAAGCTGGAAAAACAGTTTGGAGACATACTGACAATGTAAAATATATTACAATTAATTCAAATATTATATCATAAATGAGTATAGGGGCTTTCTAGAAACAAAATAATTACGTTTTAAGAGCAAATTTTGCTCATAGATGGTCATTGGTCGACACTTAAATCAACTTGATTAGACCTAAATTCTCTTATTCAAACTTGAAATTTGTGTCTAAATCCCTGTACAGTTTGGTTATTCTTTTCTTTCCTTTTAACTGTTAGTTCTTGTTTCTTTACGGTGTAAATTTTTATTGTTCCATTTAGTTTTTGCTTTCTAGAAACAAACTGCTTACATTTTAAGCACAAATTTTGTCAAGAGGGGCCCATAGATGGTCACCATTTTAATCAACTGGATTGGAGCTAAATTCTCTTATTCCAACACCAAATCTGTGTCTAAATCCCACTATACTATTTGACTATTTGTTCTCTTCTCCCTTTTTCATCTGGGAGTGTATGTTTTTTCATGGTGGATTTTTTTATCAGTCTATTTAATTTTTGTTTTGCCCCAAAAAATCCATATGTCATCATTTTTTGTATATTTATGAATGCAGCCAGTTCTTAACGCATTATGTTTTCATGTTCAAGAATATAATTTGCTGACATGTGCTCCTTTCCCTTCTCGATCATATTCAAGGCAACGAGTACTTCCACAAGTTTTTCGCTATTAGATTATCTAAAAATCTAGAGTCCTAAAAATAAAAAATGATTTGTATACTTTGCTTTCCAGGCATTTGAATTTTGAATTTGAAATTTTGCTCATTTTGTCATTTATATGTTGTAATTTTGAGCCATTTCTTGCTATATATTATTCGATTATTAGTGACAGAAATGGGTATTATCCACCTCAGGTATGCAAGCCAATGTAAATCAGTACGTTGGAGCATGTTCTGGATTTTTAAGCACAAGTTCATCCCAGCTGGTATGTAATTGGAGATATCTTACTTGACTTCTAGCATGGATTATATCACCGTTTAGTTTGTTAACTACGTTTAACAATAATTTTTCCATGGGTGGAGCAAACTCTATTATTTCGCATATAAGCTTATTCTAATATATTAAGTATTGGTATGTTTTTCTCATCTCAGCTGGACCTTATGTGTTCATTTCCATATTATTCCTCCTCTTTGATTTTGTCATGCAAAGTTTATTATTATGTTCAAGTTGAAGGCTTGGTAGGGTTTCACATCCTACTGAGTGAATATTAGCGTTATTTTCTTATAACTTTCTCGGATCTATGTTGATTGCAATGTAGAGTCTACTTAAGTCATCCGATTATATCTTCTTCTTCATTCCTTCTTTAATCTTGGTTAAAACTCAAATCAATGATTGTGTTTGTGCTTCGGAATTAATGGTTGTTTATACAGTTGAACAGGAGAGGAGCCTTATGTATTTCATGTATGCATACATATTTAGTATGATATAACTACACTTATATGGGCGCGTCCAGACTGAACAGGTTCCCAGTTGGAGACTTGTGTTGTCTACACAACACCCTGGACATTTTTTACGCTGATTGTATGCATTCTTGATGTGCATATACTCCTTTTAAATTGTAATACCCATCCAAGTTATGATAGTTCATAGTTAAATATGCTAAATTACAGCATGTATTATAAGCTTGTCAAGTTAGAGTATATCAGAATATGCGAACCTATTATGATCGGACTAGAATTATATACAACCCCATGCCACTATCTCTACTATTATAATGGGAGAAGGGGTTAGTGTCATCTGTCATTGTTGTCATTTTGAAGCCAACACGTGCAGCGCACGTGTTGGCAAATGACCCACTTTGGTAAATATTTTCGAAAGTGGATCAGTTTGGTAAATATTTTCGGAAGTGGATCAGTTTGGAAATTATTTTCTCATTATCCTTTTCATTAACCCTTCAATTTTTCCCACGTGCACGTGTGCACGTGCTGCACGTGTTGACAAATGACCCCCTTTGGTAAATATTTTCGAAAGTGGACCAGTTTGGTAAATATTTTCGGAAGTGGATCAGTTTGGAAATTATTTTCTTTTTATCCTTTTCATTAACCCTTCAATTTTTCCCACGTGCACGTGTGCACGTGTATGATACTAGTTATCATAGAGCTAGGCTGTAACTGTCCTTGTGCTAATGTTATTGTTAGAATATAAATATTAAAACCGTCATCCTTACCACAACTTCGAAGTTTTGCTGTGTCTGTAGGGTCTTTCACAGTTATCTACCACCCCTGTCCCGCCAATCTTTTACTTGGATGCTGGTTATGAACTAGAGCTTGCTTTGTGAATTTGTTCAAGGAGCTGGCGTGGCACTAGGCGTCTAGGCATGCCATTTAATAACATAACACGGAACGTCAATGGTTCATCTAATTGTTGTTTTTTCTAATGACTAATATAAACTAGTTCTACTTTGTTATTGGCTCTGTGCTTTTTTTTGAAAATAAAATGCTGAGACAAAACTACTTGAATGTTTTGTGGGAGGCTAACATTATAATATTGAAATATTACCAAACAAATATATCATTAATAAATCATATATAATAGGCGTTGGGGAATAACTATAACTACGAGGACAATACTAGAGTTGAGGGAAAAGTTCCAATTTTTTTGAACCTATTGAGCTCTTATCCTTGATATGCTTCAACCCTTTATTCCCTTTTACTTTCCAAGATAATATGGATATTTCATGCATTTCAGTGTTTTATAGTATTCTACACACATACCCATTACTCAATGTTCCTATGAGCCCTATCTTTCGTTATTCTAGATTGTTTATTCAATGGGTTGCTATTGGGCTCCTTTCAACTTTAGTACTATAGCTGAGCCTGGTTGCAAGATTATTTTGAAATTGCAATTAAAATATCTTTCTTAGAGATTTGGGGTATAGGCTTTGTTGTTGTTGTAGGTAAAATTTGTTCCTCATTCTTCCACATGCAACTGCAGCTGAACACTTGCAGTTGCATTTGCTGCAATTGTTGTTGCATCTAGTTTCTTCCACGCAGAAGTAGTTGCATTGCACATGTTTACTGATAGCAATATAAGAGAAGAATATACTACTCATTGGATTATTATAACTGAATACAAAGCTTCCTATATATAGGAGAAGATACATGCCAATCACTTGTTCTATCTGATACGGGACTGAACTAATACTAATTATAATACTCCTCATGCATGCCCAACTTGTCACACATATAGCACCTGTCGATGGCTTTTAAAAATGTCTTTTAAAAATGCTGGCTAACTGATGTGACTTATCTCAATCTGCCTAGGCTCGTACTCAGTCTCAACTACCTTGTTGCAAACCAGATGACGATCTACCTTAATATGTTGTTTTCTTTCATGAAAGATGGAATTTAATGTAATATAGAGTGCAACCTGATTATCACAATATAACCTCATTAAGTCAGATTGCACTATTCCCAACCCACCAAGGAGTTTTCTCACCCAAACTAGCTCACAAGTGATATTAGCCAGGGCTCTCTATACTCTGATTCTGCATTAGAACTAGACACCATAAGTTGTTTCTTACGCTTTCAAGACTCTAGATTCACACTTACAAACACACAATATCCAATTGTAGACCTTCCTGAAGTTGGACATCCTGCCCACTATGCATGAGTGAATCCAACTATTCTACAATATCCTCTATTTGTGTGTATCAAACCTCGACCTGGAGCACTTCTCAAGTATTGAAGAATTTTACACACCGCATTCCGATGAGTAGTATGAGGGACTGCTATATAACTAACTGACTATGCTCACGAAATATGCAATATCCAGACGAGTAACTGTAAGATAATTTAGCTTGCCAACTAATCTTCTATATTTGCCCCAGTAATCTAATGGGTTTCCTTGACCTGATGATAACTTAGGAAGTGTACAACACTCCAACATTCTACATTTGGTCAAAATATCCAAAACATACATTCTTTGTGAGAAATACTCCGTTTAGATATGTTCACCACAATATTCCAAGAGAATATTTCAACTACCTTAGGCCTTTGGTTTGAAATTGATGTTGAAGATATAACCTCAACCATTGGATACTGACTCATCATCTCATGTGATCTTAATATATTCAACATATACAATATTCATTTACCATCCTTGCAGCAATAGAAAACTGAGTGATCTTTGCAACTTCGTTGCATGCAAGCTTCAACTACATCTGCAATCTACCGAACTATGCTCTGGGTGACTGCTTAAGCCATACAAAGACCGCGTCAAACGACTAACTTTTTTGCTCTCCTTAACAAAGCTAGTGGGCTGGCTCCATATAAACCTCCTCAAGAACACCATTAAGAAATACGTTCTTGACATCACGCTGAGACAAACGCCAACAACATCGGGCTGCAAAAGAAAAAAAAAAGAAAATACGAACATAGGTTATTTTTGCCACAAGAGTCATCATAGTCCATCCGATACAGTTGAGAAAAGCCTTTCGCTACCAATCTTGGCCTTTAATCGGGCCAATAAACCATCAAGATTAGCTTTTAGAGTCCACACCCACTTACATCCAACATAGTGCTTTTATGCCGAAAGTGAAACAAGATCCTGCATGCCATGTTGAGATAGTGGAGACATCTACTCTTACATCGCCCAACTCCATTTTGGATGTGATGAGGCCGCTGAAGCAGACCTAGAAATTCGATGCATATCTAGTGTAGAAGTAAAAGCAATGTGATTTTGAGGGGAACTAGCATAGTAGACAATAGGAGTAACATAAGTGAGTTTTATGAGTTCCGTAGAGAGATGCAAGAGATACATTAAGATCAAGATCCACACTTACTTCATGCTCAGAAATGAAGGGAGGCTGTTCAAATTGGCAGTTGAATGAGTATCTTAGTATTAATGTTAGGACGTATACCTTTAGCAAGCTCAAAAATAGTGGGAGACTGTTCAAAAGGTGGAGACAACTCTGCCAGAACGATGATGGCTTAGACATTTGATATTTCAGAATTTTGACTTGTGGAACAGTTGGAATAAAATTTGAATCAGGAGGAACATTCACTTTGGGCACATTTGAGACCAATGAGATGTTCACTTGATAAGCGTTTCAAATCTCACTTATTTGATGACAGAGATGTCAGCAGTGCAGAATTTATGACTGTATGAGCCAAGTTATCCTGAATTTCTTTAATAGGAGGTGTGTTCGAGTCAGTGGGGTTCGTATTAGGGCAAGCATCAAAATATGAATAAAAAATATAGATCTTTCGGGAAAATAAATGATGAAAAATATAGAGAAAATCACACTAGTTCAGAAGATTTAGTCGAAAAGTATGATTTTGAGTCCATAAAAGTCACATCCGCTGAGATAAAATATTTTCCTATTTTAGGAGAATAGCAGGTGTGACGCTTTTGATGCAAATCATAGCCAAGAAAAACACATTTAATTTAATAGCATGAGGATCAAGTGAAAAACAATCCACACCGCTTGCATAAGAGTACATGATTAATTGGTTTGGCAAACATATTTTTTATGAATAAGGTTTGGGAGCATACCTTATAAAATAACTAGGTTTTCCCGTGGGCACGTGCCTACGGCACGTCTTCGGAACGATGCAATGTAAACCAACAATGCCACTCAAACATGAGACAATTCCTCAACCCGCAAATAAAAACACTAATACACACTTTTCAAACTTAAACTAACACACCAATTCCTCCTAAACAAAACCACATTCACACCGAAATCTCCAAAGACTCAAACTTTCGACCTTCTCATCAGAAAAAAAACACTCGCAGTACACATTCCAAACGCCAAATACCACCAAAACCAACTCCAGTTGTTCCAAAACCAACCCCAAAGACTCGAAACTTTATCAACAAAACCAAAAAAACAGAGAACCTTTAACAGCGGAATAAGCACATCATCCAACGTAGATTTCACCGAAATCAGCGCCGTCTCCAACTCCTCAGCCGAAACATCTACAAAATTTAAAAAGATCAAAACTTTATCATTTAAGATCAAAACATTTTGGCTTCCAAAATTCTAGCTGCTTACATGCAAAAAATTGAGGGAGGTGAACTGCCACATGGAGTGGAGGTCCCACTGGGGGGTTACGGCAGGGGAGGAAGGGGGCTCCACTAGTGGCGTGACAATCCGAATGTTTTGGAACTTCTCCTCGCGCTCTTGGTTGGTGAGGCGACGAGGCGGGGGAGAGGAGGGGGGGGGGGGGGGGGTGGCGCTAGCGGGAGGTGTAGGTCCCGAGGGAAGTGGGAGACGTGGAGGGGGTGGGGGTAGGGGAAGGAGTTTTCCGGCGATCGCCGGAGGAGGAGGGGGAGTAGGACAGTGAGAGAGAGAGATGAAAAAGTGGAGATATGAGAGAGAGAGAGGGGGGGGGGGGGGGGGATTTATGTTTTGGGAGGAAAAAAATTTAGTTTTGGGGAGAACTTTTGGAGAGAAAATGTCTTTTGGGAGGAATGTGAGCATTGATTTTGTTTCAATCGAAGGAGAGTCACTTGATAGCTTTTATTCAAATTGCCTTGTAGTTTATTATATAGAAAAGAAAGTTTCTCAAGGAGAGCCACTTGATAGCCTTGTTTGATTTATTATTCAAACAACCAGGCCAACCAATCCTCCTGGTTGTTTACTTCTTTAGAAAAGAAAGTCTGGAAGTATATTTCTTAGCTTCGGACTTGTGAGCTTACTTTGTTGATTGACCACCTACCACTGCTGCCAAAGTGCATTGTTTAACCAGAAGAAAATTCTCTCAATCAGTCTATTCTTGCTTATACTTTTTTTTTTCTGCTAATTATTTTATTTTTCCTGTTATTTTTTATTTTATTATTATTATTATTATTTAAACCAAGATACTTATTGAATTAGTCTTCATCTTCTTAATATGCAGTTAGAGCATTTTAGACGGATCTTACTATCTATACTAAACACTATTATCTTTTTGTATTTAGAGTTTTACAGGAATGGACATAGATGAAGATGAAAAAGTGATTCTCCAGTCTGACTTGGAGAAAGACAGAAGAGAGAAATTTGAAGCACTTCTAAAACTACAGCAAGAGAAAGATGGCCAGATAGAACCCAAAAAGAACCATCTGATATTGCCTGGAATGTTGCTTCCGGAGAATCCTGCACCACCAAATACATCATCTGAAACCAGCAATGGGCATGTTGAAGTTGGTACTGCTAATAATGCAAATCCTGAAATGAATTCAGGTGGATCTTCGAGTCAACCTACCACAAGTAACCGAACGAGCTCAGATTTGAGATGAAAGAAGGGAGTTCACAGTTCAAGAAGGCCACTGCATGCACTTGCACCACATAGCAGACAACGATGGATGAAGAAATAAAAGGACAGTCCAAACCTTGACAGGTAATCATAGTTGACCCAACTGTTATTTTTAGATTTAGAACCTCTTTCTCGTTAAATTTGTCAGATAAAAAAAATTTAAAAATAAACACTAGTTGTCTATACTCTTTTACTCATGCGTTGGATGTTTGTTTTTGAAAAAATCAGGGAGAGCCACATGTTTCTGCAGAACTATATAATTCATGCTGTGCGACATTCCTATTATCTCATTGTGTCTGTGTTCATGATTTCTCTTCTACATCTCTTCTTGCTTGCATTGTGCTAGCATTTTTGATTCAGTTGTGAATTTGTTGTGTAGCAAAAGTAGTGAATGTGCTGATCTCATTTGAAACTGTTTGTCTGTTAGCTATTCCAGTCAGCTTCATAAAAAATCCATCAATTTAATTATGATAGTCTACTCGGATGAAATTTTCATCTTTTCAGAATTATATATATTGATATATGATGTTTCATGTTATGGTTGCAACTATAAGAATACATGTAAATATGGTACACCTATGAACATATTTTCTCAATTTCTATCTTGTGAGAATCACAATTTAATCTTTAATTAAATATGTTGGAGAGAACATGAGTTTTAATGGTTGTATACTTGTATGGGTCTTTCTTTTATTTTTTTGGATAGAAAATTAGAAGTTAACGATACTGAAATTAGATTCATGCAAACCTTAAACCCAATACATGCATACTTACTGGCAAACACATAAGTCTAATTTGAAATCTTCTATTAGTGTAAGCCAGCTCGTTAACCATGTTGTTTCTTGTGTTGTTTTCTTTGCAATCTATGTATGAAGCTTGAAATTTCTGGAAATTGGAACACGACCGGTTTAGTATTACAGAAGATTTTAACTTCATGTTGTCCTTTTTAATGACAATGATTGTATGTTGAGAGCTCTCGTAACAACCTGTGCTATTTCCATTTGCATCTTGGAAGAGTACACTAACTGCATATAAGAGTTGACCAATATGGTGGCAGACTGCAAATGCACGACTTTGCAATATTTGCTATGGTGTGAATTCTTCATTCTTTTCAATCTTTATCCTTTCAAATTATTACCGTAGGATGTACTGTCCATACAAAGAGTTCTTTATTTGTTAGATTACGCCGATAGTAGATACTTCATCCATTTATTTGAAGTCCCTGATCTGTAATGAGTGTTTCTGCCTTAGAAGCAGGATGGATTGAAGATGTAATCCTTCGGGTAAAGAGAGGTCGAACCTAATTTGGTTGTACTTAAAAAATTTCGATTTGAAAGTAGAATCAGTTTCTTATTTTCGGATTCATTTCATTCAAGAGATATTTGGTGATGATACTGATGATCCACAATTACTGTCTGAATTTTAGACTTGAATGATCCCGTCGTGTATGGTAACCCCCCAAACACGCTAACAATGAGATGGTTACTTGTACTAGGAATGGTTGGTTTACATGGTTTAATTGCAATACAGGAAAAGTCTTTTCAGATATATCCACCCTTAAATGAATACGTTTATGTTTGTATTTCAGGTGATTTTGATATCACGAACTGGTGATCAGTGAGGCCTTGAGCAGTTCAGTAGTGGATATTGCATCTTCATAGTCTGTGTGGGTATGGGATGGTTAGTTCTATTGATACAGCTATCTCGTTTTGAGTTTTGCATGAAACACAATTGTAACAAATTTGATATTTTCTTCTCCTCTTCTAGTGAACGCCCTTCATCGGCAGCTTCTTTCTCTATATGATTGATCATCATATTTTGGATGAATTACTTGAATTGCTATCATTACTATGCACTACTTTGAGCAACATTATTATTAATTTTCTTATCTGAGATTTGAAGTAATTCCTGCAAGCAAGCTGATCCTACATTAATTAACAACTAGTAATCTACATGTGCAATGCACGTTGATTATAATATAGTAAATAATAAGACATAATCTGACCTCTAACCTCAGACCTCCAATTACTCATCACATACTCTTTACAAATTGCCCATAATGACACAAACTTTTATTTTATATGAGTGACAATTTTGTAAATAATTATGTCATAAATGAATTTGAACTTTGAGAATATTATAGTAACTAAGAACAGTTGAGTAAATAAATGATTAGTTTATATAACTCTTATTTAAAAATAAATGGTTGAGATAAAATAGTCGAATGCCTACAAATGACAATCTCACTCTCACATTATAGTATTAGAAATTACATATTAGTGATTAGAGATAAGGAAAGAATTACTACAAAAAAAAAAAAAAAACTGTATACAGCATAATAATATTCCTTGCACTTACAGTATATATTGGTTACTCAAGAATTGATTGGTCTAAAGCAAAGTTGTTTTCCTGTGCTGGCACTGGCAGGCATATTTAATTTGCTGCACAACTCCATCCTGCATCCTTCCTCATCCCCTTTTCCTTCACCACTCTCCACACCTCCTCTGCCTCCCTCCACCTCCCCATCTCCCCATACAAATTTGACAACACTACGTAATACCCTACATTCTCGGCGGCCAGCTCCTTCTCCACCATCTTCCTCGCCGCCACCTCAGCCAACTCCAACCTCCCATGTGCCCTACACCCTGCCAACAAAGCCCCCCACACCACCACCCCTGGCGACCCTGCCCCGACTTCCTTTTCCATCCTCTCCACCATCTCAAATGCCTCCTCCACCAACCCCGCGCGGCCCAACATATCAACCATACACCCATAATGCTTAATCCCCGGGCGGAGGAAGACGTACTTCCCCCTCGACATTTCATCAAACACCTTCCTCCCCACCTCCACCAACCCCGACCGGCTACAACCACTCAACACCTCGATCAATGTCACCTCATCCGGCTCGACATCCATCATGGAAAACCACCTGACAGCCTCTTCTCCGCTGTTTGCACGTGCAAACCCTCCAATGAGAGCGTTCCACGTGTACACATTCCTCTCCCCCATGTCCAGAAACACCTTCAGCCCCTCGTCCATCCTCCCACACTTGCCATACATGTTCAGCAGCGCGGTCCCCAGGACCACATCGAGCTTCCACTTGTTGGATGCGACGTAGCGATGGATCCACGTGCCGGTATCAAGGGAAGCACGTGCAGCGCATGCGGAGAGGGCGCAGACCATGGTGACGCGGTTGGGGGGGACGTTGGAGTAGAGCATGAAGTTGAAGGTGGAGAGAGCGAGGTGCGGAAGGTGGTGGCGGTTGTGGGCGTTGATGAGGGCGGTGAAAGCGTAGGTTGTTTTCTTGGGGATTTCGTCAAAGAGTTGGAGGGCTGAAGGGAGGTGGAGGTGGAGGAGGAGGGAAGGGGAAGAAGAGAGGAGGTTGAGTTTGAGAATGGGGGAGTGGAAGGGGAGAGAAGAAGGGAGGAGAGGGAGGAGGGAAGGGAGGAGGAGAGGGAGGAGGGAGGAAGGGGAGGAGGAGAGGAGGGAGGAGAGGAAGGAGGGAGGGAGGTAAGGGAGGAGACGGCGAAGGCGAGGGAGGAGAGGGAGGATGTGGTGAGGGGAGAGCGAGGGGATGGTGGTCAGAGAGTGGACAATGTGGCGAACGGCTGTAGGGAGGTGGGTGGTAGTGGTGGGGAGGTGGTGGAAAAGGGGCATTTTAGAACAGGGAAGGCTTGTCAGACCACCTGTAATAGTAGTAGTAGTAGTATGGTCATGCTGTTTTAATATGAAGATGAAAAATATATATAGAGAAGAGGGACGCTAGTTCACAAGATTCACTCGAAAAGTAAAGATTTTGAGTTCATAATAAGAGCATCCATAGTGGTATTTCTCGTTTTGCCAAAAATGGCTGCAACAGTAATAACAAATAGGATCGATTGCTACAGTAGTTGTTTGCTATATTGTTCGCATTTTGCCAAAAATTGAGTGAGACGGTATACCTCACAAAAAAGAAAACCTCTCAGAGGAGTTTTTTAAAATAAAAAAAAACCTCTCAGACAAGAGATCTCTTATCTAATTCAGACAAGAAATGATCTCTTGTCTGAGGAGTTTGCTATAATTTGAGAATTGGTATTTAGTTTCTCATATATGAGAAACCGATATAGAAAATTTGCTATAAAATGGCAAAATGAAAAACCATTGCAGCGCTCGTTTGCTATAAAATGGCAATTTGCCATTTATAAAAACCATTGTGGATGCTCTAATAAATGGCACATCAGCTTGCATATTTTTGTAATTATTTATTTTTTTTTATTTATAAGGAAAATGTGGAATATGGTAACTCTATTTCATTAATAAAAAAATAACAAAACAAACTCTGCGTACTGGGCCAAATTACATACTACAAACATAAAAAATAGAACATGAAGCGACATGACCAGTACATACAATCAGATTTAACTACAGCACCCACAGGGGTGTGCCGACGAACCAAACATCCTGCTAGGTCGAATCAGCCACAGCTTGACCCCTACTCCACCATTGGACCCCATATTGGGCCCGGTCATGAAGTAAGGACCAACTAATTGTAAGTACGTCAAATAAGCTTCGTGCACCGCCTCCACGGCACGCGCACACCCACCTGAAGCATATCACGTGGGATTTAGATATTCGCTGCTCCCATCCTTCTTCCCAACTCCTACTCACTCATCAAAACACTCTCACACTTGACCCAGTCAAAGTCATACACAAAAGGAAAGCCGTGGAGAGGATACCTTCACCTCTCTCACGCTTTAGCTCTTTCAAGCAATTTCTCACCAAACAAAACTCTCACTCACCCTAACCACGAACACAGTCAAAAGATAGAGCCGTGAAGAGGATACCTTCGCCTCTCCCACGTTTTTACTCTCTCAAGGAATTTCTCACAAACACAAACGTACACCTGCATAGAGTAGTGATAAGCAACATCTTCACACTCTCTCTCTCATGCAAAAACCCGAAACAAATCACAACTAACAGAAGCATCACCTTCTCCTCTCGCCCCTGCGGGCAGTGGACATTGTAGATTTCAGGTTCAAAGATGAGGGCGTAGTGGCGGTGCTATCGTGAAACCTGTGGCAGTTGGTTAAAGGAGATCGAATTCCGGGTGTGACTCACACATTGACAACCAAAAATCCCAAACAACTCTAACTCAACATTTTCACTCAGTGCACCTCTTGGGGGGGCCCCGTCTGCAGGCCCAAGCCCAACAAACTGTGTTGCAACAAGTGAGCGCACCTCATGGAGGGATCCCGTCTTCGGACCCAAGCCCCACAGTCGTGCAACACAACATACTTCACACCGAATAAACACCATAACAAAAAGAGAAAACACTAGATCTAGAACTCCCACACAAATGCAAACACAACATAGGGTCGCCGAGCTGTCGGGGCTGAAGTGAGAACTCCCGAAATCGCTACTGCCTCTGTCATTTTTGTAATCTTGATAGTAGAATCTCTGTCATGATGTAGAAAGAAGTTTCGATTGGACAGTACAAAGTAATTAAACCCGTCGATGGAGTAGGGTGGCTCGAGACACACGGGCCGAGAGAGTTATGCGATAAGTTTTTGTCACATGTTTATGTATATATACCTAATCTGTATCTTGTTGTAGTGTACCAGGTGTAGATGTTGTCCACAAGAACATATTTTGATTTTTGGGTTATCCGAATAGAGCGTAGAGCCAGGTCCGATTTGTAGATGAGTGTTTTGTATCTTATTGTGTTGTTTCGTTAACAGTTCATTAATGAAACATGTGATCGGTAGTCACCAGCTTTCATTAAAAAAAAAAATGTCACATCAGCTTGAGATAAAATATTTATTCTATTTTAGGATTATAACAGGTGTGACCCTTTCAATGCAAGCCATAGCCAATAAAAACACAATTAATAGCATAAGGTCTGAGTGAAAAACTATTCATACACAGCTGCAGAAGAGTACATGATTAATTAGTTCGGCAAACATATTTTTTAAGAGTAAGGTTTGGGAGTATACCTTATAGGCTTATAACATAATAATAGAGAATTCACAGGTGGAAAGAAGAAAATGCGATTGGGAGACGATGCATAGGGAGCGAAAGTTCTCAGGAATGGGTCTAGGGCAGATCGGAAAGCTGTCCTTTTTGTTGTTTTTTTGGTTATCACTTGTTTGAGTGATGGTTTGTAATTTGGAGACTGATGTATTTTGACTTGCTGTATTCTGTTTCGTTAATCGTTTGTTAATGAAGCGATGACTTTAGTCATCTTTTATCAAAAAAAATAATAATAATAGAAGGCCAATCCTCTTGGCTGTTTACTTCTTTCGAAAAGAAAGTCTGGAAACATATTTCTTAGCTTCAGATTTGTGAGCTTACTTTGTTGATTGACCACCTACCACTGCTGCCGAAGTGCATTGTTCAACCAGAAGAAAATTTTCATCTTATCAGAATTATTTATATTGATATATGATGTTTCATGTTATGGTTTCAACTATAAGAATACATGTAAATATGGTACACCTCGGAACATAATTTCTCAATTTCTATCTTGTGAGAATCACGCTTTAATCTTTAATTAAACTAGTAAATACACGTGCAATACACGTCTGAACAATATTTTTTTACATTCTATTTATCTATATTATATTGGGAGAAGCACGTGAGGAACATGTAAAATAATAGACTGACATTCACTGTTCATGATCCTTCTCCCACGGGGCAGGTGCAGAGAGAGAGGGAGATGAAGAGAGTAGGGTTTTTGGTTTTTTTGAGAGCTAGGAAGAGGATAATAAATTTGAACGTGTACTGTACGTATTTCATTGGTTTATATTGTAGAGTTTAATTAAACGTGCGGTTGCACGGGTTGGGATATGGACAAATTACACTAAGGCCTTCTAAGAGAACATGAGTTTTATTAATGGTTGTATGGGTTCTTTCTTTTATTTTTTTGATAGAAAATTAGAAGTTAACGATACTGAAATTAGATTCATGCAAACCTTAAACCCAATACACACATCCTTTACTGGCTAATAGCCTAATACACAGAACAGTAACATAAGTCAATTTCTATATCTTCTATTACTGTAAGCCAGCATGTTAACCACGTTGTTTCTTGTGTTGTTTTCTTTGCTATCTATATGTATGAAGCTTGAAATTTCTGGAAATTGGCACACGACCGGTTTAATATTGCAGAAGATTTAACTCCATGTTGTCCTTTATAATGACAATGATTGTATGTTGAGAGTTATCGCAACAACCTGTGCTATTTCCATTTGCATCTTGAAAAAATACACTAACTGCATATAACGAATATGGTCACAGACTGCAAAAGCAGAACTATGCAATATTTGCTATGGTGTGAATCCTCTTTCTTTTCGATAATCTTTACTTACTGTAAGATGCACTGTCCATACAAAGAGTTCTTTATTTGTTAGATTACACCGATAGTAGATACTTCGTCCATTTATTTCAAGTTCTAATGAGTGTTTCTGCCTTAGAAACAGGATGGATTGAAGATGTAGTCCTTCAAGTAAAGAGAGATCGAACCTAATTTGGTTGTACTTAAAAAGATTACGATTTGAACGTTGAATCAGTTTCTTATCTTCGGATTTATTCATTCAAGAGATATTTGGTGATGATCCACAATTACTGTCTGAATTTTAGACTTGAATGATCCTGTCGTGTATGGTAACCCCCACAAACACGCTAACAATGAGATGGCTACTTGTACTAAGATTGGTTGGTTTACATGTTTTAACTACAATGCAGGAAAAGTCTTGGCTAGTTGGGCAAAGAATTTTCAAGCTAACTTTTTCTTTCTTTTCTTTCCTCCTTTTCTCTCTTGCCGTGCCTGTGCCATATAATCTTGTGTAAGCATTCAGACTTCTGACTTGGGATTTATGTTCAAAAGTTAATAAGAGCAGATGCATCTCTAAAGTTTTTTTTTTGTTTTATTGACTTACTTGATCTCCATCTTTAATGCATATTTTTTAATTGCTAGATATTATATTAGATATTATATTATGAGAGAGAGTAGTTTAGTCTCGTATCGAATAATGTATTTGTTTAGTCTTCCATTCTCTCATATATATAGGAGATATATTGTACTCAGTTTATTAAATCAATAATCAATTAAGAAAGTATTTCTTCCTATCCCTAATTCTAACATGGTATCAGAGCCTGTACTCCTAAAAGGCCTATGCTAATCTTGTCCTCATCGTCGAGGTGGAGTGGTTCTTACATTCATCGGAATCATTCCACCTCTCGACATCCCTCTTCCTTTCCCTTTCTTAATCAAC